>JAGXOD010000036.1:2940000-3425000 GCA_020368025.1 Brachyhypopomus occidentalis
TTCGGTGCTGCATATTGTTTATTAGAGGATTATCTGAACAAACATTGCCAGGCCTTTGTTCCCAGGTCTGAGGGCCCATTACCCAGCCGATCTCTTACTCCTCATGGGCACCTACGATGTGCTACGGCCCAGTGGTCATCTCCAGTCGTGGGACCCCACGACCCCGCACAGTTTCCACTGACACCAGATCCAGCTCATCTGTTAATTATCCAGCCCTTCATGAGCTGGATCAAGTGTGCAAGAGCAGAGACGTGAAAACGAGCAGAAAGCCTGTAGGGCCGGACCTGAGGATTGAAAACCCTGGTGTAGACCGCTTCACAGCTCAAGATGCTTCACAGCTCGAGTATTAATGGTGTCATCTAGGATATGGGCCTGATAATCTGCCAAAGGATTTGTCTTTCAGAATATATTCAGAGCTCGACAGTCATTTCCAAACTCATAATGGAATCGGAGTTTGACATGTAAGCGGCCATGTTTTAAATACATAGTTTTAAGTAGTCGGACACATCCAAGCGTCCGACTATTTGTTTGGTTTCAGAATGATGGCTGTTTTATAACGTGAAGAAGAATAATTGTATAAAAATGAGTTCTTGCTCCTTTAAGTGCGTGTTGGGTGTAAGTGGATGAAAGGCTGTGAGGTGTGGCATTGTGCATTGTGTCAGGGTCGCCACCCATCCAGATTTCATCCACACATGTTCTGTTCTGATCTCCATTAGTCCAGCTTATTTTTGTGATGTTCTTCCAAAACAACAACACAATCATATTTGGCCTGTTTGTTACCCCTTACTTCCCTCTGTCACTGGCAACTTTATACCAATCAGAAGTCGGCAGACAAAGTCAAATACTTAGCGCTGGTGTGAGAAACCTTAGCGGTGAGTCTAATGGAATAGGATTGTCTGGTTATGGCTTGTTGAAATGGCGGTAACCTACGTTGTGCACACCTGCTACATTTGTGTGTATGAGTCCTGAGAAGAGGATGTTTAGTCCTTTGTCGGTCATTCCATTAAGCTATGCATTAAGTGTCTGGTGGTGAAAGCTAGGTGTGACTGATGCAGGCCGATATCCTGCTTCAGGTGACAGTTTGGCAGTGAGTTATTACTGTAGCTGCTGGATATGAGGGAGCTCAATGAGCTTTGACGTGTTGTGGAGAGGAGAAGAGGGACACGCGGCACGTGAGCAGGACACGTGAGCAGACTTACTGGGCTCATCTAATGGCTAGGGGAAAAAAATCAAGGATTTCAGTGCACTGGATTAGTGCATTTAAAGTTAAAATCCAACAGTAATATTAGAACTTCTACTTTAAAATGTATTGAACGGGCTGAATCACCTTGAGATGTAGATCTGTACACCGTCGAAGCTTTTTGTTGTTTTATTGATGGAACGTTGGGGTCTTGCACGTACAGAATGTGCAGCAGAGTTGAGTTGTGTGGGAATGTTTTTTTCCTCTTCACGGGTTGCCATCTCCACTCTTAACCCTCAGTTCAGATTTGACTTGGCCTGCTTTTGACGAGTGCCTGACTGTGCATCACCTCTATATTTTACCATTGGAAACCCACTGAGCTCTGCGTCGCAACTGAATCGGCACAGAGCTTCCTACAGCTCCACTATACTGCATTGTAGATATTGCTAAACACTTTTCCAACCCAGCCGTCTTTCTGTCCTTTAGGAAGGACCGTGGAGAAGCAGAGGTGGCAAAACAGCAGCAGTGGCTGAGAGTCTAAGATGTAATTGCTAGTGAGATTCCACCTTCCTTTTGAATATCTCTCTGTAAGCCCATTATCTAACGTTTTTTTTTCACAGATTGACTCGGCCATGTATCCATTAAGCATATGCACCTCAATTTGAGCCTTTCTCAGCTGCTCAGAAATACCTTCCAGAGCTGAACTGAGTGGGCTGTGCTGAGTGGAGTGGAGTCAGTCCCACACTCTCAGCGTGATGAAGTAGAACACGTGGGCTTCATTAGCTGTGACCACCTCCGTCCTCCTTTCTCCTGAGTGTTCATCGCCAGCTCTCCTGATACAGGACAGTATTCACACACTACAACAGAGAAGAATGCTAAAGAGCACTGGCCAATGGTTCCGTGTTTAGTTGTTTGTGTGCTCCCAGAGTGTGGCAGATTCTCTGTATCAGGGGGTGGTGATAACTGGAGATGGTCATTTTCAGAAGCGATTGCTTAACTCGACAATGTAAGCGTCGTAGATAAACTGTTCACAGGTCTGGCAGGATTCAAGAAAATGATGCCCATTAACAGAACTAAAATATAGGCATGTATTGTACTTATTTGTGACTGATCACTTCTTGGTTATTTTTGTCCCTCATTTGAAACTAAACAATATAAGTCTATATAAATGATTCCTTCATTTGTATCATTGTCTCCAAAGGTGTATTTTTACTTCTGATTCCAAATACAGGGATCCCCCATGCAAAAAAAAACCTAAACAAATTTGGCATCTTTATTCATGGCGATGTACCAACTCTGTACCAAATGTTCAGATCCTCCTCAGCCCTGTTGAGGGTTGCATGCTCACCCACACTCTGGCACTGCCACTCATTTAAAATTAAAGGATGCTTCTGGTTTTCGGTGACAGAAATGTTCAGAGTGGCATTTATAAATGAGAAATGAGATGAGAGGGTACAAGGAAGTCAGCGTGCGAAAGGTTCACTTACGAAAACATGCTCACAATTACGAGCCCAGTTAAACCTGCTACTCTCCCTCTGGCACTCGTATCCTCGTATAAATGCACCTTTTGAGGAAACCTTGGACAGGATCCCTGTGGAGCTTTACAATATAGTTAATTATTTCAGAATTATTGTATTGTTACACTTGTCTGTGTCGATGCGTCAAGATTATCTCAGAGTTAATGATTAGCTCAATCTGTTGCACTATTTCAAGAGACCTTATGGCGTCTCCGTGATGGCTGCGTCAGCATCTTAAGACTGATCTGGGAGTTTTTGCTCCACTTATCCCATGACTTCATTCGTCTTCAATCAGTGGCGGTATAGATACGGTCAGTAGTGCACACCTTGTGGTCCGGTTGCTGGAAAATGTTCTTTGGAACCAAATATAGTTGTAGCTGATTGGCTATCAATGCTTATTTGTTGGTAGAAAGATCTGTCTGACCCCCGTGACCTCCCTGATGAGTACATTGCTCAAATGACCCACTGTAGCAAGCAGTGCTGGTGAGCTAGCTAAGGCTTTGTTGGCTAAGCCCTCCTTCTCCTTCAGACACACCCTACACGGCTGGGATTGGCTGGAAGCAGATGCCCAAATTTGAATTGTTTTGGCAGTTTCAGGGTTGATTTTAAGGACACTTTAAAAATAAGGCTTATAACAGTAAACATATCCTTTGTTGGCCCTGAGGTTCCTCATTTTAAATGTTGGCTTTGTTCTGTGCTCTTGTGCTTGTCTAATAAATGTAGCCCAGTTGTGGCGATGGTTAAAGCCAAGCTGAGACCAACATTGTGAAAGCTCCTGTGTCTACTGATGAGGTTAATTAAACAGCACTGGCTGTAATGAGAAACAATGTGAGGTACATTCTATCTGTGTGCTCTTGTGAATGTCTTTAGTTGGGTATTCACATGTGTGTGAATGTGTGATCTTTGAAGGAAAGGTGTATGTCTGTCTTCAAAGGGGAAGGTGTTAAAGGTAATGAATAATTAACCAGTCTTGTGACAAGGTCCCGAAAGCTTCTAGGACTGAACATGATAAAAGAACAGCAAGTAGAGGGAAATGCATCACAGGTCACAGTACAGAAACCGTCAGGCCAGACACCAAAGCCTCTTAATGATGCATTTCATTTGGAAATGCACAAAAAAAATGTACTGTACCTGAAGCTGAGGTGTTCCCCACTAGTAAGGGGAATGAGAGACGTCTTAGAGTGTTCTGTTTAGTTGAGTAAATATCTTTGCTCTGGTATATTTACATGAGAATAATCTAGAACATTGTTCTACGATAAACTATAAGATTACTGAACTATAATGGGGTAGAAGGATTACTTTTCTTCACCTAATATTCAGCGCACATTGATGACTGGTAACATACCTTAGCAGATTTACAGATATGAGCAGACTGTGTACAAATTAGAGTGTTATCTCAGTGTTCTCTAACCATGACTGGATGTAATAGATAGGTAGTGCGATGCATGTGAGAATAGCACTGATCAGCAGTTCAGTTTGAATGTGCAAGTGTCTATTTGGCAGATCAGTTTAGCATTCTGGCTGCCTGTGGGGGGGACGGGGACGGGGGACGGGGGACGGGGGAATAACTCCAGACCCCAGATGCTCCATAGCCAGACAGGAGACAGACAGTGTCCAGACAGGAGTGTGAACAGAACACGTGAGTGGAGAGAGACTTACCTGATGTTTCAGCCTTTCCTTATACAGCGTTTTGTGTAAATGTCCTTGATGTGGGGAAACTTTGAGCTACTAATGTGCTGGGCAGTGTTCACCCACTACAGTGCTCTCCAGACTGAAGCAGTGCTGTTTCCTGTCTGAAGCGGAGCTGTTTCCATAGCAATCAGTGAAGCTGAAGAGTAGCATCCTCTCACTGATGCCTGTGCAGAAGCAGAATGAATGTACACACGCCTGTATTTTCTAGTCTCCTTAGGAAGTAGACATGACATTTATCTTGGTGGGATTAGTGGGATTTACTCCTTAGTCTTTGTCGTGACAAGCCACTTCAGTACATGACAATTATCACGAGGGCAATGGGGTAATAATCCTTCAGTCCTTCATGGTACTGAGGACTCCTTTGCAGCAGGAATGATGGTCACTGATTTTGTTGGGACAGTATCCGTCACCAGGGAGATGTTGAAGATGAAAGACAGCAGGTAGCTCATGGGCACAGTCCTCGAGCACAGAACCCAACAGCTTCCTCCTTGCATCAGTCACAGACGCAGCCAGCACCTGGTCACCAGTGGAAGGTGTGATCTGGCCTGCACCTGGTCACCAGTGGAAGGTGTGATCTGGCCTGCACCTGGTCACCAGTGGAAGGTGTGATCTGGCCTGCACCTGGTCACCAGTGGAAGGTGTGATCTGGCCTACACCTGGTCACCAGTGGAAGGTGTGATCTGGCCTGCACCTGGTCACCAGTGGAAGGTGTGATCTGTACATGATATGTGATATAGTAATGGTTTGCATTACTATTAATACAACAGCTGTCGTGTCAAATTCAAAACTAGGTTTAAAAATACCGAAATGAAACTGCAGAGGACTGTCCATTTATATCAAGCACCAGTTTCCTCTCAGCTATTGAACGGACTGTTTCACCAGTATTGAGACTCACTATAAATAAAGAGACCCATCATTTCATTTATCAAAGTGGCATGTTGACATCTAATCATTTTGCCCTGGAAATTTGATCTCATATGAGTTGACAAAAAAAAAAAATAAATAAATGTCTAGACAGTCATATTTTTTCCCCATTTTTTTTTACCTCTCTGCATGACACTGAAACCTTATGTTCAGGTTCACATCAACACAGTAGATGTAATACACGCCGTTTGCAGGTTGCTTGTTCTGACGGAAACGTGGAGCGCTGGAATCTAATTAACATGCCACCATCATGGTTAGCCGAAATAATTCTGATTAGGTGTTCATGCGATACCCTTATTGCACCAGCCCCATCTTGGGGTACAGGGTGGGGCTAGGGGCAGGGCTAGGGGCGGGAGAATAGCAGCAATACTCACTGCACCATGCCCTCTGTAACACGACAGATGTGTTTCTGTCCTGATATTTATCATGCATGTTTCACACAAAATATCTTTGCTTTCTGGTGTGTGTGTCTGTGTGTGCGAGAATGATAACACGCATGAACACCCCCCCCTTTGTAACTGTTGCTATAATAAGGGGTGGTGTTTTCGGGTTGTACCGTGATAAATCGCACCCATCTGTTGGTTCTGCCAGAATGATCCCCCCTGGTAAGTAGTGACGTCATGCTCTGGCTGTCTGCACCATTAGGCTCTGACAAGGGCAGAGGTGTTCAGAAAAGAGCGGTGTTGAAATCCTAGCCCTCAAGGGGCAGTTACTGCATATTTTCCACCCTCATCCCTTAACCTAGGAAGCAAATGTGGCATAGTGGCCAATTAGTTACATTAACCAGTTTAACCACCAGGTATTCAATTCATTATCCAGTACTGCATTTTGTAGTCTGTAATAGAATACCTCTAAATTAGGCAAGGTTGGTCTAAGTGTGTGTGTGTGTTTCTCTCCAGGTACAAGCGGGTTTTCTCTGTTGGGACCCATGGCATCACCACATACAACCCTACCACCCTAGAAGTAACAAATCAGGTCTGTGTGTGTGTGCGCGCCAATTGTGTATGTTCATATTACTGACTGACTGCTGAACTGTCCTGCTGAATTGACCTGTGGTAACAACGGCCACTGACTGCCCTAACACTCTGTGGCGCCCCCTACAGTGGCCTTATGGTGATATCTGTGGCATCACTCCAGTGGGTAAAGGCCAAGGCACAGAGTTCAATCTCACCTTCCGGAAAGGCACCGGGAAGAAGTCTGAGACTCTCAAGTTCTCCACCGAACATCGCACCGAGCTGCTGACGGAGGCCCTGGTGAGGGAGACGATGAGTGAGAAAGAGCGGGAGAAGGAGAGTGAAAGCGCCATGGTTGGCTGTGGTTGGCTCCGCCCTCTGTGTATTATAGGAACCCTGCTGTGCTTGACTGCTTTGAATACAAATTGTCACATACAGTTCTGGATTGTTTGGGTTGTCTGATACCTGTATTTCCATCATCCACAGAGATTCAGGACCGACTTTTCAGAAGGAAAGATAACTGGAAGAGTGAGTATCGCCCTTTTCTTCTGTATACAAATAAACTCATCTTTCATTTGAGTGCAGATTATGCACACAGTTGGATGGACTGTCATTTACTGTGGGGGAGCTATACCTTTATCTCCCATTGCCTGATGGCTTACCTCAGAGCACTGTGATGTGTTGATGGGTGTCATCAGATTCTGAATGCCCTGTGTGTGTCCAGAAATAAAGCTTTCGAATGACATGTTAATTTAAGCAAATGTATATCAGGTTATGTCATTCTCTCATCCGTATTAATCATAGCACCGCTACATTATTCTCTGTTTGTGTTTTGTGAGATTCAGTTTCACAGATGTTTCAGGTCGGGCACATCTTTGACTTCATACTTTATAATAACGACAACAATACATTATTTTTTGTGTTCCTTTCAACAAACTCAAGGACACATTACAGGTGAGGTGAGGTGTATTATGCTGCAGCCTAGACAGCTCATAGCACAACGAAGAGGAGACGTGCTGTAAGAGTAGACCAAGGTGGAGTGATGAGCTTTGAACAGACACGGTGGACTTTACTCAGGTCTGGTGAATTCAGAGATCTTGGGTGTAGGGGCACAGTGTTCCAGAAGTGAGGTACCATATGGAACAGTGGGTGGATGTAAGAGAAAACCAGCAGAAGGGGATCCAAGGGGATCAGTTGGAGCAGGGGTGGGGTGGGGTGGGGTAGGAAAGGAGGTCAGAGACGTAGGAAGGGCCCAATCCGTGGAGTTCCCATGGGTGTTTATAAGGAGCCGGTGAAGATGTTTGAGAGCAGGTGTGATATGGGCACATAATGGGGGGGAGGGTGTGTGTGTGGGGGGGGTTGATGCAATAACAAAATCCTAAACTAACTGCAGTTTTTGGGTGGTTTGGAAAGGATTCCAGAGAAGATGGAAGTGTAGTAGCCATGCCAGGACGTAACCAGAGCATGAGGTATTTCAGCAGCGGACTGGGAGAGTGAGGGGTGAAGGCTGCATATGTTGCATAGATGTATTTGGGGAGCGTGGTGGTAAAATTGATGTGGGACTCAAAGGGTGAGATCAGAAATGATACAGACTGCTTATAATGGAGGAAGGGGGGAATCATAATGGATATGGTATTAAAAATTTTGGCGAATGTATAATTAATACCTTGGAGTAAATTTAGGAGTTGTTTATTGGTCATCCAGTTTTCGGTGTCCATTAGACATGAACAGAGGCCGGAGGGAGGTTTGGTTACAGAGGGCTCCATGGAGATATAGAGTTGCTTATCATCAGCATAGAAGTGAACATTGTTGTGGTGTCTTGTAATGTGCCTAAGAGAAAGGAAGGGAGAACTGACCCCTGGGAGACAACATGGTTGATACAGGAAAGGCAACACCACTGACCGTTAAGGTGGCAACAAATGACTTGTTGTCTGCTGGAAAGATGTGAGGTGAACCAATAAAGCAAAGTAGCTGTGATTTCCATTGTAGACCTGTTGTCAGGAGACATGACTGGGAAACTGTCAAATGCTGAGCTGAGATCAAGAAGACAGACTTGCCAGAGGACGAGTCAGCAACGCGGAGATGGTGGTTTGTGATTTTCGCCCATGTCAGCGTGATGGAGAGGCTGAAAACCATCTGAAGATGATCAAGGAGCTTATTAATGTGAAGATACAATGGAAGTCTAGATGTGACAAGAGACGGGCGTTAACTAGAGTAGTTGGACATGGATGTAGTAGGCAGGTAGAGGATGCGGACTTGGAGGAGATGGTGGTGGTGGATATCTCAACAGGATGAAGGTCTTGACAGTGGAGCACTTGAGGGCTCATTAAAACAGGGAGGCAAAGGTGATGTAACCACAGAATGAAGCTGGTGGTGAAAATTGTCAGTTTTGGATTGGAAAAAAAGCAGAGGAAAGAACAGAGTTCAGAGGTGGTGGTTAGTGTGAAAGGTCAGGTGGGTATAGACGGTAGAGAAAAGAGTCTTTTGACGTTTCATGCTGCATTATACAGGATAAAGCGCCGGTGCCTTTTGATAACGGGATTTTACAGCATGTGCATATTGCAGCGTGTGGGAAAGAGGAGCGTTTGGAACATGTTTGTTGTGTGTTGAGCTCCTGTTGTGACTGCTGCCTTTGGGCTTCTGCCCGTGTTACCCACGTTACCACAGCGTTATAACTGCTACAAGCATCACTGGAGCGACACGCGGCGCATGGTGGGCCTGGAGGTGACTCCCGGGGGGATCGACCAGATCGACACCCACACCAACCGCGTCATCTGCTCCTACGACTACCGCTGCATCGAAGGTTTCGCCGAGGTGTCCGACTACCAGGGAGGCTTCTGTATCCTCTATGGGGGCTTCAGCCGACTGGTGAGTGTGTGGATGTGTGTTGGGACTACATGTCCGTGTTGGGTTAGAGTTTAACTTTGAGTTAATATTAACTCCATTCTGGTATGTGACCCATTTGGGTGACACGTTTGACCCCCCTATTGTTTATTCCTTTATATTTTACACTATTTGTGCTGACTGTAACACATTCTATTCCATTGCTATTTACCCCCCCCCCCCCCTGTAGCACCTGTTTGCATCGGAGAACCGTGACGAGATCATCCGCAGTGCGATCGAGCACGCGGGGAACTTCATCGGTATCATGCTGCGTCTGCGGAAGGAGCCGCTGAACTTTGAGGGCTTCCTCAATGAGCGTCTGGGCAAGTATTCCTCTGACGACAGCATCACCTCGCTCGCGGAGTTCGTCGTTCAGAAGATCACGCCCCGCCATGTGGTGAGAAGCAAACACACACACGAAAAAGTGAGATTTGCGTTGCCTTCTGATAATTCATACTTTTTGCATAGCTTTTGCATCCCCTTTGACCTATTCTCTTTCAGATTAATGCTGTACTGGTCTTCCGGACGCTCAGAGTAGTGGGAACGGTTCATTGGTGGAGAAACGGATGATGTAATATGCAGCCCTACGTGGCATGTAATGTCTTGTCTGTTCCTCTCAGGAGCCTGCAAGGAGGATCCTGGCCCTTACGGAGACGTGTCTGGTGGAGAGAGACCCTGCCTCCTACAACATCGTTACCGTCAAGCCCTTTGGAGAGGTGGGGGCCATGTTTGTTAGAAAACATCTCCTTAAGAGCTACATGCTCATATAAGAGGCTCAGGGTGCCGACGTTTGAATAGTTTTCTGTGCTGTCATTTGCCTGATGTATGGTCTCAAGACTGTGCTAAATGTCATTTAGTTTAATGTAGTATAACTTTTATTACTATTAGGACTTATTGTTATTAATGTGTGTGATAGTAATGGCAATATATAGTTCATTGCTTTCTTTGAGCAGCCTGTTCAAGCTTTTAAATAATGTTTGAAGAATGCAATGACGTCTGAAGCGTAATAAGAGATGATGACGGCCGTTCTGCAGGTGTTTGCTCTGATCTGTGATGAAGAGAACCCTCAGGTCTTCACCATCGAGTTCATCAAGGGACAGATCCGGAAGTACTGCTCCACGGAGAGGTGATGCGTGCGCACGTGTGCATTTCTCCTCAAGGCCTTTGTCATGCAGGAAATAGGAAATTTGACTGTCAAAGAGCATAATGCCCCTGTTTTCTGTGCTGCTTGCTCAGAGACTGAACCAGTTTCCAGGGTTTTGTTCTTCTTCTCCTGATGTGACAATTTGCCTTTGGACCATTTTAACTTCCTTTGAGGCTCAGAAAGGTGCCGGGCAGCCGTGTGCGATTTCTGCTCAGCTTGCGTCATGTGATAAAAGCAGCAAATAGACCATGAAAGCACAGATGCTGTTATCAAATGGTGATGTATCGGTAGCAGAAGCAGGTCGTGAGCGGGCTTTTGTTTGGAATCACTTTATAATGTAAAGCTTTACATCAGTGATCATTTCCTCTAAGCTCAGTTAGCATGGCTACAGTGTTCTCTCATAGTTAATTATGGAGCTAAATATAGCAGAACGATGAAGTACCATATTTCCCACTTTGAACCTTAAAGCAGTTCTGTCTCTTTGTCAGTCTTTTCTCTCTCTGTCTGTCTCTCGCTGTGTGTCTCTCTCTCGCTGTCTCTGTCTCTCTCTCTCTCTCTCTCTCTCACTGTGTGTGTGTGTCTCTCGCTCTCTCTGTCTCTCGCCGTGTGTCTGTCTCTCGCTGTCTCTGTCTGTCTCTCTCTCTCTCTCACTGTGTGTGTGTGTCTCTCTCTCTCTCTCTAGGGACTCTCTGCTTGCGAGTCTTTTGGATGGCGTGAGGGCATCAGGTAACAGGGATGTGTGTGTGAAGATGGCCCCCACCCAAAGAGGGCAGCGCTGGGGCCTTCTTAGCATGCCTGTAGATGAGGAGGTGGAGAGCCTCCACCTCAAATTCCTCGCTGCTCCACCCAGTACGTACCACTGCACCAATGATACCACTGCTTACGAATAATAAATATGATGGTACATGATGTTTGTTGGAATAAACTTGCAGTTCTTATGTGATATTTATTTTACATTGCCACAATACACTCAGGTTTTATAAACTGAGATGCACAGCACTGTGTCAATAGAGTTTTATGTAGTTGGTGTATGTGATGGCATAAAGTTCATTACTGGATTTGGTACCTTACTGATAATTGAAAATTACAGTATAAATGTGACACCTTTGCATGTCAGTACCTGGAAAGTAGCCAGACCTCTGGAGGTCACGAGCATTTCTCTGGTGTTGTCATTTTTCCATACAGATGGAAATTTTGCTGACGCAGTGTTCAGGTTCAATGCCAACATCTCATACAGTGGAGTTCTACACGCTGTTACTCAAGACGTAAGGCAGTTTGTTATAACAGTCAAACAAATTTATAACAAATGAATTACTTCATACAAATGAATAACCTCATGTGGACAATTTGTAATCCTTAAATCCTTAGTACAGCGTGTAATTATTTATAAAGTCAAGTTTGTGCTTAAGCAGAGTCGGTTAGAAACGAAGTTCTGTCTATGAAGTTAAAGCGCACGGCATCAGCTTTAATTCAAGCATATCTATCTCCGTAACCATGTGAACCGTGGAGGGATTACAATACTAATCCTAATCCACAAGTTAAAAGGACAATTGCTGCTCATTTGAGCAAAAACATCACACATTTGTGTTTCTGTCCACTCTAAGATGCTCCCTTCTAAATGTTTACGTTGCAGAATAAATGATTGCAAAAACAATTCACTGAATCGTCTCATCAGAATATTTTATTTATACAGGGACTCTTCTCCGAGAACAAAGAGAAACTGATCAACAACGCCATCTTGGCTCTGCTGTCCCAGGAGGCCGAGCTGGCGGGACCCAACGCTGATCTGGAGGCCCAGTTCCAGGCCATCCGCCGGCTGGTGGCCTCTAAGGCGGGCTTTCAGGCCTTCACGCAGCTCCCCAGGTACGTCGGGCCCTCCCCAGCGACTGGAGGAGCTGGAGGAGATGAGTGCTGCTCCCAGAGGGCCCTCCCAGAGCTGAGGGTGTTCCCTGTTCCACTGAGCCTAATTTGACACGCGAAGGGTTTGGTCTTTAGCTGACAGATGAATTAGGCGAGTTTATATCACGGGCAGGAACTGCATTCTGGGACTTCTTTTTTTTTTAGTCTGGAATCTTCCAAACCTGTGAGCCTGGTCAAAAATGGTAATGTTGCTACCAGATCACTAAGTCCTGCTCTGCTGGGTCCTGTTCATAGAAAGTGTTCTGCAGTTTGAGCCGGCTTTTAAGAATCTGATGTGAAAAGAATGTTCTCCTCTGTCTTCTGCTTTCTGGTCCTTATTCCTTTCATCTCTTCTTTTCCTCTTTCGCTCTTTGCTGTTGAGCTCTGTGTCAGCTGCTTCTGGGCTCGGCGCTGGTGCTCTCTGTGAATTCTCTGTCTCGGTAACGAGGCGAGTCTGTCCTGAGCGCCCCGAAGGACAGGACACTCGTCTCGACCTGTCTGTGCGTCTCTCGCAGTCACCGCTATGCCGTCCTCCCATCCTCCACCGTTCCGTCTCTTCACTTTGTCCAGCAGACGTAATCCAGTTTCGTTCTTTTCCTTTCGTTCTTCTCTCCTTCCCCATCTTTCTCCTTTGCTCACGGTCTTTTCAGGACGGGGACACTGTCTCGTTTTGCCGTCCACTATATGCTGTGACGTTGGCCCCAGCTATCAAATGTACAGGGATTTGTTAGATTTCTCCTGTTCTCCAGAGCCTCACTTTCACTGGGCTGTGTTTTTGTTTTAGGTTTAGGGAAAAGCTGGGCGTGAAGACGGTCAAAGCTCTGAAGAGGAACAATAATGGAGTGACACATGCTGCTATAGACATGCTTTGTGCCCTTATGTGTGTAAGTGACCGTCGACCGTCATCTTTGCATGGTGCCGTAATCTTTTGAGAGTAGTTCTCTTTCCACTGTATGTTTGGCCCTGCTACACAGATAGCCTCCATGTTTACGCTTCCCCCCACGTTGCCGTTGTAGCCGATGCATGACGACTACGACTTGAGGCAGGAGCAACTGAACAAGGCCTCCCTGCTCTCCTCCAAGAAGTTCTTGGAGAACCTTCTGGAAAAGTTCATCAGTAACGTGGTATGTGGCGAATGGCCACATTATCGTTTAGTTGAGCGGAACAATTTGGGAACTAATTAACACATTTTGGCAATTAAAATAAATTCCTCTCTCTGTTCTCACTTCTGTCCATATTTTGTCAACCTCCATTTCCTCGGTCTTTGCCCCTCTCCCACCCACCCCATCTAGGACCATGGTACAGGTGCTTTAGTGATCAGTGCGCTGCTGGACTTCTTGACCTTTGCCCTCTGCGCACCCTACAGTGAAACAACTGAAGGTCAGCAGTTTGATATGCTGTTGGAGATGGTGGCCTCCAATGGACGAACGCTCTTCAAACTCTTCCAGGTCAGAGGTCTTGTGTGTCGGTTGTTACGTGATGTGTTGACCCTTCAGCGTGTCCCAAAGAAAACAAAGAGGGAACATGAGACCATGTGTCAATTATTAATAAATAATTTCTAGAATTTTTATCATCTATACATATATCTGTATATAAAAATCCTTTTACAAAAATCATAATGTTTCTTACGACAGAAAAGATATGTCCGACCACAAAACTCCCACAGTATGTCAGGGCAGCTGTCCTGGTGTGTGTCATCACCTTTGTTTTTGTGCCTCTGCAGCATCCCTCCATGGCTATAGTGAAGGGCGCAGGTCTGGTTATGAAGGCCATCATTGAGGTGAGATTGCAGTCCCCCTTTCAGCTGTTAGTGTTCGTTGTGCATTTGATTTATGTGTATGTGTGCGTTCAGGAGGGCGATAAAGAAATCGCCACCAGGATGCAGGATTTAGCACTGAGTGAAGGTGCTTTACCCAGACATCTCCACACGTCGATGTTCACTGTTAGCGCAGACCAGAGGATGCTCACCAACAGGTAAAATATACACACACACACACACACACACAAACACATTGTGAAACCAAGGCTGATCCTAAGTGCACAGCTTAACATAAGGCCTTGGTGATGAGATGGTGAGATCAGGTCAGGAGTTGTTCTGCTTTCCTGCTCTCATTAGACAGCTGAGTCGGCACCTGGTGGGCTTGTGGACGGCGGAGAACCCCATCGCCTTGAATCTGCTCAAGAGGATCCTGGTGAGTCAGCGGCTCATCCCACTGGTCCTAATCACCTAACCACCCTGCTGTGTGTGATGTGCACACATCACTCGGGGCTCAGATTGTTCCAACCCCTGACATGTCCACCCCTGTCTCTCTGGCCTCAAGCCCACCGGCCTCCTGGCGTACCTGGACAGCTCGGACTCCGTGCCGGAGAAAGACATGGACAGGATGCACATCCGTGACAACCTCAAAATAGCGACGGTAACTTGGAAACCCCCCAACCATAACCCATCCCCCCGAGTCAGACCGGTTCTTCAGGATCTGTAGTTCTAATGCCCAGTTAACCTCAGCTACCGGTTTTCCTTCTCTTGGTGTAGGACCAGTTTGGACGGACCAAGGTGCCGGACTGGCAGCGGATAGCTGGGAAGGCGGCCAAGGAGGTGGAGAAGTTCGCCAAAGAGAAGGCCGACCTGGTGCTCATGCACTGGAGAGACAAGATGGGCATTGCACAGAAGGAGGTGAGCACACCCAGGATCACACGCCCTCTCCCCCATGTTTGGCCCCCAGGACCACACGCCCTCTCCCCCCATGTTTGGCCCCCAGGACCACACGCCCTCTCCCCCCATGTTTGGCCCCCAGGACCACACGCCCTCTCCCCCCATGTTTGGCCCCCAGGACCACACGCCCTCTCCCCCCATGTTTGGCCCCCTGGACCACACGCCCTCTCCCCCACATTGGGCCCCAGGACACACACTTCCTCTCCCCCCACATTGGGCCCCAGGACACACACTTCCTCTCCCCCACATTGGGCCCCAGGACACACACTTCCTCCCCCCCACATTGGGCCCCAGGACACACACTTCCTCTCCCCCCACATTGGGCCCCAGGACACACACTTCCTCTCCCCCCACATTGGGCCCCAGGACCACACTTCCTCTCCCCCCACATTGGGCCCCAGGATCACACGCCCTCTCCCCCCACATTGGGCCCCAGGATCACACGCCCTCTCCCCCCATGTTTGGCCCCCAGGACCACACGCCCTCTCCCCCACATTGGGCCCCAGGACCACACTTCCTCTCCCCCCACATTGGGCCCCAGGACCACACTTCCTCTCCCCCCACATTGGGCCCCAGGACCACACTTCCTCTCCCCCCACATTGGGCCCCAGGACCACACACCCTCTCCCCCCACATTGGGCCCCAGGACCACACTTCCTCTCCCCCCACATTGGGCCCCAGGATCACACGCCCTCTCCCCCACATTGGGCCCCAGGACACACACTTCCTCTCCCCCCACATTGGGCCCCAGGACCACACTTCCTCTCCCCCCACATTGGGCCCCAGGATCACACACCCTCTCCCCCACATTGGGCCCCAGGACCACACACCCTCTCCCCCACATTGGGCCCCAGGACACACTCCCTCTCCCCCACAGCTCTAGCTTGGTCTCGGTATACCTCTTCTGCCCTGCTTCTCTGCCTCCTCTAGCAGGACTGAAGCTCGGAGCTCACTAAGCAAACACATGTTCTTAGAAACGGCTGCAGAAGGCTTGGTAAAATTCATTCATGTCTAATTACATGACCTATTTCGTAGAGTACTTTTATATGTCACTGTCAATGGAGAAAAGAGCATTGATTGCTTCTCTTGGCCAACTGCTGAATGGTACTGAAACTATGCTAATAGCGTTAAGAGGTGCTGCACATTCTCCTCAGATAAGGGGGCTTTTGGGCACCTTTGTGTAATGCCTTTTCTGCTGGCTGGGTGTGTGCTGCATTAACTCTGACTATTACAGATTTCATTTGCTCTTTTTGTGATTTGTCAATGATGCAGAAGCTCGCTTTGTTTCGGTGATTTGCCTCTTGCTGTCTGGAGGCACCTTGTGCTCTCTGGAAGCCACTGTGATCACATGCACTTGAGGGAAGCTGTCTGATTCTGTTGCCTAGGCCTTTGTCTTTTAGAGCTTGTTTGATTGACTCTAGCTGAATGAGCGTTTGATTGGACGGGCCTGTGTCCCCACAGTCAGGGCCACTCAGACCACCACAGTGGCTCCTCCTCTTGTATGGAAACACACCCATCCCCATAATTTGTGCATGATCTCAGTCATGTCTTGTTCTTTGGACATGGACTCCCTTTCTCTCTCCTCCTTTTCTTATTTTCTTTGTTTTGAGGGAGATTGTTGCATGTTTTGAGGGACACATTGCTGTATTTAATTAACTGGGTCGAAGTTATAGTATTAGGGCATTTTGTGGATACCTGAGCTCACCGACTGGGGGGAAAAAAAGCTCTCAAGCTTTTATCATATGCATTTGCCTAAAGAAACACCTAAATCAAAGCAAATTGATACTGCTGAAAGCGATTTATGGACATTATTACAATATTATGGAGGTAAAAAAGCGTCATTATTTGAGTTGTGATTGGCTATTCTCAGGACGAATAATTTTTCTGTTATTTCTGCCCCGCCCATGCCCCCTGATCGTTATTGTGGTTTTCTGCTGTCAATCAATGCAGCAGGACAGGAATAACCTGGTGAGTAGAAATGACCAATGACATGCCTCCATCTCTTTTGAGCCCTCCCCTCTCACTGTTAAACATTCGGATTCACGTAACATGTAGTTTCTATCCTGAGGACAGTAATATTTACTACCATAAAAATGTTTGTTTGAACTCCATGTTGTGAGTGACAGTGAATTCCTGTATGTCTTTGTCCTGTAACATCATCTAAACACTCTGGTTAGTTTCACTGTTTTTGTGGTGTTTTGTTATTGTTGGTATTCTGTCACACTCCCATTTATTCATTTATTTGGTCATTTATTATGTCTTAGTGGAGCCGTCGTCCACTCTACCACATGCGTAATAGCTGTAGCTTTCCGCATGAACATTTGTGTCGAGGTTATGCAGGTTATCAACAGTGAGGAGCCTTTCTCCATATGTGCTGCGTTGTGTGTGTGTGTCCTGTGGGTAATTCTGCATGTTGGTTGGTTACAGAACCCGAACCAAAAACCAGTGGTGCTGAGGAAAAGACGACAGCGCATCAAGATAGAGGCCAACTGGGAGCTCTTCTACTACAAGTACATCTCTCTCTCTCTCTTTCTCCGTGTGCTTCTACAGTGTCTTTGGTAGTGAATCATATACTTTGAATACATTTTATTTAAAAAAAAAAAAAAAAGATTATTCAGATGCAGTTTTGAGAGCTACCCTGAGCATGTATAAATCTTTTCTTGAAAGTATCTTTTGTTGAAAGTGGTCTTTACCCTTACTAATTTAAGAATAAAATAAAAATATACCAAAAAATATTACTAATTTAATTATATGTTTACATTTATGTTTAATGAGAACCAACATGAATCAAAGAGTAACTGGCTCTGCTGGCGCCCCCTGCAGGTTTCAGATAGATCACGCGCGCTCCAACCTGATCTGGAACCTGAGGACTCGGGAGGAGCTGCGAGACGCTCTGGAGGGCGAGATGCGCTCGTTCGGCGTGGACCGCGAACTCGGCAGCGCCAGTGTCATCTCCTGGAACCACCAAGAGTTTGAGGTGTGTGTGTGTGTGTGTGTGTGTGTGGGCCACACAAGGCATGCTAAACATTCTGGCCTTTTATTACTGTAGAACATTTATAGCATTTCATAAGTGCACATGGTGTGTGTGTAGGTGAGGTATGAGTGCCTTTCTGATGAGATTAAGATCGGGGATTATTACCTGCGCCTGCTGCTGGAGGAGGATGAGAACGAGGAATCTGGAGCCATCAAACGATCGTAGGAGTCCTCATGCACACACTCACACACACCCCAAACGATCGTAGGAGTCCTCATGCACACACTCACACACACCCCAAACAATTGTAGGAGTCCTCATGCACACACTCACACACACCCCAAACGATCGTAGGAGTCCTCATGCACACACTCACACACACCCCAAACGATCGTAGGAGTCCTCATGCACACACTCACACACACCCCAAACGATCGTAGGAGTCCTCATGCACACACTCACACACACCCCAAACGATCGTAGGAGTCCTCATGCACACACTCACACACACCCCAAACGATCGTAGGAGTCCTCATGCACACACTCGCACACACCCCAAACGATCGTAGGAGTCCTCATGCACACACTCGCACACACCCCAAACAATTGTAGGAGTGCTCATGTGTACACACACACACACCCCAAACGATCGTAGGAGTCCTCATGCACACACACACACCCCAAACAATTGTAGGAGTGCTCATGTGTACACACACACACACCCCAAACGATCGTAGGAGTGCTCATGCATACACACACACACCAAACAATTGTAGGAGCGCTCATGCGTACACACACACACACACACATCCATTATTCATTCTAGATTTGACTTCTATTATTAATAAGGTGCTGAGAATACACTGGCAATACAATACAGGTCAACCTTCTCTTTTAGCGTGGACATGAGTTTAGTGATTTCTTCTCCTTTTTGTTTGCTTTGGTGTCGTCTCCATCACTCTGTGTCCCTGGCTCTGCCCCCCCCACAGGTACGAGTTCTTTAACGAGCTGTACCACCGCTTCCTGCTCACGCCCAAAGTGCCGATGAAGTGTCTCTGCCTTCAGGCCCTGACCATCGTCTACGGGAAGTGCTGTGACGAGATCGGCCCCTTCACCGACACCAAATACATCGTGGGCATGCTGGACAGGGTCTGTGCTGGCAGAGAGCTCATACACACATGTGCGCACACACACATATTTTCACATATACACGCACATTCTGCCTAGATTTCCATTTTAGGTACAGCTCATGTACGTAGAGTAACTTGTATATCGGTTTGATATTGGAAGCGGAGCAGTTCTTCATCTTCTGGAATCACGCGTGTTCTAATCCTTCCTTCCGTTCTCGTCTCCAGTGTACAGACAGGCTAGAGAGAGACAGGCTCATCCTCTTTCTCAACAAGCTCATTCTAAACAAGGTGAGTCTTGCTGTGCCCTACCGCTGCCCCCTGCTGGTCGGACACCCCCTTCGCCCTCCCATAAGCCATACATTGCTTTCTTTGCTGAGACCTTGAATACAGGAGAGTTGCTGTTCGTCTTTGTTCTCTCCCTCACAAGGGAGCCATAAATGCTCTGGTAGTGCAGACCCACAGTGATGGATCCGTGTTTAGAGCGCGGCAGAGCAAACAAAACGGTGCTCACACTGCCGTGCGCATGAAGTCAGTGAAATGTAGGTAGGGTGTGCTTGGAGCACTCGGCAGCACCATGTGCTGTGGCCGAATGTCCCTGTGTGGTACTGTTACCATATATGGAGCCGAGACTGAGGTAGAGTGATTGGTCTGCCAATCATCACGTCCCCTCTTATTCTGTCTCTGCCAGAAAAATGTGAAGGATATCATGGACTCCAATGGCGTGCGCATTCTTGTGGACCTGCTCACCTTGGCCCATCTCCACACCAGCCGAGCCACTGTTCCACTGCAGGTGTGTGTGTGTGTGTGTGTGTGTATGCTCACGTACATTTACGTCTTTACATCTTGAACCAAGTAAATGACATGCTCTTTGTGTGTGTGTGTGTGTGTGTGTGTGTGTGTGTGTGTGTGTGTGTGTGTACACACCAGAGTAATGTGTTGGAGGCGGCTCCTGACATGAAGCGTGAGAGTGAGAAGGAATGGTACTTTGGGAACGCTGATAAGGAGAGGAGAGGCCCATTCAGCTTTGAGGAGGTAAGTTAATGCAGAACACAGGACTATACAGACGCATTGTAGCGCTTAATATCACTTGGTGTAGTTCACTGCAGTATAACTAGTTTGAATTAGTTTATTTAATGGACAACAGTTTACCAACATTTTCTGTAAGATACAGAGTCACTCTGTTCAGTGTTAAATTGAGCTGTGTTCAGGTCTAAAGGACCTTCCCACCTCACCATTGAGGGCTGATGTAGCTGTCCCACATTCTCTCCAGCTGGTGACAGTTTCCAGCCACAAACCCAGCAGAGATATACATCCTTATCAGTGTAGTAATGACGGTGGATATTAAAAGATGAATTCGAGCCTGTCCTTTCTCAGAGGCATGGGACTTATTGCAGTGGGTGGAGGATTGATTTCTCAGGCGTGGTCCTTGGTGGAGTGCTGAACCCAGCTGTGTAGGAGGGGGACGTTCCCAAGCTCATGTGTCCCCGCCGCTCCCTGGGGGCCTGTTAATCACCGTCGTCCCAGTCGCTGGGGCCTTGCGTCTCCAGCTGAAAATGTTGCGCTGCCTGTAGTTCAAGGCTGTTCCTTAGCGACTGCACCAAGATGTGCAGAAAAGAGGAAGATTCCCATGAAATAACGTAAAGCTTGAGAAATCCTGCTGAGAAACGCCAGCCTGTTGAAATTCTCTTGCAGAAGCCGAGTTTGCTGGTGTGAAAGTTGCTTTTGTATACATTTGCACTTTTTTGCCAATTCATTTCCTTATTCTACACTTTCACAACTGGCCATGAATTTAACCAGCATTCCACAGTCACATGACTGACAGCTAAATGATTTCTGCTGCATAAACATGAGTCCCAAGTGGCATATTGACACGTGTGAACTCGTCTGACTCCACTGACAGATGCAGGAGTTTTTTAACGCGGGCGTAGTGACCGGAAAGACGCGGTGCTGGGCCCAGGGCATGGATGGCTGGCGCCCCCTGCAGGCCATCCCGCAGTTGAAGTGGTGCCTTCTGGCCAGCGGGCAGGCTGTGATGAATGAGACTGACCTGGCCACACTTATCCTGAACATGCTCATCACCATGTGCTCATACTTCCCCAGCAGGTAAAAACGTCAGAAATGCTTGTTTGCCTTTGCCACACTTCGGTTTCTGCAGGGATCTGTATTTTCGTTCTCGGACAGAGTAAAGGTCTTTTGTATCGCTGTGTGTTTATGATCAGGGACCAGGACAATGCAATCATCAGACCTTTACCGAAAGTTAAGAGGCTGATCAGTGACAACACTTGCCTACCGCACATTGTTCAGGTACGCATCTCATGACTCATTATACTTATTGTAGTCTGAAATTACTGTTGTCAATCATTGCAACTTGTTGACAAGTTTAGAGAGAGCGAGAGTAACCTTATCAGAACAGACCCACACACAGCTCTGGAGCTTCAACAGATTCCTCATGATTCCTCATGAATGCCTTGCCGCTCGCTCGGACGTTTCTGAACCTACCTGACCTTTCTGACTGTTGTGCGCAGCTGCTCCTGACCTTTGACCCCATCCTGGTGGAGAAGGTGGCCAACCTGCTATACCTGGTGATGCAGGACAACCCCAACCTGCAGCGACTCTACCTCACCGGAGTCTTCTTCTTCATCATGATGTACACGGGCTCCAACGTGCTCCCCGTGGCACGGTAAACACACGTGGGCGCGCCCTCTGCACTTCTGTCATTTATTGTCACTGAAGAAATGTACAATGCAAAAATATGTAGTCTAGACTGTCAGACAACTAAAGCAATGCCTAATGCAGTATTGTCAGATTAAAATTTGCATGTATAAATGATCATTCTGTGTAAATGATCTATAAATTCTTGCTGTATTTGCATATATGAATAATGTCTCTATATAAAGTCTTTTTAATCTTCTCCCACCAGCTTCCTAAAATACACTCACCTGAAGCAGGCCTTCAAATCAGAAGAGGTAAGGCACCTCTGTGGTAACAGTCCCTTTCATTAGAGCTGACTAAACACAGGAACCTAATCTAGTGTTCTGTGACCCCGGGAACCTAATCTAGTGTTCTGTGACCCCAGGCCAGTCTGTGTTTGTCCTCTACTGGCTTCAGTATCATATAGAAGGCGAAGGGCCACCAAGGTTCAGACTGGAAACCTTTGGCTTCTTTACCAACTCCAAATGTCTCTACTTCAGACAAATCATATACCATCCTTAAATGAGTAAAACATCTAGTAAAGGCTCCGGGACACACGGTTAACCTCTGACCTGTGTAACTGTGTGTTGGGCAGGCTAAAGGTCAGGACATTGTGCAGAGAAGTGTGTTGGGGCCTGTGCTGCCCGAGGCAATGGTGTGTTATCTGGAGAATTATGAGGCAGAACGCTTTTCGGAGATCTTCCTTGGAGAGTTTGACACTCCTGAGGCAATCTGGAGCAGCGAGATGAGGTACGTCTGTCTGTCTCTCTGTCTCTCTCTCTTTCTCTCTCTCTGCCTGTCTGAAATTTCTGTCTCAAATCTTGTCATGTTCTACAAACAGTAAATTGTGGGTGTTTCATGGACTTAATGCAGTATTGGCGCATTTGAGGTGTTGCCTTTCCTTTTGATTGTGTGTGTGTGTGTGTGTGTGTGTGTGTGCAGGCGTCTAATGATAGAGAAGATAGCTGCTCACCTGGCCGACTTCACTCCCCGCCTGCAGAGCAACACCCGGGCCCTTTATCAGTATTGCCCCATCCCCGTAGTCAGCTTCCCCCAGCTGGACAGTGAGCTCTTCTGCAACATCTACTACCTCCGTCACCTCTGTGACTCCAACCGATTCCCTGACTGGCCTATCCGGGACCCTGTAAGCACACACACTCACACACACACACTCCTAGTGTTTCCAAAACCTGGTGTTGTAAAGATGTAAAGGTGTGTGTAAACCTGATTCCCTTGTTTGCTTCTCGGTGCATTTGAGAACAGGCACATTCTCCAGTTCAGATGGCTTTGCATGTTGACCAGATGAGCTTGCTCACTCTCTACGCTGCCCTCTGCAGGTGAAACTGTTGAAGGACACTCTAGAGGCCTGGAAGCGGGAGGTGGAGAAAAAGCCACCCTCCATGTCTGTTGATGATGCCTTCGAGGTGTTGAACCTCCCCATCGGACAGGGCCAGTGAGTCCTCTCCTCTCCTATATGGGATATTTCCTGTCACTTTGCCTCACTATAACTTGCATGCTTGTTTTTAGCATAGAATCAAAGATCGTTTTGGCTTTAAAAATAGCATTCCCATTAAAGTGAGTGTGTATGTGTCTGTTTATCTGTCTGTCTGTGTATTATTGACAGGCACGAGGAGAGTAAAATTAGAAAAGCATATTTCAGGCTGGCTCAGAAATACCATCCAGACAAAAACCCCGAGGGCAGGGTAGGTCCTTAAATAGTGCACGTGTCTGCTCCTGATGTTGGTACAATGATCTGCAAGCCATTCAGACAGTAGCATCTCCCTGGCACGCTTCATTTGTTAAGCTCGGTATCGTCTTTCTTGTAAAGCATACGGATTTATTTTGAGAAATCCCACATTAAGTAATAATAGAATTATTATAATTTGTCGTAGTTCTGGTATTAGGAGTTGTATTAATGCTCCATACTCAGCTGTTCTGTGTCTTCTGTGAGGGTAACCGTGTGTTTCTGTGTGCAGGACATGTTTGAAAAGGTGAACAAGGCGTACGAGTTCCTGTGTAGTAAATCTGCACGGATCGTGGACGGGCCGGACCCCGAGAACATTATCCTCATCCTCAAAGCTCAGAGCATCCTCTTCAACAGACACCGCCAAGGTCAGTCTGCCTGCAACCTCTCCACCCTGACGCGGCTCTGCCGCCCTAACGCCCAAGCGTTTAGCCGGAGCCTGGATGACTCTACGGTGGCTTCTGTGCGAGTGACGTGGAATTCACAGCTCGCTTGCTTTTCTGTGTGGCCATGTTTCATTGCTTGCGGCTGCAGGTGTGAGAGTTCTTGGTCTGAAAGTGAGGTTCTCCTCTTGCTCCTCTGAGGTTCTCCTCTTGCTCCTCTGAGGTTCTCCTCTGCCCGTCTCTCCCCAGAGCTCGAGCCTTACAAGTACGCTGGCTACCCCATGCTGATCAAGACCATCACCATGGAGACGGGCGACGAGCAGCTCTTCTCCAAGACGTCGCCTCTGTTGCCGGCGGCGACCGAGCTGGCCTTCCACACGGTGAACTGCTCGGCGTTGAACGCGGAGGAGCTGCGTCGGGAGAACGGCATCGAGGTCAGCGCCGCCATCCGACCGCAACACCCCCCCCCACCCACAGCGGGGACACGGACCTTCTGGTTCCTCTGAGACGCCCTAAGGCTGGCATGGCCGTCCCTCTGGACTTCAGCCCTTCTCTCTGTGGTTTCCTCATCGCTGTTTATAGCCTGCATGCCCTCTAGACGCCCCTCCACTCTTCTCCTCATGGCCGTTGTAGCCTGTGCCACACTGCAGATCGCAGAGCTGTCGGTTTAAGCAGCGCTGCTTGGCTGGGCGCGTGTGATCCCTGCTGACCTGCTGCGCTGCCTCTGCTGTTCCCTGCAGGTCCTGCTGGAGGCGCTGTCCCGCTGCGTGGCCGTGCTCACCTCGTCTAGTAAGTCGGAGGACATGGCAGTACAGGTACGAATCGCTGCTGCTGGAGGAGAAATTGACACCATTGCACATTTGTTTGTGTCCTGTGTGCTGTACCGAGACACTGAGTGAGATATATATATATATATATATATATATATATATAACGTTACCATTTTGTTCTCACATAGTGCCTATAGAAAGCATTAGCATATAAGTGTGTGTGTGTGTGTGTTGGCAGGTGTGCAGGCACATCTGTAGGTGCTACAGTGTAGCTGCTCAGTTTGAGGAGTGCAGAGAGAAAATTATCGAGCTGCCGAACATCATTCGGGACCTTTGTCACATCCTCTACTATGGCAAGGTGAGAGGACCCCCCCCCCCCCGTCATGCTTAGTGTGTCTGTCTGTATGAGTGTGTATCTGTTCTTTCTTCCTCTCTCCCCTCACGTACAAATTTACACTCGAATCCAAAACAGTGATGGGATAACAGCATGTTAATTAACGCCATGTCGAATCCAAATTAGGAAGTAATCACACTACTGCAAAGCATCATCTCTTTATCTGCATGTTACAAGGGCAATATATTTAACACACTTTCCCTCCCGGGCACACACTTGCGTGCTCGCTCTCTGTCTCTCTCTCTCTGTGTTTCTTTGTGTCTCTCTCTCTCTCTCTCTCTCTCTCCCCCTCCCTCCCTCTCTCTCTCCCCCTCTAGGCCCTTCCACGCCTGGCCTCTGTGGCCGTGCAGTGCGTCAGCTCCTTTGCCGTGGACTTCTTCCTGCAGACGCACCTGTACCACGCCGGCGCCCTCTGGCACCTGCTCGTCAACCTCTTTAGCTACGACTACACGCTGGAGGAGAGCGGTGTGCAGGCCAGCCAGGACACCAACCAGCAGGAGGTGGCCAACGCCCTGGCCCGGCTCAGCCTGGTGGCCCTGGGGCGGCTGGGAGGCTTCAGCCCCCCCGCCGGCCCCGACGAGGGCACCGCACCCGGGGAGAACGGTCTCGACGCGATGGGCCCGCTGCCGGAGAACCCCACCATCCGCAAGAGCCTGGCGGCCATGCTCACTCCGTACGTCGCACGCAAACTGGGCACCGGCTGGCCGGCTGAGGTGAGGAGCGCAGCACTGCGTGGAGAGCAGCAGTGCGTGCGCTGAATATGCAAATGACTTGTAGCATCAGTATGGGCGCTGAATATGCAAATGACTTGTAGCATCAGTATGGCTGCTGAATATGCAAATGACCTCTAACATTGTTTCACACATTCAGATTTTCTTTTATTAAGTCGTTGCGTCTGTGTATAGATCACTTAGTGAGTACCACTATATTGTGTGTGTGTGTGTGCGCGCGCGCGCGCGCTGCAGGTGCTGAAGTTGCTGAACAGCAACTCGGAGAACCCGTATCTGATCTGGAACAACGGCACCAGAGCGGAGCTGCTGGAGTTTCTGGAGGAGCAGCAGGAGAGCAACATCAAGAGGGTGAGGCTGTGCAGGTGTAGCGCCCCCCGCAGGGCCGAATGGGCACGACGGCGGAGCCGCCCCCTCCTTACTGACCCCTCTGTCTGTCTGCCGTCTGTGTAGGGCGAGTGTGACAAAAGCTTTGGTGCCGAGTTTGTGTTCAGTGAGCACGGGAAGGAGCTCATCGTGGGGGAGATCTTTGTCCGCGTCTACAACGAACAGCCTGCCTTTCCTCTGGAGGTGTGCAGCGTCCCACAGCCTTTGGTTACTCTGCTGTCACCCGCGTAGATTATTAATCTATAATAAATTCTTTATTGTTTTTTTTTCCCCCTGTGTGCCATTTCCCATCTTTCCACCCTAAACCCATCCCTGTGTGTCCCTGCGTGTGTCCCTGCGTGTGTCCCTGCGTGTGTCCCTGCGTGTGTCCCTGCGTGTGTCCCTGCGTGTGTCCCTGCGTGTGTCCCTGCGTGTGTCCCGTGCGTGTGTCCCGTGCGTGTGTCCCGTGCGTGTGTCCCGTGCGTGTGTCCCGTGCGTGTGTCCCGTGCGTGTGTCCCGTGCGTGTGTCCCGTGCGTGTGTCCCGTGCGTGTGCCCCGTGCGTGTGCCCCAGCACCCCAAGGAGTTTGCCGCCAGCCTCCTGGACTACGTTGGCTCGCAGGCCCAGTACCTGCACACCCTGCTGGCCATGAGCCAGAGCAGTAAAGTGGAGTCCCAGCAGCACGCACAGAGGCTGCGCTGGGCCGAGATGGCGCTGGAAGCCCTGCGCAACGTCATCAGGAACAACCCAGGTTACCAACGTACACACACACACACACACGGGCTTCAACACACACACAGGGTCACACACTAACGTTTGCAAAAGACAGACAGAGAAGAGGAAAATCTTTTTTTAGTGTTCATGTAGCCAGCATGATTATTTCCATTATTTAGCTGTTTTTAATGCATTTCTTCCTTGGCTGTTAGCAAGGCTTATTCATTAGCTGTATATCCCATATGAGAGATGTGTAGCTGAACAAGGAGGACTGTCCCCTACAGCAGGGCCTTGTGTTTAAGAGGTTAAGGTTGACACAGACGTGTGTGTGTGTGTGTGTGTGTAGGCTCAGAAACAGAGTGCATAGGCCACTTCAAGCTGCTCTTCTCCCTGCTCAGAGTGCATGGTGCCGGCAAGGTCCAGCAGCTGGCTCTGGAGGTGCGTTCATCACACACACACACACACACACACACACACACACACATCCTCACAGAGAGATTCATACACCTCATTCAAAGATTGTCCGTATATCCTGAGCCGCTACTGGTCTGCACCGGTGCCATGTCTACTTGGTCTTGGTCCTGATGATGTCATCTCAGGGAGCACATGCAGAATAATCTAAACATGACTGTGCAAGACTGTCATCTTGCTCTTGAAGACCCACTTAAGATGTGGCGTGTGGGATTTAGACTCAGAATGAAACTGAGCAGGATGTGTTGTATGCCAACGTGTGTGATGACACGCGCTAAGACCCGCCCACTCCTGCACTCTCTCTCTGTGTTTTGGCTTCCAGGTTGTGAACACGGTCACGTCGAACCAAGACTGCGTCAGTAACATAGCAGAGTCTCTGGTGCTGGCCAACCTGCTGGTCCTGCTGCACTCCTTACCTTCCAGTAAGCCCCGCCCCTCCTGCCACTTGGCCACACCCACCCCAAGGGGCTGAACTAGCTCTGTCTTATCTCCATACGCGCGTACTTTCAACAGTTTCCGGAACATTCCTGGTGGGGTTTTTTTGTTTTCTATTTTCTTTTTCTTTTTGCAAATGTAACCAATGCCCCTTTTTTGAATCACATCACACAGGCAGGCAGCTTGTTCTGGAGACCCTCCACGCTTTGACCTCCAACACCAAAATCGTGAAAGAGGCCATGGCCAAAGGTGAGCTGGTCCGTCTGGGGGGTGGAGCCCATACCCGCGTTTGTGCGGGTCGTACCCCGATGCTCAGGCCCCGCCTCCCTCTCCCTCTGCAGGTGCTCTCATCTACCTGCTGGACCTGTTCTGTAACTCCACCCACCCGCAAGTGCGCACCCAGACCGCCGAGCTCTTCTCCAAGATGACCTCGGACAAGCTGGTTGGCCCCAAGGTAAGGGGTCACGGGAGCGTGTCTGTGCTGTTTACTCTGGACCTCGTCTCTTTCTCCTCCTCATTTTCTGTCTTGCTCTTGTGGGCTGGCGTGGTGCACAGGTGCGCATCACGCTGGTGCGTTTCCTGCCCGGCGTGTTCATGGACGCCATGCGAGACAACGCTGAGGCCGCCGTGCACATCTTCGAGGGGACGCACGAAAACCCCGAGCTGATCTGGAACGACGCATCACGAGAGACTGTCTCCACTACCGTCAGAGAGATGATGCTTGAGTGAGGAACACCTGCACTACACCTCCCCAGCTACACTACAGCTTCACTACACCTCCCCAGCTACACTACAGCTTCACTACACCTCCCCAGCTACACTACACCTGCACTACACCTCCCCAACTACACTACACCTCCCCAGCTACACTACCCCAACTACACTACACCTCCCCAGCTACACTACACCTGCACTACACCTCCCCAACTGCACTACACCTGAATGCTGTGATGGTTCGAGCAGGCTGTCCATGTCTCTGACTGCCATCTTTGCTCTCTTTCCTTCAGCCATTTCAGGCAGCAGAAGGATAATCCTGATGTGAACTGGAAGGTGAGTATTTGGGTCCAGAAACTAAATATGTGTTTGTGCCAGTGTGGTTAAACATTTTCTTAGCCGATGTGTATTTGTGTGTATATCAGTCTGTATATCCGTTCGGTGTGTATGTCTGTGTACTTTGTGTGTGTGGGCGTATGCATGGTGTGTGTGTGTGTGTGTGTCTGCAGGTTCCCGACGACTTCACGGTAGCTTATGCAGCAGGGCAGGGTGAGCTGGAGGTGGGCGGCGTGTTCTTGCGCATCTTCATCGCTCAGCCCGGCTGGGTGTTGCGCAAACCTCGGGAGTTCCTCGTATCTCTGCTGGAGACTCTCACACAGCTGCTGGAGAAAAACAACCCTAATGTGAGCCAATACACACTTCCAAACACACACACACACATGCGTATGCCACCGCATGCACACTCACACTAACCACGCACATATGTTGAATTTATCTAGACAGACCTGATGATTTACATATGACCGAACACTCGCCACTCCTTCTGATGACCTGATTGGTTTTCCCCTCCTCTGTCCTCTTCTGCTCCCCTCCCAGGGGGAGGTGCTGGAGACGGTCACCACGGCAGCCGTGTGTTTGTTCAGCACTCAGACTCAGCTGGCCGATCAGGTCCCTCCTCTGGGTCACCTCCCCCGCGTCCTGGCGGCCCTTAACCACAAGAACAACGCCGTACCCAAGAGCTCCATCAGACTCATCCACGTCCTCTCTGAGAATGAGGTGTGTGTCCTCTGCCCCGTGGACATGCAGACAAGGGAGCTTAATTAACTATTAAATATTAGAGATGGCACCAATCTGAGGTCACGTGTTGGAATCAGGGCAATATCAGCAAAAATGCTGGACTGGATATCGGTGAAGCCATTTTTAAGGAAACTGATCCGATACCATCACAAATCCAACCTGAAAACTACACAGCGGGGCTTTGCAGCAGTGCAGCACGTGTGAGAATTGCCAACCGAGTCTGAGCAGAGTTGAACTGTGTTGTTTTCTTCTCATTCATGATTAAACACTATTCTATGTACAAATGTCCATGTAGTCGTGCGACTTGCGTTGCTATCATTTTGATAACCCAGGGTGTGTGTGTGTGTGTGTGTGTTTGTGTGTGTGTGGACTCATGTGGGGCCACTGTGCAGATGTGCGTGCGCTCCATGGCAGCGCTGGAGACCATTGGGCCACTGATGAGTGGGATGAAGGTCCGGGCTGATATGGCAGGACTGGCCTGTGAAGCTCTGAACCGCATGTTCCAGAGAGAGCAGACAGAGCTAGTCGCACAGGTACAACCCCACCACGCACACACGGCTCCAACCGGGCAGTGTTTATTAGCTAATGTGTGTGTGTGTGTGTGTGTGTGTGTAGGCTCTCAGAGTAGATCTTGTGCCGTACTTGCTGAAGCTGTTGGAGGGAGTGGGACTGGAGACTCTAGACAACCCGTCAGCAACCAAAGCTCAAATAGTCAAAGCTCTCAAATCCATGACTCGCAGCCTACAGTACGGAGAACAGGTGAAGAACACGCGTGCACACACACACGCAGCTTCATGAACCAGCTTCACACACACACACACACACACACACATGATAAGCTGACTGTGCTGTGGCATTTCAGGTGAATGAAATTCTGTCTCGTTCCTCTGTGTGGAGTGCCTTCAAAGATCAGAAACACGATCTCTTCATCTCAGATTCACAGACCGCAGGCTACCTGACAGGTGGGAATCACTCATGTGCGCACACGTACACAACGTGCTACCGTACGTGTACTATCAAATGTCAAAGCTTCGTTCTCTGTCGGGACTCTTGTCTTTGCTGTAAGGGAATGAAACACCAGTCCAGCTTGACTGTTCATGATCGTGCTCGAGCAGAGACGCCGCGTGTGGCGCCCGCTCACCCGCCACGTCCGTCATACACTCGCGAGCCAGATGAGATTAGCTTTGGGTATTAGTATGAGAGCTAAAAGTTACCCACCACATTCACTGTACAGTGTATTTAAGACATGTTTGCTTTTTCATTATTTTTTTATAAAAGCCAAGATGACCATTCCACATTTAAATAATAAGATTATTTAAAAAAAAAAAAAAATTATGGTCATGGATTTTTGTTGTACATGTGCTTACTGGTCATATTCAGCAGTGCCGTAGCTTTGAGCCGGGGGAATTCTCGTCTGGTGGAGAAATGGTGGAGGGCTTGGAGAAAACCAGCCCAGCGCCTGCTCATGCACATCACACCCATTGCCTTCAGCGCGCACACACACACACACACACTTTTCTTGCTTCACACACAGTCCCGCACATTTGTTTCCCACTTTGGGTTTTTCACCCAGCACAATCTCCTCTTGGCTTCCTCTTGCTGATGCAGACTACTTATCTTCCTTATGCGTCCTCTCTCTCTTTCTACCCTCCCTCCTGCTCTCTCTCTCTCTCTCTCTCTCTTTTCTACCCTCCCTCCTGCTCTCTCTCTCTCTCTCCTCCTTTCTTTCCTGCTCTCTTTCCCACTTTGTCTTCTCTACCTTCCTCAGGTGTGTCTACTCCTTCTCTCCTGGCTGCCAGCAGTCCGTTGCGTGGCGGACTCTAGGGGGCGCCACATAGGGACCTGCCCTATCCTCTTCTCTTTTACTTTGATGCAGGTAGACTGGCCTCCTATAATCCTCCACCCTCCACCCCTTTTCCTCTTGTTTAAGCCTGGTTTCCATTCACCTTTCAGTTTCCACCTCATCTCCTTCTCCTAGTTCCTAGCTTCTTGCTCTCGGCAAGACACTTTTGGCACATTCTACTTCATTCTCATGTCTTATGTCCATAATGTATATCCCCTTCACTAGCACCCGATTCCTGACCTCCAAAAACCCTGCTCTAGATGTACTGCTAATATAATGAGAATCCATAGTTATTTTTTTACTTTGTTTTATTCCATGTTTTTCTAATGTGCATTTTCGTTGCTTGCCAAGGTAAGGGGTTAAGTCTAAGCTTCTTTTTTTTCCACCAGCCACGCTTTTTAAGTACTGCTCCAAGATGTTAATAACAGTCTATTATTATTATTGTTCCAAATGTAATTGCTTATTTTACAATTTTAGCTTATTGAGATGTACTTTGTCTAGTAATTAAGGGAGCATGTTGTTCAGTTTGGTCTTTGTGGAAAAATTCAGTGCGTGAAGGAGCCAAGCTGAGATTTTTATTGCCGTTTAGTAGATTTAACCTAGACTTTCCACAAATGTAGAACAACAAAGTGTGTTTGCTTTGTTTGCAGTACTTTACAAGAGTCGTTACTGGGTGTATGCTTGTGTGAATGTGCACCCGTACAGGTCCGGGTGTAGCAGGCTATCTGACCGCAGGCACGGGCACTACGGTTATGCCCAGCGTCCCGCCGCCCGTAGACAACGACATCGGAGACCTGGGCTGAGAGACGACGGGACCCCGAGCAGGACGGACGAGCTCTGATGGCGAGAGCACACCACTTCCCCATGAGCTGCGGCCTTCTCTTCTCCACCAGGAAGACGGAGGGGAACAAACAGAAAGATGGATGAAAAGAGAGAGACAGAGAGAGGAGGAGGAGGAGGAGGAAGAAGACAAGGAGGGAGAGGAGGGGTGGACACGACTGCCCCTTGTGAGCACTGCTCGAGATGTCTGCTGCCACACTCACCAAACGTCTGCCGTGTTCTCACACTCCCTTATTTTCCTTTTTAAATCAGCACTTCTTTCAGTGTTAAATTCATTTTCTTTGGTTTAATTCCAGGGACAGTAAAAGAAGTTTACTTTTGTATAAAAATCTGTTTTTGATTTATATTTTTTTTATTGGGAGGAAGGGGCACTAGTAGCTTCAGAGATCCAGTTTCTCGTTTCTGCTACAATTCCTTGCCATGGCACTCAGTTGGCATCTCCAAAGGAGACCTTCTGCTAGAGCCATTCCATGGACACAAACGGACGTACACACTTCCTCATCTCAAGTGGACTTCTGACTGTCTCGGGTTGAGGTCTCCCCAGCTCCATCATGCTACAGTCCTTTTTCGTCAGTCTTCTGTACCATTACACCGACAGTGCTATGGAGGGCAAAAGGTTGTTGAGAAGTAAAAAAATGTCAAGACTAATGGAGTGTGTGTCTGTATGGGTGGGTGGGTGGTTGAGTGTGTAACTGCCAGGGTGTGGGTGTGGGTGGGTGCCCTCCACCCGCTGACATGTCTTTTTCAGTCCCTGTTGTCTTCGTGCCATGTCTCCTGCTCCAGATCTGCCTTTACTGTGTGACCGTATCAGTTCCCTGTCACTGTCTCTCTCTGTCTCCACCAACAGCCCGTTTTCTTTTTTTTTTACTTTATTTGTTCCCTCAGAATGCAAAAAGCACTAGACTACACCTAGTCAAGGAATGATCGTCACCAACTGAAAATGAGCTTCTGGTAAAGGACCCAAGAGAAATGATGCCGATTACAAATGTATGTGAAAGACTAGTGCAATTGTGAAACTGTCTATATAATATGCCGTATATAAACTTTCTATATTGAATGTACATTTAAAAAAAAATAAATCAGTCGCACTTGTACATAAAATTTTAAGAATAAAAGGGAATCCACAGTGTTTTCTCCATTTGTGTCAGTATCACTGGAAGCACTTCAAGTGAGTTAAAGAATCAATCTTTTCACTCGTATTAAAAAAAAAATGTACTGCAAGAAATATTTTGCAAGTGAAAGGGCAAACAGTGAGTGTGCACAAAATCTTACATCTTAATAAAATTGATCTAGATTCTATATAGTTTTCACTGATCAGTTTCTGTCTGGATTATTATGCTATCCTACTTGGAATCTTTCATTCTTGTAGTTTATCTTTGAGAGTGCAGCACTGCATACACAGGAAAGGGACATTGTGTGTGTATGCTTGTGTGTGTGTGTGCTGGGAAGTGGAGTATTCAGGTGTTACCCAAAACTGATCCTGGAGAGAGACATCTCTGTAGAAATCTGCCCCTAATGTTTTACCAGGACTGATCTAGACCAAACTTCATGAGTAGGTAGAGACCAGTGGGACCATCAGGTCAAACTTTAACTTTGGGGTTAGAATGTGTTAAGTGAAGGAATGCAATCAGTATTTCAGTAATTTAATGTAATGTAAATATTGTCAGTCTTTCATGGTTTTAAAAAGTTCAAGTCTAAAATGGTAGAAATTATTTAGCAACTGTCAAGACGCCATGGCCGCAGATTTTGATGGTTCATGAATTTAAAAAAAAGTACAAAAAAAAATAGCTGCTAACAGTCTCGCTCAATTTGGACATGGAAGAAAAAAAAGAGTTCTTAGTCATTTGGGAGATAGTTTGAGTTCACTCAGTGCTGTTTTATTCGCCGTTTCAACAATTCTAGGCGGTGCTTCCTAGACGAAATTATTTCCTCTGGACTGAAGACCGTAGTGGTGCTATTGCGCATGCGTAGGGGGACAGTTACTTTTCGGCGTTTCCTGTTTGACGGTCTCCTTCGAAAAGATGGCAGAAGTGAGAGCTGCTTTGACTTGTGGAGGTACATACGGTATCCATTCATTCGGCAATGGCATGGCAGTATACGTTTCGTAAATCGATATTTACAGAGATATTTGCACACACCTTTAGATGCACCAGACACTTGGCTCAGAGTATTGTGTGTAACGAGCCAACTCCCTAATAAGCAGTGCACCCATTTACAGGCTGGGAGGGCGCAATGGCAGAAACCCATCTCTAGCCTAGCTGGCTATACTGCTTAGATCTCAGTGCTGGCTGCACTGATTTGTTTCTTTGACCGATTGACGTTATTATAATGGGACATGTCTCTCTGCAGTGATCGTGACGGTTTTAAGTGCGGCGGTGTTTGCATTTGTCGAGGACCTCGATGACAAGTAAGTAGCTAATTTGTTTTAACTTCTGGTGTTGAATACATTTGCTGGGTTTGGCTGTCTAGTCAGCTAAGTTGGTTGGATCAGCTAGGCTGCATGCGGAGTCCCTGAAAAACTTTGAGATTGACTATTGTGTTATCAAAAAGCTGTCGCCACCACAGGATTTTATTTCAGTCACCAAGCTGTGTACACCGTTGAATATTGACTTTAAAACAGCAACTAGGTGTGTTTTCAGGCTAGCTAGGCGAGGATAGCAAGGTTAGCCAAATGGACATTGTTCGTGTTTTCATTTGCTGTCTGAAGCCTGCTCGTAAATCTGAACTAGTCGGATTCATGTATGTTTATAAATGCATGTGGCTAGTTTTGTTACACAACCTAGCAGTTGTTTTCCGTTTTGACTCTATTACATGATGTTCTGCCCTGAGGTCAGCTAGCTAACAGCTAGCTACTTAGCTAACTTAGCTAGCTTGCTAAGGAACGCAGAACAGAACCAGGAATAGTATGTTGGACAGCCAGATGTGACCAACTAACATAAAGGTTTCGATATTTGTGTACATTGGTCAAGTAAAGCAGGGAGAACATATGACTGATAGTTTGTTATCTGCATGTGAACCTTATTTGCTTGTGTGCCTAGTGCTTACATGAATTTCTAAATGCCCCTGTATTTATGTAGGTTCAAAGATAACCGAATGGATGACGTGTGGCTCGTGGACGTGAGTGTTTTTGTTTTGCTTCTCGCACGTGCTTATCGTGGGGGGGGGTTGCGGGTTGCAGTGCTCATGAAAGTCCATCTAGATGTCAGGTTGATTTCAGTTGCTTCACTGTGATTGCTTGCCTGAAGGGCTACAAGTTGCAGGACAAGTTCGTTGGCCGTATGGACCTTCTTGCTAACAATTTGGAGACATTGTTTTACTGATACATTTTACTCAAACATGGTTTTAGAAAAGGGAGCTGAAATCATTGCAATGGTATCCATGAACAGCCTGTAGTTCTCCAATCTGGGCCTTTTTTATTACAGCAAAAACCAGTGTGTAGTATAATACATTTACTCTCATGGTAGTACATGTTTTCAAAATAGTCTGACATAAATTATTTTTCTGGTGATATACACATTTTCTTGTGATGTGCATGCACTGATTAACTCTATTTTTGATTTTGTAGATTAGCCTCTATGTTGCAGTGTCATGGATAGAAATATTTGTCCTGCAATCATGTGTTTGTCAATATTTGGTGGTTTGAGTTGTGTCCTGCCTGTTAACCACGCCTCCATGGTTTGTTGTAGTTCTATGCACCTTGGTGCGGATACTGTAAGAAACTGGAACCAATCTGGTATGATGTAGGAGCAGAACTGAAGACGTCTGGGTCACCAGTCAGAGTCGGCAAGATGGATGCCACTGCGTACTCTGGTATGTTCAAGTTGCAATTTTTTATTCTTAGGCAAAATTCATTTAATTCAGGACCAACAATGACCTCCTTTCTCTGCCTTATCTATTAACTGTAGTCCCAAAGAAATAAAATAGTATAAAAGTATAAACGTTTAACATGGACTGAGTGATGGGAGTATCAGTTCCAAAACATTTCTCTCGTCATTTGGTGGAGCCATTTATTTCACTAGCTAATCAGACAGTCGAGCCTTAAGCGCATTTTCACACTTGTCCCGAATACCTGAGTCCGCACCCAGTACTGATTATGGGCTCACTTTCCTGGTGTACAATTGCAAAATGTCAACCACTAGGTTAATCCGCAAACTGCTTTTAATTATTTTCCTTGAGTAGAAAAACACTCGCGTGGCGATTGACACTTTTAATTATTTTCCTTGAGTAGTGAATGACATTCCTTTTGTGATACATGGCATTCCAGCTTGTAGCAACACATGTACAGGTGCATCTCAATCAGTTAATCAAAATATCAAAAAGTTAATTGATTTCAGTAATTAAATACAAAATACAGGTCCACTGTGTTATATCAAGACCAGTCAGTGCAGCTGTCTACCAGGAAAGTTTAGAGCACTTCCTGCTTCCCTCTGCCGACAAGCTTTTTGGAGATGGAAATTTAATTTCCCAGCAGGACTTGGTACCAATACCTGGTTTAATAACCACAGTATCACTGTGCTTGATTGGCCAGCAAACTCGCCTGACCTAAACCCCATAGAGAATCTATGGGATATTGTCAAGAGGAAGATGAGACACCAGACCCAACAATGCAGGCGAGCTGAAGGCTGCTGTCAAAGCAACCTGGGCTTCCATGACACCTCAGCAGGGCCACAGGCTGATGGCCTCCATGTCACGCCGCACTGATGCAGGAACTCATGCAATAGGAGCCCCGACCAAGTACTGAGGGCATTTACCATACATACTTTTCAGTAGGCCAACATTTCTGAATGGAAAATATTTTTTTTCAGTTGGTCTTATGTAATATTCAAATTTTCTGAGATAATGACTTATGGGTTTTCATTGGCTGTAAGCCATAATCGTCAACATTAACAGAAATAAACACTTGAAATAGATCACTATGTTGGTTAGGTATTTACATATGCATAATAGTGATTGCATGGAACCATAATACAGGTTGTCTGCATGAAATATACTGTAGTCCTTTCTCCGCCATCAAGAGATTTGAAAAGCAAAGTAGATAATCATGCAGCCCCTCACGGCGTGTCAGAGTGAGCAGCTTTTCCAGCACAGGGCCGACTGTGCTAGACCTCGTTAGAAATGAACCACACGTACCAAACTTGCAGAGCGAGCAGACCTGGGTCCGGGAAAACGCCGTAAGAGACAGCAGTGGATGACTGCTTGGAGATGAGGCCAGAGTTAAACTGAGACGAGTTCACAAAACCCTTGTAGAACGTTTCTCGGCTGCCTGGATTAAAGTGAGATCTTGGAAGTGTGTGTTTCAGACTGTGCAGATTAAAACGTAGCAGATGCTTGTGGCGTGGGGTAGAATCTGCTCATATACATTCACTTCAGGAAATATTCAGGCCCCTTTTGATTTTGAATGGGAATAATTGCCGTTTTCCCTCCATCAGTCTATACTTAATTACCCATAATGATGACGTGAAAAGAGTTTAGAGAGTAACCTACTGTTCGTTATCACATTTGTACTTGGATGTAACTGCATTGATTATTTGCTGTTGCTTTTGTTTGCTTATTTAGGTGTTGCATCAGAGTTTGGAGTACGAGGATACCCCACGATAAAGCTGTGAGTATCTGCTCAAGCATAGTATCTTGGCATCTCAGTCTTTACTTTAGGTTACTTTAGTTTAGTCCTTTGCTGGTTCAGTGTACGTATAAATATTCTTGGGTACTAGTACGCCATTTCAGTAAGAGCAGATCAGATGCGGTAAGAACATTTACAGGCAGTACATTGGCTCTTTGTCACAGTCCTGTGCTCTTGTGCAGTTTTCACCTGATACTGAGCAATCCCCTTGTGTACTGAATGATTTTACAGAAACACCGTTAAAGCTGGTTTTGGTGTAAAAACACTCTGGGTTCACTGTTGAGAGAAATTGGAAAATTCACATAATTGTGTGTCCTGAGTTTTTGTTGCTGATACAGTGCCATCCATCTGCCTTGTGTCTGTCCAATTGCAAAGACCTTTATTGTCCTTCAGTCTGAGCAATGCTGAGTGTCTTTTCCTGCATTTGTCCTGTGAGGTGACATACACAGTATCACTCTGCTTACTGTGTATATATATATATATATATATATATATATATATATATATGTGTGTGTGTATACATAAAATCACAAATGACTAATTAATCTCTTGTGGCCAGAGAACTATGGCTTTTCCCCATTCCCTTCGGTTAGGTTGGTATATGAGGGCTGTGAATGGGACGCTCATCTGGGGGTGCGGTAACTCATGAGAGACTTCCCAGCTGACACCAGTCCTCAGAAATACCAGGAGAGCAAGGTGTTGATGCAATTTAATTCCAAGGTGAAACCTGACTCAATGAAGGGGTGAATCTCACTCCCCAGATGCGGGTAATAAGAAGGGAGAGGAAACAACATTTTTGGGAACTGCAATTTAAACCTTGTTCTCTTGCACTCAGTGGCATGACACCTTTAGAGCTACTGTAGATCCTCCTTTGGTTATGTGACTTCAGGTGTCTCTAAAGCTCCGTTCTGCTAACTCATGACTAGGACATGGTTGTGTGTCACTGATCTCCTGCACATTAGACTCAACAAGCCCTCTGTGTGTTTGAGTTGGGAGAATGTGAAAAATCTCCACAGAACTGGAGAGATAAAACCCTGCTTCAGGCACAGCAGTCCTGCTTGTGGGCTGGAAGACCTCAGCACTCGATGGGATGAGAATGTTGTCGCGGTGTCGTTTAATTGCTGCTCCTCCGGGAGCGTCATGAAGGCGCCTCAGACTCGTTCCATCTCCTGAGGAGAGGTTTGTGTACGTCCGTAACCTTAGTGAGCGGGTCCTCGAGGTCTCATGCAGCACATGTAATTGTACTGAAGGAGTTGCAGAGACAGTTAACTGCAGTTGCATAACTGTTGCATAACTGTGTAACACCAGCAGGTTTGTTTGGCCAAATTCATCTTGGGCTTTTCAGTGAAACGGAGCTAAACTCTTGATACTTGTTGTCCAGCACTTACACTTCTCAAGCACATTATCCTTCCTGTGGTGTGGTAGAAAATGCTCATACCCTTTAATGATTCGCTCTTGTGTGTTAAATACTAAACTCTGGTTCGTGTCTGTACTTTGTGAGACCGTTTGCAGCTTAGTGGTAAGTATAGTGGTCTTGAGCTGTGGATGTCAGGTCAAGGGTCATAGTCCTTTTGCAGGGTGGAACTAGAATCCTTATTCCATTCTCAGCTGAAGAGAGAGACTGTGTCAAACATTTTAACTCTGGAGTCTGTAGATTCTTCACATTTGTTATATTTGAGTACAGCAGATTCTGTTATGATGGGTGTCTGATTTAATAGCACAGGTTTTATTCCTGACTTGAATTTAATTGTTATAAGATCTAGACCTGAATACGTGAATGTGTCTGTTTAATGCAATCAAGAGATGTAAAACTTTTTTTTTAATGCAGAAGTGTACAAAAACTAATGTCTGAATTTTCACCCATAAGCAGGTTAAAATTGAAATGTAATGTTATTAGCTGTGCTAATAACAATAATAGACTGAGGAAAATTATTATCAAGTGTTGGGTGTTTAATTGAAACAATGTGACCGTGCTTAAATGTTTTATTAATGCAGCCAGCAGTTATTAGTTTTAGTTGCATCAAGTGCGATTAATCAGTTACGTTTATAGACATGGTGATTCTGCAGGATCCTCTTCTCTGGTTGCAGAGATACTTTTTCTTACTTTTGTGTAGTCAGAATTGTCCCGTCAGCCCAAGCACCAGTAACACTGTATCCTCTCTGTCTGTCTCTTCCTCACCTTCCAGGCTAAAGGGAGATCTTGCCTATAATTACAAGGGTCCCAGGACCAAGGATGACATCATCGATTTCGCTAACAGAGTGGCTGGGTGAACTGGGGGTTTTTCATTCATGTTATCGCCATTTTTTCTTTTGTGTTTTAATCAGTTAATTTATGTTTTAAGTGCATGGTGTGGAAAAAAATGACATTATTTGCTCAATTTTAAGTGTCAAGCAACAAGTTATTTTTGTGAATGACCAATATTACATATTTCAGAATTTTTGTTAATAATGTTTGTGTATGCAGATGTGTAGATCTTCCTTTTGTGTAGATCTAAAATCCTTTTGTACCAGGCTAGGGCCTTAAGTCAGACCAGTGTCCTGTTTAATGTTGGAATCGTGATCCGAAAAAATAAGTGCACACGCCGTGATATAAGCAGCACACGACACACAGCTCTTCCCTCTCTGTGGAGGACATGTCATCTTCCTGTCCACTGGGTCAGGCTAGCCTGTGCTATTCTGTGGCCATCTGTGTCTGCTTATGTACGTGCCTGCCTGAACATGTGCACGAGTACAGTGGAGATTGGACATGCCTTTCCACTTATGGCCACAAGATGTCAGTAGAACCGTGTAGATGCAGACCACAGCAATACCCCTTCAGACATAGCATGCAGAAGTTGGAACGTTAGGAGAACAGTGAGGGTCTAGTTGTTGACTCAGAACCTACAAGTCTGACATCTGGATCGCGCCGTTGTTATTGTCTGTCACGCTAACGTGAAATGCGAGTGCAGCGTTTGTTTGTGTGTACGTTGTTGGTTTCACAGGCCCTCGGTGCGATCCCTCCCAAGCAAACAGATGTTCGAACATGTCCTGAGGAGGCACGATGTCTTGTTTGTGTACACAGGGGGAGAGTCGCCGCTCAAGGTAAGCCTTCCGGAACCTTCCGTGGACTGTAGCTGCAGCTGGCAGAACGGTGAGAAAGGAAACATTTTCCCTCCCTTCGTCGGGAGAACTATACACCTCAGGAAGCGAATGCAGTGCAGTTCCACACCGCTACATCCATGTGGCTTTATCTTCTGAATAACTTTTGAGTTCGCTTTAAAGTACTGTTCATGTGGCACCCAATTTATTTATTTATTTATTTTCGTATTTACGCTCACAATGTGGAGTTAACAGTCAGGTGAACTTGAGCCTTCCTGTCTCTCCATGTTTATGAATCATGCATGAGGTGGATGCCTGCAGAGACGCTGCATTCCTGAGGCAAAGTCTAGCTCCGTCTCCCTGTATCGCCCCCTCGCTGTGTGTCCATTTGCCTCTCTCACACTTACACGTCCATACATAAATCATAAATCTGCTCAACCTTTAACACGCAGCCTCAATATCACCACCTGAACCCTCAGTTTACAACAGTATGGCTGCTGGTTGTCAGTAATATGAATTTTAAAACAGTGATTTTTTTTTTTAAATCTTGAGGGTCAATGAATGATGATGATAAATGTTTAAACGTACTGGTTACCAACCCTTAATTTCACAGTTTCTGCTAAACCTAATCCTACCCTAATCTGAGCGATATAACTAATCTGTGGCTGTGTGGGCATGAGGCGTGTGACCCTCTTCCTCCTCCCTCAGTACGAGTGACCTTAAATTGATTGGATTCCAAAGTACAGCTCAGCGATTCTCCGAATACAACTACAGTGGGCAAAACTGAAGAAGACTGTGTTCTGCAGGCTAGTTGTTAGCCAGGCATACTTCTCATAGTTCATCTGACAGAAACTGCATACATAACCTTTTCTTTTCTGGCTAAGATTTATAGATGGAGTTGGCTGACCTTGCTGAAATTTTGTGTAATTTTTCATTTATGGGCAGCTTTGGAAAAAGGCTTTTCAGTGTGGGATGCGACAGTGTCTGTCTCACCTGTAGTCAGCATTTGAAGTTGACTGGCTACACTAGCATTGACGTTTTCGTGATATTTTGATAATAATGCCATAATCTCTTTTTCTGAATGTTGAGAAAAGCTAGCTCAGACAGATATGCATTCTTTTTTTTTGTGAGATTTTTTTCTGTATTGTTATTTCTTTTTTTCTGTTGCCCATCCACGCTCATTTCTCATTTAAATCTTACACTAGAAAGATTTTGGAATAGGAGCCCAGTTTGTACTGGAGGTTCTAATTAGATTAATTTGGTGTTTTTTTTTTTTTTTGCTGTAGATCTGTACAAAACAGGAAGCTTGTGAGATAGATGTTAATCCCTGACGCTTGTCGACACTCGCGCTCGGTCCATTCTGGGGTTCGAGGTGACGTCTCGGCCCGTGTTATCCGAACGCTTTGGCAAGCAAGCAGACATTCTGCTGACTTGCTCTTGTGTCCTTCTCTGGCAGGGATGCGTAAGATGGAGCTTTGTTCTGTAATTTTTCTCCTCCCCGACTTGCGAGGCTGGTCCGTTCGCTCAGTTCTTGACGGTCTGGTGCGCGTACATGCGCGGGCTGTTCTTGGCTACTTTGCCTGTCCGGATCGGAGTTGCTGACGGGCTGAATGCTTCGCCGCTGTCGCTGGTGGGTTGGGAGATGATTGTCAGAAAGTCCCGAAGCCAGTGAATGCACCCACGTGCTGTTATGAATCAGCACTGATGAGCCGTTGTCAAAGCTCAGTAATAAATGGTGCTTGGAGTAGGTTTCCTGCTGTACTCTTGGCTCGTGGTGGAGATGGTGCCTTATGGCGGAGCCTCCTGATCCGGTCCTCAGGGATGCTCTGGCAGTCCAGGTGTTTATTGCAGTCAAAGTTCCAAACAGATCAGCACCAGGTAAACAAGGTACAGAGGGCAGCACGACACTAACGATCTCATTCAGAAGCTTTAATTTGTGGAGCAGAGCAAGAAATGTAGATTGGCTCATGTCTCCTAAGGACTGGTTTGGGGTCTTCTGTTCCCTGGTGAAATATCTGTAGTAAGTATATCCCGTTCCACATCCATTTCATTAAATGTCCACACTTGGTCATGTGGTCATCTTGCTCGTTCATTAGTGTAACACTAGTATCAGACTCATGGTCTTTTTTTTGTTGTTGTTGTTGGTTTTTGAAAAGGCCACAGGAGGCACCGTAACCACCAGCTCGTTGTTGACCATTTGGCCAGGCCGCTCGCTCCATCTGAAGGCCGTTGTACGATAATGCCGCCGAGACAAAATCCGCTCTGTTGATTGCATCATAAATACAAGGGCCAGCAGTCGGCAGCCCCCGACGAAGTGGAGCAAGTTGATGTTTGCAAAGCCCCGTCATGGGTCATTTCCAGCCCGCCGTGAAGAATCGCCCATAAAGCCATGCTGATGCGCGTAATGGTCCCAGTCCCTCCCGCACCGCTCGTGCCCAGCTGCGGCATGGTTGCCATAGCGCTCTACGCCACTTCACGATCTCTAGAGCCCAGCGCTGACCTACCGCTTAAGCAAATGAATTCTGACTGGAAAGGATTTTTTACTGTGAAAACATAGTGGGTGTTTGTCATTTTATTATTATTAAAAACAGGGTATGTCAAATTAGCATAGTGACGGGTTGCCCCTTTTGGCTTTGTCTTATCTGCTGTCTGTCAGTGATGGAAAAATGTCCTTGGGCCTGTTTTTCGCACGAGTCACGAGTCATTTTCGGCGTAGCTATGATACTTGGGTTACTGCCTTCCATAACCTTCTCCATTCTCTCAAATTTGATTCGCTCATCTAGAACACCGATTCAGTTCTTCAGGACGTGTTCGGTATTGAAAGCATAAAATGTTACAGAATCAAATCGTTTGTTACATCGAAGTATCGACAAACGTTCGACGCCTCGCACAACTCTACTGTCAATACCGCATCAGCCGCATGGTGATTTTGTCCGCCGCTTAACACCAGCCGAACGTCCACACAGGAGAGGGAACGTGGTCTTTGAATGGGAATCAAGTCACAGTACATTTATTTTTTGTTCTATTGCCGTTATTGGTGACAGGCTGTCTTGTGCTTTTCAGGAGAAGTACATAGATGTGGCCGCTGAGCTTATTGTGTACACCTACTTCTTCTCTGCTTCTGAGGACGTCCTGCCGGAGGTGAGAGCCTGGTCTGACTTCATAAAGCATTTCTGAGTTGGAACATTACTCATAGCTGCTCACAAATCCTGTCAGTGTGCCTATTACCTCCCACTTTTACACCCTCAAATTATAGTTGTTCATAATAATCGAGAGCACTCAGAAGCCGAGCGAAAATCAGGACATTTCCTTACATCTCCAGAACTTATTAGGAGTGGCTGGATGAAAATGCCAAAAAAAAAAAAAAAAAAATCAATTTTCATTAAAAGGCTTTTATTATGGAGGTGATATAAAATGTGGTATGGTAGTATTAGCAGACAGCTTTGGTTTCACGTTTGTTAACCTCGTTACAGCAGAGACGTTGTGTTGTGTTTATGGCTGAACTAAACTGCTTTTATAACCATGCGTGCTAATTGAGTATTACCTTTGTGGTAGTTTGCTCAGAAAAGAGGAATGCAAAATGAATTTTCTTTAGCATGAAATAGCAATTACTTTAGGTGTTAGGAAAATAATTAAACAGCTGTCCTGTGGAGGAACGCCATGCTCCTTTAGCTCAATAGCATATAGTGTGCTATTTTTATCTTGTGCGGTTTGATGAGGTCAGTACTATTTTAAGCAGGGGGCGATCGGCTCTGTCCTAGAGGCTTGGAGCATGTGGGCTCTGCTGAGTTCCCAGCTCAAACAAGCCTGCTCAGTGTCCATTTTTACCCAGCTTAGTGGGCGTGTTGGACAGTGGAAGACCCTTCCTATACCTCCTGCTGAATTGCTCTTATTCACACCTGGGCAAGTTGTGATGCTTATTAGATTAATAGATGCTTAACAGTATGAAAGCCGCCATGTCTTCTCCCTGACCGCCACCGCTCACGTTGCTTAGTGCTGGGCTCAGTGAATGATATGCTGGGGAAAAAAATATTACACAATTGCCTTTGGTATCTGAAAGAGGATTTACCTTGTTGGTGATCAACCGTAGTATATAAAATGCTGAGGAATTTTCATCTGTGAAACAGAAACACGGACAATATGCGTAATTTTTTCCCCCCCTCTCCCTTCTCCTCTTACAGTATGTGAAAGTGCCTGAGCTGCCCTCCGTAATCGTCTTCAAGGACGGAAGCTACTTCACGTACGACGGTGAGCGATGAGTCTGAGGGAGCAGAGCGGAGAGCTTGGGGCCAGCCAGAATAAGTAAAGTAACGTCTCCTGAACGTCCTTTAGAGGCTCCTCCACACTGCGGCCGCAAGGCTCGGCCCGCTCTGCTCGCAGGCGTCGCAGTGTCGCAGCGTCGGAGCGGAACAGTCAGGCTTTCTTCTTTCCTAAGACCGGTTGAAGTCTTTGCTCACTTTTAGTCGCTCTCTGCAGTCTTGGTTTCGGTGTCGCCTCTCGTTTAATAATGAAACGGTTAAGTTGGTGTTGCGTTTAATTATTAAACGTAAAGTGTCACTTTATGTTTAATTATTAAATGTTTAATTTGGAGGTGTATTAAAGATTTAAGATTTAAGAACTTTTTAGGTTCGTTTTGTTGTGAAAGGTCTTGGTTACATAAAGGACCTTCAGGATTGCTGCGTTTCTGCACAGAAGCTGCTTCTGTGCCTGTAAAAAAGAGATTCAGACAAACAGCTTTTTTTTTTCCTCCCACTGCAGTTACTTCCTGTGGCATCCGATCGTTCACATCTGTGATCGTTAATGCGTAATGACAGTCCCAGCTGAAAGAAACCCCATTTAATTATGATGTGTGTATATCCGGTGCCAAATGAAAAATTTTAAGCCATTTGAAGTAACTGGTGATGGACTGGTGGTGGTTTTAATATGTAAAACAGGACATGCAATGATCTGTTGTGAGCTTCTGTTTTTGTTTATTTTTGTAAGCCAGATTGTAAGCAAAATCAATTGGCTTGGCCCTATGGCAGGGGTGTCTTGACTGCTAGCGTTGGGGGTGGGGTGTTGGGGGTGGGGTGTTGGGGGCGGCAGGTGTTCCGTCGTCTACAGCTTCCAGGATTCTGCAGCTGTATATGAGGCCTCCAGTCACTGTGGCTGGCACTAACCCACTCTGCTGTGCCCTCCGGCTACAGCGGGTACCTGTGCGATACATTTGCGCGAGTTCCTGTGCTGTGGGGGGGCACTGTGAGGGCGGCATGGGAGAGCGAGTGGATAATCCCGTTAAGGGAATAAAAGGCGGTGTTGCGCTTTGTGACTTATTTGTTAATTAGAACCGAGGAAAAAAGGAACTCGCGGTAAACGGAAGCGAAAATAGCAATGTCCGAAAATCAGTGTCGGAAGTCAAACTCCGAGTCGTAAATCTTGGTATATTGATGTACTGCATCTCGGCATTGCAGCCTGCGTAATACTTGCCATTCAATTGCAATTTTAAGAGCAGCGGCATGTCTGTCCATCCCAGATAACTGCATGCAGTGCAGAGGTGAAGTTAATTAGGGCTTTTGCCTTCAGACCCAGCCTGGTCCTCAACGCTGGAGTACGAGCTGCCCCGTCTCCTGCATCTCATCCTCAAAGCCTCTGATGCGCGCTCGGGGCGGAAGCCCAAAGCCAAAACGCACAGCGTCCAGGCATAGTCCCAGCACAAAGGGGCTCCAGTAGTGTGCGTTACCCACACCGGCTGCCCTGTGCCTGGCTCTCAGCACAAACTCCAGTCCCAGGCTCCGGTTAGGCCTGGTGGTCCTGACCACACTGGTCTGTTCCAGCAACTCGCTCTGGAAAGGCTCTTTTCTCCACCAGAAGTCCAGCAGGATGAGGTCGTTGCAAGCTACGTGGACCAAGAACAGGCCGCTCTCCGACGACTCCTCAAGGACCTGGATACGCAGCCGGTTGCTTGGGTCGAATGTTGCCATGGTAATGAGGGAGGAGCTAGAAAAGGGGGGGGCGTGGGGGGGGCAGGGGAGAGATTCTAAACTCGTGTTCAAGGTCTGGTAAGATTTACAAAATAAGCTGAGTAGCTTTAACAGTTACAAAAATAAATTTCCATTAGCATATTTCCACGGATCATTACTTTTTAAAGAAAGAGAAAAGGGCAGTTTTGAGAAACACTGAACACACCCCAGACCCTACATCCATTATAATACGTTACATTAATTTTCATAATCAGTTGGGTTAACGCTATAATACTGTTAAAGTTATTAGACACAGAATAACTCACGTCCCTGATGTCGTCCCTATTCCAGCAGCCCTAAACTCCTGTGGTCTCTGGAAATCCTGCCGTTTCTTCGTTTTCTTTCTCTGCGTTGTTCTCGCCAACGTTCAGCTGCTTTCTCTGTCGCCAGGTTGTAAAAGGTGCAGCCCACTCCTGCCGCCAACATTGACAGCAAATGTTTAGCAGGATAAATGATCATTGAACGAACGCTGAGAAGCTTATTGAAGTTTTTGTCATTTTCACTACGCACCATATTTTTTTAGACCTTGCTTTTAATGCGCCAGCGTTATTTGCAAATACACTAGTAATTTGTATCATCAAAGAAGTCATAGTCAAAACCATGAAAGATTAATAAGGCCACGTCTTGCTACTCAACTCGAAGCTACTTCACTTGTCACTGCGTTATTTCTTTTCTCTCTCTGCTTCTGTCGCTTTTTATCTTTATTTCTTCGCCTTTGCCTTCATTACCTGCTGAAGGTGTGTGTCCCTGCCAGTGGGGCGGCTTCATTTCCTTCTCACTCTCTTCCGGGAACAGCTGGCCCACACCACTTTTGCATACAGCGGTATCTCTCTCTCTGTAGGTTTCTCATTAGCAGGATGAAGGTGTGTGTGCACATGTCCGTGTGTGCATGCAGATAGCAAGGTTGCAGCTCGCTACTGTATCGTACGTTGATGTGCGCTAAAGCCTGTTGCAACACCAGCATGTCACTAACCTTGACATTAAAGGCACAGTTAGACCTTCTCTTTATAGCGCTGGGCGCTGGGTAATGGGGTCGTACAGCTTTCCAAACAACTACACCGTCAGTTCTTCTAAAATTGAATCGCAGTGCATCAACTCGGGGGGAATTTGAATGAACATGTGTGTATAATCACCAGATTGATTGATTGCCTTTCTAAAGGTTTGCGGGCTAGCTCTTCCTCAGAGCTTGTGACGGAGTTGTTGCACCGCTGTGGAACGCGGATGATTAATTTGGAGCAAGACTTTGTGCCTCATATCTGCTCAGCCTAATCAGCTGATTACATGGTGGGGATGTGGGAGAGCAGTGCGCATGCTGATGTGTTCAAGGCGCACCGGTGTGGAGCGAACGCGTGGGCGGCCCTGTCTGTCCTGCGTCTGTCCCACGTTCGGACCCGAGCGCCACTGCGAGACCCGTGCGGGTTCTTGCGGCTCGTGCGTTTGCTCGTTTGCGTTGCTTTTCTTTGCACTTGCGAGCGTTTCCACGCCTTCCCTCCGTCTGCCCGCGAACAAACTGTGATCTGGGCCACGTGAGCTGATTTTCGTTTTGTCCACATAACCGTGTGAACATCAAAGGGATGTACCTTCGCGTAGGCGGCGTCTGTGTGTGTTAGCGCTCCCTGCACGAGCAGGTGTGTGTCACGGCGTAAAACCTCAGATTTCTTCATGAGTTCGACGATAATAAGCGCGCCTGTCCGTCTGTGCATGCGTGCGCGCAGCACAATCATCTTATGTTCATGTTGCTTGTGGAATTGAATTGTCCAGCTATTTGTTGGGGGGGGGGTGGAGGCGAATCTAAGCCCTAAACAGTCCCCTTTTCCCTCGACCAAAGACGGGGAGTGAACGCTAGGAGCAGGCGGCCTGTCACAGCAGAGTCTGGATAAGCACAAAGCCGCTTTGCTGTCCAAACAAGCTGCTCGCTTCCCAGACGGCCGCGTTTGACGTAGCGCAGACAGTAGTTTGATTGCTTTACAGCTGTGCGCAGACATCAAACGCTGTGCCTAAGGAACGCGGCATGAAAACGTCCCCCGCTCCTCGTCTGATTTTCATCTACCCAACCGTGCGTTTACACAGCTCTGGCATCACTACGGCAACAGCAGTCGACTCTTCACCCCTTCCAGCTCAGCACTGAGGGGCGTGGACCGAGCAGCATGCCAAAAATCACCTAAATATCAGGATGTTTGCGTGGAGTTCAGACAACAGCGGATATAGTACTGAAACGATGCAGCGCGATCCTTACAGTATAACGCAAAGCATAACAAAAGAGCATGTTGTATGATCGGCCCTATAAATGCATTTTTATAATGGAATGACGCATGAGTGTCCTTCAAATTTCCCCAAGACTCCACCTTTTCTGCAGCCTTCCTCCATGTCTGTATGTCGGTGAAGAGGCATCATAAAGTGGGTGCTGGTCACTGTTAACATGAGCTGTTCTTCCATACTGACACAGAGCCTCTCATAATTGGAACCAATGTTTCATACATGCAGTTGTTAAGGTCTTTGATTACGCAAATGAATGTTTGTTTTCCGATTGGATAACCGCGTCACTTTTCACAATGTCGTTTGCGTAGAGTTCAGCTGAGCTCATCTCGGTGTGCCCAGAGTCAGTGTTATTGGGAGAGACGTACCACTCTGACAAAGTTCATACCTTATACGATCAAACTAACATCTGCTTTCTGGTGAATTTGCATTTTTAAGTTTGAAGCACAAATGAGCTAGGTGCTGATCGCCAGCGATTCAGAGCACTAAAGTCTGGTCGTGTGTCAGGTGGTTCTTGACAGAGGGGTGCAATGAAGCAAGTTCTCTAAAACCCCAGCATGCATTATGATCTGGAGAGCGACTTTAGTGTTTGCTGTCATTCAAAAGCCATTTTGAAGGATTTAACCAGATTTTACCCTCTGTCCATAGGAGCCTGATGTTGAATGACTGAACATTACTGCCCCCGGGCATTTCTGACATGGCTGCCAGGTGCACAGATGGGGCTGTATGTGCCCTCCAGTATGATGCCGCCCCTCATAACACATGCATGGCAATCTATGATGCAGTCTGTGCATCCAATAGGAAATTAATAGGAGACTGTGAATTGTGTAACTGCGCGGTAAGGCGCGCTGTAGTGGTGTAACTGCGTGGTAAGGCGCGCTGTAGTGGTGTAAACTGCGTGGTAAGGCGCGCTGTAGGGGTGTAACTGTGTGGTAAGGCGCGCTGTAGTGGTGTAACTGTGGTAAGGCGCGCTGTAGTGGTGTAACTGTGGTAAGGCGCGCTGTAGTGGTGTAACTGTGGTAAGGCGCTGTAGTGGTGTAACTGCGCGGTAAGGCGCGCTGTAGTGGTAAGGGTGCGGTAAGGTGCGCTGTAGTGGTGCGGTAAGGCGCGCTGTAGTGGTGTAACTGCGTGGTAAGGCGCGCTGTAGCGGTGTAACTGTGGTAAGGCGCGCTGTAGCGGTGTAACTGTGGTAAGGTGCGCTGTAGCGGTGTAACTGTGGTAAGGCGCGCTGTAGTGGTGTAACTGTGTGGTAAGGCGCGGTGTAACTGTGGTAAGGCGCGCTGTAGGGGTGTAACTGTGTGGTAAGGTGTAACTGTGTGGTAAGGTGCGCTGTAGCGGTGTAACTGCGGTAAGACGCGCTGTAGCGGTGTAACTGTGTGGTAAGGCGCGCTGTAGCGGTGTAACTGGGTGGTAAGGCGCGCTGTAGTGGTGTAACTGGTAAGGCGCGCTGTAGGGGTGTAACTGTGTGGTAAGGCGCGCTGTAGCGGTGTAACTGTGGTAAGGCGCGCTGTAGTGGTGTAACTGCGCGGTAAGGCGCGCTGTAGTGGTGTAACTGCGCTGTAAGGTGCGCTGTAGCGGTGTAACTGCGTGGTAAGTGCCATTGAGTTTAGGTGTGGTGAATTACACAAGGCGACTGCTCTGCCAAGTCTTTTCTGAGAAGCCAAGGGAAATATTTGAATAAATGCTGAATTTGTTACATAAATGGTTTAGTTTCTAGACTTATGCAACACTGTATAAAGACCGTGTGCATATCCAGGGGTGTTGAACACTGATATGGCCTTAACACACACACAGCCTGCTTATCCTTCCCCCTAGCAAAGTGGTTTCAATATGCAGAAAACTTCCCTCAGGTCTGAGTGGATAGCTGTGGAATACGTGATGGTGGTCCACATTCAGCAGGTGTTGTAATGTGTGTTTTCTGTTTGTTTTTTCTAACCCTTACTGATGCTTTAATCGACCACTAAAATGCAGGCAATAAAGCAGATTTGCCATGTAAATCAGAAGCCGCAAATGAGCGTGAGGCGTTGCCAATGGCGACGAGCAGGAACAGATACCTGCCGATACCTACGTGCCTCCTGGGAGCTGCCCACAATGTGTGGGAGGGGCTGATGTGGGCCTGTGTGGCAGAACAACGGCTCCATCAGGAGGATTTTATGGCTTGACCTTGTTGGCTCTGTGTGTGAGTGTGTGTGTTTGCACCTGAGTGTGTGTGTGTGTGTGTGCACGTGTGCACGCCTGCGTGTGTGAGGTGGTGGCGGTGTTTTGGCATTTGCTTGCAAAAACATTGGTTACCACATTCAGTTCTGTATGGCAAAGTTTGCTGTGATTGGCTATTCAATCAGGTCTTGGTTGCACTGTGTATAAGACAGTTTGCACCACGCGTTATCGTGGGTTCTTGGTGATCGGATCACGTTTAGATTTCATTTGCCTACATGAAAAGCCGAGCGTAAACACCCCCAGGACACATTTTAACCGGATTATGATCAGACCACTCACTCGGCATTCGGAGGTGGTCAGCGGTGGATCCTGACCTGCATTTTCCATTATCTACATACAGTTCTGTAATTGGAAATACATCTGCCAAGGGCTGAAACCAGACTGCACTCTTTCCCACAATGGCCGCCTTCCCTTCTGTGCCCAGACGCCCTGCGGACAGTAGTGCCGTTGACCACTGTGGAAAGGAGAGTGGTATAAAGGTAAAGATAAAACCGACCTCTCCACTGACGCTGGGGCTATTGTCTTTGGTTTCTTCTAATACCTGGCAGTATATAATTCACTGCTAATCACAGGTGGGCAACCATGTTTGGAGTAGGAAAGAAAACAGTGGTGATGCATGTATTCATTTGCTGTTTTACAAGGAAGAGTAAATCGGATATAATCTGGACACAGTGGGGATGTGTTTTTTAATGAGCAGTGTAAACAGAATCCAGATTCATTCCAGACATGAAATGCACGTTAATACAAGGTGTAAATGGGCCCGCTGTGCATTCGTACGCTTCCACAAGAGCTTCATTTGTTAAATTGCGACAGTCAAACCTGAAATTTCTGCATTCTCAGTTTGCTGTTCATTTAATAGTGTGAATTCTTTGTTTTGGGGATGCACAGAGATGGAGAGATTGGAAAACAAACCCTCTCAGTGGGTGGCCATGTCTTATTCTTCCTCTTTTCTCCCCCCCCCCTTCGCACACGGCCCTTTTTGTACACACCTGACAATTTGAACGTGCGCTGCAGTATTTTCACTGTTCCCGGCGTCGTGTTCTTCTGGACTGAGATTGATGTCGTTTCTGGGATCTGTTGGAGACACTTCTGTAGATTAGAGGTCACAGTCCCCAAGTGTCCCTATCACTATGGGGACAACCTTGGTGTTAACCTTTTCACATTCTCACTATTTCTTCTTTCAGCCCCTGGTGTTTTCCTACCTTCTCATGCTCCTTTTCGTTGTAAGCGTCCATCACTTGGCACTGCCACATCTACTACCACCGTTGTGTTGCGTATCTACATGTTGTCCACTGTCACAATAGCTGGGCGGTTTGCCACTGTCTGTTTATCCATCTGGAACTGAAGGTCCCACAGAATCTCAGGGTTGTTATTGTTATACACTTCCTGTGTCTCCTCCCTTTTGGACTGATGGGTGTCTGGCACATGTGCCTGTGCCTGTGCCTGTGCCTGTGTGTGTGTGTGTGTGTGTGTGTCTTTTCTCTGCTCTGCTATATGAGTTTGCGACCCATTCCGACAGTCATGCACAATCCCATTAATAATCTTTTATGGAAACTTTGATTCACGGAATGAACCTTTTCATCCTTTCCCCTCCATTGCATCATCTTTGGGCATGACGGTATGGTGCAGGTGATCTGGTTGAACCTACGGCTGGGGGTACGTTCAGCCTCTCTTCTGTCCAGTTAGACAGTGGAGCTTGTCTGTGCTGATGAAGGAGAGCATGGCCTTCGCGTAAGCAGAATCGGGAACCCCGCTGTAGGGCATCTGCCGGACCGGAAAAGCCCCCACGCCAGCAGCTGACGCTCATAATTGGGGTTTATTTTAGAACGAGTCGTGCATTCAAGCAGAAAAAACGATGGAGCCAGGCCCAGATCCGAGCGAGCCGCATTCTCGGCGCCGCACAGCTGGACCTCCGGCTGCATTACCCGTGGGGTTCTTGGAGCTGGAGCTGGATTACGCCGGTGCCGCTCGGATAGTAGAAACGCAGGGAAGCCCTTGTGCGTCTGATAGTCCTCAAACAGCACACGGAAGGGGTCGAGGGGCGCAGAGGTCGACGAGAAAGTGAGGAGCGTTATGGGCGGGGCCCCAAGCAGGAGCCGTCTGCAGAACCGGCAGGTGTGCTGGGTAAAGTTTGGAGGGTGCGCAGCTCAAGTGTGATCTTTGCTGACGGAGGCGTGGGTGCGACGGCTGCAGCGTAAGTGGAAATTTCCGGGCTGTGCCCTCTAAGCGCGTTTCGAAAGACACTCCAAACGTGCCTCCCAGTGCTGACTAAGGATCCGATGTCGGAACCGTGGCGCAGGCCCAGAACCGGTCGCGTGCCGCGTTCAGGACCTGCTTCCTGGCTGTTAATGAGAACAAACTGTTTACGAGAAAATGGTGCCAAAGGTTTTTGTTACGTGACCGGTCAGGGCTGTAGCTTTGGTGAGGTCAAACTACTTTTGTCTTGTAGCTTGTATTGCAGCTGCATCTCTCTCTGCCTGCATCTCACATGCGGGCTGTTGCGTATATAGACCAGCCGTGTGTAATTGGCAAATCGTTTTGATCATTCCAAATCGCTGGTGATGGTGTTTGGGTGCAAGTTCATTTGGGAGAGAACTGGGAAGTATTGGAAGTTTGATCTGCCTGTAGCCAGTTGTGTGTATTTGACAGCTCTGCTGACAGCTTGCAGGGTTGTACTTCCTGGGGGAGTTGGGTGAGGCAACATCCAATGAGATGTGTTTAGTGAGGGAAGAAGGCAGGTATGCACACCCACATGACCTCCACACCGCCTGTGTGGAAAGCAGTGTACCACGCGCCTGTGTCGCTCCCGGACACTTCCTACCTGCGGTGATCGCCGTTGTTGCCTATAGAAAGTGTATCATCCACGAACGTGTCGTAGCTTCATGTAGTAGCTTCCTCTTCCTGCCAGTTGGCATTTTCTATCCAAAATATGTTTCGCGCTTTCCCTGAAGGTTTGCTCCCTTCTGCCTTCTGCGTAGATGTATGTAAGTTACTGATTCTTGACCTGAGGAGTGACCTCCAAGTGTTTCTGAAGCAGTTCCTTCGTTTCGCTCCTGCACGAGACTGGGATCTCCTCATCGCACCGGGCCGTCTGTATCGTGACGCTCTTCCTTTGTTAAGTTGGATTGAGACTATGATCTGTCTCTGGATCAGCCGCATCTAAGCAGAGGTTTGTGATGTGACCTACGACGAACTGGCTGTTTCCTACAGGCTCAAGCTTTGCTGTGACCTCCTGTGTTTTTACCGAACACCTGTGATGTTTTAAATGCTGTGCAGTTTTGCACCGGCGACTCGATGGGACGCCTCACGGCTCAGGTCCAGTCTGGTAGGCCCCGCTACGCTGGGACTCCATAGGGGGGCATCGTGGGTTCACCACGCACAGGCTCTGTGATCTTCCTGCCTCGTCTGAGGTCAAAGCGTGGGAATCCAGTCACCTAGAGAGGAAAGCAAAGTTTGAGAGCCACGGCTCATTAATGGCCCTGAATGAGGCGTACGGCGCGTGTGGTGCAGACCGTGTTATTGAATAATGCAGGGAGGTACCTGGAGGTGACTGTGAATATGCTACAGTAGAATCATAATCACTATTCCATCATTTTACACATATAGGGAGTTTGTGTTGGACTGTGACATTTAACGTACTAAACAGATCAGACAAGTCCACGGTTTACAGATATTTAAGAGAAAGATTACAGTAATAATAGTAGTGGTGGTAGTAGTTGTAGCTGTTGTAATAGTAGTAGTGGTGGTGGTAGTAGTTGTAGCTGTTGTAATAGTAGTGGTGGTGGTAGTAGTTGTAGCTCTTGTAATAGTAGTAGTGGTGGTGGTGGTAGTTGTAGCTGTTGTAATAGTAGTAGTGGTGGTAGTAGTTGTAGCTGTTGTAGTAGTAGTAGTGGTGGTGGTGGTAGTTGTAGCTGTTGTAATAGTAGTAGTAGTGGTGGTGGTAGTAGTTGTAGCTGTTGTAATAGTAGTAGTGGTGGTGGTGGTAGTTGTAGCTGTTGTAATAGTAGTAGTGGTGGTGGTAGTAGTTGTAGCTGTTGTAATAGTAGTAGTGGTGGTGGTGGTAGTTGTAGCTGTTGTAATAGTAGTAGTGGTGGTGGTAGTAGTTGTAGCTGTTGTAATAGTAGTAGTGGTGGTGGTGGTAGTTGTTGTAGCTGTTGTAATAGTAGTAGTGGTGGTGGTGGTAGTTGTAGCTGTTGTAATAGTAGTAGTAGTGGTGGTGGTAGTTGTAGCTGTTGTAATAGTAGTAGTAGTGGTGGTGGTAGTTGTAACAGTAGTAGTTACAACAATAAAATGTCGGGCTTGGAAAACTTGTTCAGCCGAAGGTTGAAAATTGAGACACAGGAAAGTTGTTTCAAAGAATCATTTGCTGCCTTGAACTATAGACACTGTGAACTATAAAGAGTCGACGCTGGCGCTTCTATCGGCTCATGATGAATGTTGTACTGGCTCATTATGTCTGAAAATAATTAGTATTCATTACATGTGAGCAAACGCACCCTTCGGCCATTTGCATCCACAGAGGGTGAACACAGTGAGACGTACTGACTTTAACATGGTGCCTACATCAGCGGCTGACAGACGGCGGTGAAATTCTGGCTCAAGTGGGCGGATTTGAGCAAACGGCTTTGGGTCGTCGGCTTGTGAAGAGAATCGGTTATAAGTGCACAGTGAATATTCCACAGTCGAAGCACTCCAGCATCGGGCAGGAGCTCGCCTGGAAAGGAATCTCCTGACTTGCTTCCAGAGATGTGACATACGTGACTCTTCAAACTGCTCTGATGAGACAAGTGGCCTGATTGTAATTCAGGTGCTGCACATTTGGGATTAGATCCTGTTAATGATTTAAATGAGTACTTACTGCACCAGTTGATCCCTTAATTACCTCCCTCTTTGTTTTCATTTCTGCCATTAATTAACACCATTATAGAGACTTATAACTGGTCGTTAAGGTCCAAGTGATTGCCGAGCTCTGTTCTGCGATGTGGAGCAATTGCTGGATAACTTCCTGTCCCCAGCAGTGACGGGACCTTGCCGCCCTCGAGGCGCAGCACCTCCCACACTCGTTTAGGTGCTCCCTCCTTCCCTACTCCTTCCACCCGTCTACCGATCGGCACGTCTAAACGTGCCGAATATTCCCGAGCGGCTTTTCGAACGTGGCCCGGCTTATTAGCGCATGTATTTAGTATCGGGGCCTCAAATGTTCAGATAAGCCGCCGTCGACAGTAGGGTTCTTGTCTTTGGTGCGTGTGGGAGGACATTGGGGGCTCCACAGTGGCCGCGTACACACCTCCCAAACGCAGACGTTTGTCAAAGCGCTTCTCGCTGTGCGGTTATTGTGTCTCTCCTTTGCAGCTCGAACTTCGTTGTAATTCTCCTCTCCAGGCAGTAAAGGACCATGTTACAAACACTTGCAGTCAAGTCTTCATGTTGTCATTCAAAGCCCTTTGTCCTGGTTCCACACCCCATAATTAGCGTTACTGTGCATTATCGTTATCTCCGATGTTGTGCCGGGTACAGAGACTGCGGTATTTCTTCAGGTCAGCGGCGTCCAGAAGGGCCTGCTTGTTTGATTACGACCGGCTGCTCTGCGTCTCAGCGTCTCATCCGCCTTTGTTTGATTTTGTAGAGTATGAGGATGGCAGCTTATCTTCATGGGTGAACAGGGAACGCTTCCAGAGTTACCTGCAGATTGACGGCTTCACGCTGTACGAGCTGGGAGAGACCGGTAATGTCCTGTGACCCACACGAGCAGGGCGTCAAAAAAATGCCAAACAACAACAAAAACACCTCCACCATCTAGTTCTGACCCTAGAATTCAGATTCTACTGTTTTGAATGTGCAGGGGCAACATGACTCCACCAGGGGGCAGACTTGCATTCTAACTTCCTGAATATTGCGGGATTTCATAAGAAACCAAATTAGTACATTTCCTGAACACAGCAGATGACTTAAGTTTAATTTCTAAATCGCATGAAAACTGTTGCCATGTTTCTCCTAATCAGCACTAATTCTAAAACATTAAAAAAAAATTGACATGTTCTGAATGGTTTGTGCTGTTTTCATGGGTGGAGAGTTGATGTCCATCTGTTTTCCTCCATCTGCCTTGATAGGTAAACTGGTGGCCATTGCAGTCATTGATGAAAAGGACCCAACAGAGGAAAGCGGGAGGTGTGAAGAACATTCCTGTTTTTTATTTTTATTTATTTTTTTAATGCTCCCACTCGCAGACATATTGCAAACTGAAGCACTGCCATAGCAACGCGCGGAGCGGCTTTCAAATGGTGCCATACTCCGTGTCAGTTAAGCTTTTCCCCGGCGCTGAAAAGATTTTTCCACAAAACCGGCACACATTGAAACCGGGTTCGTCTAAAGAGCCTCATTTGAATTCCTCCTTTTTCATGTTTCCTCAGGTTAAAGAGCCTTATACAGAAAGTCTCCACAGAATACAGAGAAGACTTCAACAGGTAAGCCGTTGCAGGTGAAACGACCCCCCACCCCCCTCCCCCACTTCCCAAAATCTCCATGTGCACTGCCTGTGTGGAATTAAGCCGGTCGTGAAAACATCTCCTCCCTCTGCTGCACCTGTCCCGTCATCCGTGTTTGCCCGCCCTTGCATCAGGCTTCCTCGCGCTCCGCCGGTCGGGGTCGGCTTCGCTCCGACCGCCCCTCCGAGTTTGACAGCGGACCACACCGCCGTGGCTAAGGGCTTGTCAGGTCTGCGTTCTCGCGCCTTATCACCTATCGAGGATGACTGAGCGTCTCAGCCTTCCGGTTCTTCATGCAGATATCAGAGTGAGAATGAAACGGGGTGACCTGATGGGCAGGACGGGTGGCGGGCGGGGCCATTTGAGTGGCGGGCGGCGCCCTTTGCGTGGAGGGCGGGGCCCTTTGCGTGGCGGGTGCAGGAAGTGGAGTTGTTCAGGAGCTTCTCATCCTGAGCCCAGTGCTGCCTCCACAGAGGCTTTCAGCCTGGAGAAACACTCAGCTGTGCTCCTTAAATCTTCCTAATTAAAGTCTTCCTTGAATTTAGCTCCATTCGAACTGATTGCATTTCTCAGATCTCCTGCATCAGCTATTAAGCTATCTGCTCTCCTATCTCTCCCTCCTTCTCTTCTCGGAAACGAGTCTCTGCAGATTTGGCCCGAGATTGCCGGTCGCGTTCCGCCTTTGACAGATTGAAGCTAAACGGTCGCGTTAATTGTGTTAAGCCTCCACCCAACCCCCACGCGGCTCCCACCCAACCCCCACCTCTCCAGATGTCTAAAGCCGGTCTGCCCCAGTGGGTGCTGGGAGATGGCATGTGAAACGAAGCGGAGGGATTTGACTGGCTAATGAGAGAGGAAGAGTGACTAACTGGACGGCTGCTGGCAGCTACATCGCTACATATAGACACATGCAGTCCACGAGATCTCACAGTCCAGAGGAGCAAAGTGTGTGTGTGTGTGTGTGTGTGTAGGGAACTATGTGGGAGTGAAGTGAAGAAAAAAGGAAGAAAGAGAAAAGTAGACAGAGGTGGTTTTACGGTGAATCAGGCTGGATAGCAGATAATAACGAAAGTACACTATCTTTCATTTTCTCTCTGATTCTCCTCTCTTGCTGTGGTGTGCGTGCGCACACACACACACACACACACACACGCACACACGCACACTCACTTTCGTGCGCCTGTCCTGTCCCCTTTTAAGGCTCATCAGGTTCCCTTAACTTGTACAGTGTGCTGGTGTGATGGTGCAGGCGTCCTTAGCTGCCTGGGTGGTTACCTTACGCTCACTTCACCTCCATGCAGATGTCTACTGGTCACCGCCAGGCACACGTTACGCGGTTGTACACGTACACGTACAAGCGGATTGCAGCTTGTGTCGGGCAACCCGACGTCCTTCTCACTGGTCAGGTGGTTGTAATGCACACGTCTGTCACACCTCCCACAGTCCCTCCAGGGGTGGGGTGAGGGGTGGAGGTGGGGGGGGGGGTGGGGGTTGAGCTTCCTTTGAGCCCTTGGCTGGGGCTCTCTGTGCAGTTTAAAAGTCCTGCTGGCTCAGATGAATCGCGCTGCTTGGTTTCTTTGGACAGACCTGTGAAGAGCAGGAGGAGCAGGAGGAGAATGTCCTTTTAACACTTTGTGGTTTGTCCTTTTAACACTTTGTGGTTTATTTCTGTGCTGTTTTTTTTTTTTGGTAACGCCTTTATTTTCCTCCACCAAGCACTGAGAGAAGTTTCGGCACCCAATGTCCAGGGAAGGGTCGTTGTGGCCTCTCTTAGATCCAAGTCCTCAGAGAGAAATGCATTAATGCACCTCTGCACCATAACCGTGTGCTCGCCTTGCTGGGATGGGGGTCTCTTAGTGGGCTGTAGGCTCTACACCTACAGGCCCAGCTCAGCCAATCAACTCCCATCATTCTGGTAATGAGCTGTTCTCAAGAACGGGTCTAGAATGGAGGAGATCTGTGGGAATGAGAGACAAGATTCCAGAAACCTCAGAGCAGCCCAGTGCAGGTTGTCAATACCAGCATCATCTATCTGGCGCCTGGTGCAATAAAGGCCTAATGCCCCAATAAGATTTGCAGTCTGAACTGTGCTGAATGGTAAATAGAGAGCCGGAAACTATTTAGACTCGTCGCTCTTCCGTGTGTAGTGTACCGGCCATGCCATCCCCATTCGTGCAGCCGAAGGACTTGCCCCAAATGCCATCGTTGGGTCGAGTTGTGTCCAACGTGTTCTTCTCCTGCACTTACGTTTACAAGAGCGGCCTCGTAACGCAAGGGACATCTGTCATGCCAGGACAGCTTTAGTCATTAATGCAAGCCCAAGTCTTCACACGCCTGCCTCAGGCTATCCAGTCCCTCAGTAATTCTCCTCAGACTTTATCCAGTCCCTCAGTAATTCTCCTCAGACTTTATCCAGTCCTTCAGTAATTCTCCTCAGTCTTTGTCTACGTCTTCTGTAATTCCCCTCAGACTTGCTGATGTGGACTGAGTGAGTGGATGACCAACAGTGCTTTACAAACCTCATGTCCAAAAGGTCTGAGCCAGTGTGTGAAATATGTTTTTTGTAAATATACACTCATTCTGTTATGCATGTCTGCAAAATGTTCTTTAAAAAAGGTGTTGCAGGGCAGTTTAAGACTCGAAACTTTAAGACTTCCAAAAATCTGTGAAACAGGTGATGGCCAAAGCAGGCGTATACTGACAAGGCTGGTCCTGTCTGAGCATGGGCCAGGCTAGGGCTTGTCACGGGGTTGGTGAAGCGGAAGGTGGTGTTATAACGGAGGGGCACTGAGTGCAGTGGTAAACACGCCCCTGTCACTATTCTGGAATGGTGCAGACATGGAATTTGGAATTTGCAATACGTGCATCGGATTTTGGAATGACTCTTTTCTTAAATAAAGGTCAAAGAACATTTCCAAACCATTACTATTTCATTAGAATTTCACATACTGTCACCCCCCTCCCCATACACAGTGTGTAGATATGGGCTCTTTTTGCTATTTAATGCAATCGTTTATGTAAAAATGAGGCGATTAAAGTGAGTAATGTTGCTTCGAGCAAGTTTGTAATTTTGGGCATGTGTGAGATTCCAGCATGTATTTATGGAAAGCGTTCGCAGTGTGGTAGAGTTCCATTACTTGTTGGCTCATTAGTGTTCTAGCGTTGGTGTGAGCTAACGAGGAAAATACAGGATGGAGAACACGTCACCCCTAATGAACAGGGTTTGGGGTATGGGGAGATCCTCTGGACGCGAGGCTTCCTCATCGTTCCAGTACGTTTAACACGGTCTCGTGTAGAATAGGAAAGTAGTTTGTTTTCTTTTTTTCATCTTCAGGGACTTCCAGTTTGGCCACATGGATGGAAGTGACTACATCAACAGCCTCATCATGGGGTGAGTGTGTATTTTGTTCCCTCCCCCGTCATCTCCATCTTTGCTCCATCTTAACGCCCCCTGAGCAGCTGTGTCGTGAGGAATGCGGTGGTGACAGGCGCGGCCGCTCCACCATAAAACACTAGGGCTGTTTTGTTGTTTTAATAGAGATCGGCTGCCCCAGTGATCTTGTGGACATTTGTGTGTGTGTATGTGTGTGCTTACACTTACACACGTGCATGCACGCCTGCCCGCCCGCACACCCCACATCCTACAAGAGGAGTGTGGCTGAGTGTGTTTGTGGCAACTAAGAGCACTGTGTGTGTGTGTGTGTGTGTGAAATTGCATTTGTGTAAAATACACACTCTTGTTTGTTGCAGTCTCAGTTGTTCCCTCTGTCCTCTCTGTCTTCACACACACACAAAGCTTTTATGCCATTAGAGTGAATTTATATAGTGCAGTAAAGTGCCTTTGCTAAGGTGGTAGTAAATTTGTTTGTGTATGTGTATGTTTGTGTACGTTTGTGTAGTGCTTCGTCTTGAACAGGATGACCGCCTCAGGTGTTCTGTAAAAATCAAATTAATAAAAGCAGAAGAGAGAAATGCAGGAACATGGTGCTTTCCTACCGTCTCGGTTCTGTGTGTGTGTGTGTGTGTGTGTGTGTGTGTGTTTGTGCACGTGTGTGTGTGTCTGCTGTCTCTCAGGTCTCGTGCTTTAGATTGTGTGCTTGTTGTTAGGGTACTGTGTGGGTCCATATGTTTGGAAGGAATATGCATGTGTGTTTGCCTTGCTAACCGCTCTGTGCCAATCACTTTGTTGAGATTAAGTGTGCGTGTGTGCGTGTGTGTGCATGTGTGCGTGTGTGTGCATGTGTGTGCACATTACCCCTCTGTCAGTTGCAGGATTAATTGGCCTCCTTTGCAGAATAAAATCCTGGCCTGTCAATGAGCACTAATCCTGTCCTGTGGGATCTCCATGGAAATAAATCTGATGTGTTTTATATTTACAGAGCCCAGCCAATCACCCTGCTTAGAGTCTCGCTTCTTCGTTTGTCTCTCTGTCTGTCAGTCAGTCTGTCAGTCAGTCTGTCAGTCAGTCTGTCTGTCTGTCTGTCTTGCCCTCTCTAGTAGAAGTTCTTCATAGGAACAGTTATCTCTATATCTCTGTCTCTCTGTCTCTCTCTCTCTCTCTCTCTCTCTCACACACACAAACACTCTGCCATTATATTCTAGGTTCAGACAGTGGGTGTGTTGGCTGTTCATCTCCAAATTAATTTGCACTCGGAGTCTCAGCCTGAGCATTAGATAAACAGAGCAGCTTCTCCTTCTCTCTGCATATTGTGCATGATGGAGAGAGAGAGAGAGAGAGAGAGCGAGGGAGGGGACTGGCAGAGGGACGCCACGGTTTCTAATGGAAACTTAGGATCCTAGTGTCTTGACTGCTCCTCCATTTTGACCTGTTTGCGCTGTGTCCATGCACAGGCGGCTTATTTGATTACAGTAATGTAGCCCCGTGCCAGGCCCTTCTCCTCACGCAGGATGAAATGGTCTGTGTCTGTTCTGCGCTGTCAGAGGCCTGTCAGCCATTGTTATCTCCCGTCTTAACCACACAAGGCGAGATTGACCAGAGTGCAGAGCTTTTCCAGGGGCATGACTGCGTGCATGTCTAGCATTCTCACTCTGTGTGTGTGAGGTGTTGGGGGGGTGGGTGGATGGTGAGTGTGTAGACGTGTGCGTCGGCGGCCGCATGGTCACGCGCGCAGATTCGGTGCCATTGATCCAGACGGCTGTGCCAGGAGAGGAGGAGTCTACTCCTTGAAGTATAACACGGTCGCTCTGGAATGCTAATGTGGCGTTTGCATGCCTGTGCACGCGTGCGTATGCGCGAGCGCGCTGCACGCTTGCGGCTCATTGTCTGCTATCGTTTGGAAAGGTCATCGTGAGCGCCGGTGCCCGTGGCCCTCGGCCACCCAGCCGTGCGCCCGCATTTCCATAACGATGGAGTCGCGCTCCAGCGGTGCCGCCACCCTCCATCTGCCGGTACTCACGCGTGCCTCCGTAATTACTTCCGTGGAGAGCGCAACTCTCTCGCGCTGCTTCCCCACGGCACGGCGGAGGCTCAGTCTCCCGAACCCGCGCGGCCGCCGCGCCTACAGAGGAGCCGTTTGACTCGAACGGTCTTCTCCCGTTTGGTTTATTGGTTGCACCGCTGTACGTGAAGGTGCGTTCTGGAGCGTCCCTGCACTGCGAGTGTGTGAGCAGGCGCGTGCATCACAACGGCCCGTGCCTCTGCGCTGGCCTTCATCCTGTTTTCCCCTGCAGAGAGGTGCCTGTGCCATCCGTCATCATCCTCAATACATCCAACGAGCAGTACTTCCTGCCCGGTGAGCCACTGGAGGGTGTGGAGCAGCTTGTCCTCTTCATCCGGAGCGTCCTGGATGGCACTGCGCAGGTAACACACACACACACACACACACACCCCACCACCACCCTCACATGGTCTTCATTCCTCTGCTGTATTACATGCTGCTCAGTTCCGCAACCCATCATCTGGATATGAGCGGGAGGTGTCCAAACCGATTGGCTTTGAGAACCCTGCTTCCCAATGGCTTCTGGGGGATTCGTCCTGGGGCTTTTACACCCCCCCTCAGCGCTCCAGGGCTCCCAGCTCCCTGTCCTCCCAGCGGGAGGCGTCAGGTGTTCCTGGGGATGTTTCCTCCTCCTTTGCTTTGCCTGATGTCTCTCCTCAATCTCTCATTTCTCTCCCAAAACATCAATGAGGACTGAAACCAGATTAACCCCCCCCACCCCACAGCACTTCCGCACTCTCTTAGAAATTCCCTTTGATGATTTCAGCGCGTTTAAAATCCTTAAAAAATGTTTTGTTCAGAACATCAAAAGAAATACCCCATTACCACAGGCTACAGTTTTTGTTGAAGATAAACAGTTGTAGGGGGAGCCTGTTTACTGGTGTTTAGTGGTATTTTCAGCTCTGCTCACTATAACCTGCCCTTTCTAAGCTGCTTCATGGTCCTATAAGCTTTGGTCTTAATATGAAGGGAGATTCATGCCCTGATCCAGGCAGCAGCTCATAATCCAGGACACGTCTTGTGTTAGTAACTGGCGTGTTCGATGTTTGGGTACGTTTACTTTAGCTCTATTCTGTTTATATACAGTGGAAGGCTTTTTTGTTATTTTGCTGCATATTTTGATCCTCTGAAGGGAGACATGAAAAGCCAGATGGAAGCTTTTTAACTTACTGGAAAGACAACTTTGAGCTGAGGATCATAATTTAAACAGACAAAAAAAAAAAAAAAAAGGAAAAGTCCAGAATAGTTCTCTCCTTTTTCGGAGTTTTCCTCTCGCGTTTTTCTCCTGGCAGCACAGAAGCCAGCCACCAAATAAGCAGCCGCTGACCGTGTTGCCGTGGAGATGGTCGGGCTGCTTCCCTCGAGGCGTGGCTGGGTTGAGACTGGTGGCGGCGTGTGCGCTCCTGGGCGTGCGTCCAGCTACGCTAACACCGGCCTCTTTGTCCTTCTGTTCATGCAAACAGGCCCACGGAGGGGACGGAATATTCCAGAAGATCAAGCGCGTGGCCTACGACGCCAGATCCACCATCATGGTGAGTAGAACGTGACCCGAGGGGAACCGTGACGTCAAGGCCTGAGCAGTTCCAGTGCCTGCAGACAGCTCGCACACACACAGCCCCCAAGCGTTATCTGCCCCGTTTACAGGAAAATAAACGCAGCGTCACTGTCGGCGTGAACGTTACAGGCACATGGATTGACCTTCGTTCCAGTTTTGTAACTTCAGTTTCTCCTCTTTCCTTTTTTTCCTGCCTTTATTTTGCTGTTTGCGTAGACGCGTGTGAATAACGCTGCTTCCCTCTCTGCATCGTCCTCTGGCCCCTAGCAACGCGCCTCACAACCACCTGAAACACGTTCAGTTACATTCCTTCAAGAGAAAGAGGTGGAGAAAAAGCTGACTAGGACAGAATAAGAGAGCACCACACACACACACACACACACACACGGGCGGACACAAAATAGAGGTTGTGTGTAATGTTTTAGTGGTGCAGGCAGAGAAATGATCCATGGCATTGGGCTACCAGAGACCAGCTTCAACCAGAATAGAAGGCAGATGGGCAGACATAACAGTGCGCATGAGGAGAAATATTATTGACGTTTGTCTCCGCAGTGCAAGTCGGTAAGTACGGGTGAAGCCAAGGTGCCCGCCGGCCCCCCGGTGGATACGTGGGTGCGGTTCCTGGAGGAAAATGATAGATTAGATCTCTGGAACTGCTGATGTTGTAGAACGAGGAGATGAGCGGGGGAGGGGCAGATGGGGGAGGGGGGGGCACCGTAGGGTTGAACATGCCCACACTCTTTCCTTCACTTCATTCAGTTCAGCTTTTTTTCCCTCTCTTGCTGTTCGCGAGCGCCCCGTAGCTCGCCGCGTCACGCGCAACGCGCCCGGGCCGACGCGTGCGACTGATTAGTTCGGCTGCTGTACCGTAATCCTTCTGCGGCACCTGGGACTGGAGGAGTACGTCTGATGTGATTAAAATGACCCACCACCTCGCCGCTCTTTGAGCCCGGCTGCTGAGGGAAACAACGGCGATGTCGAAATTCGAATAATCCTGAAGCGCCATTCTGACCCTGTTTTCTAGCAGAGGATCGTGTTCTTTTCACCAGCGGAGTGCCCTCCAGTACCCCCACACTATAGCGCTATTTTAGAATTCGTCCTGCGTGCTTTTATGAATTAGAGTTAGCAGACAGATTGATGGGTCTTAGATTAATGGAGAGAGGCAGCGGATAATTGAGTGGGGGGGGGGTTATACCATGTACCTACTTTATTGTTCTTCTGAGATGTGCAGGTGTCTTGAAGGATAGTGGTGTCGGGTTAATTAAATCTGACCCCTGATTTTTAAACTACCGTGTCCCACCTACGGTGACCTGGCATAGCTCAGCAGGTGTTGTGTTTCTGAAGGAGATCAAACGACGCAACTCTCTTCGTTTCAGCGCTGCAGAGCGAATGACAATCGCACGTTTCTATTACAGTCGCAGCTGGGACACCTTTAAGATGTTGTTCTCTCAGAATAAATAAAAGGCTTGTGGACGTTCACGTGGGCTTCTGCAGTACCTGTGTAACCGTCAGCTGATTCTCTGGCGGTGGCGTTACAATGCACGTGTCCGTGTTGCGCCTGAGCATAGCAGAGCGTGGTGAGCCCAGGGAGCTGACCTTATGGGATGACCTGCTTGAGTGACATGGGTCAGGGACCAGAGGCCAGTCCAGGATTTTCTGTTCTGTTCCAGCTTCCCACAACACCCGAACCAGATACACAAGGACCTCAAGGACTGGATTGAAAAACCCTCCGGCATGAGGTCACATGTTGTGGTGAGAGACTGCTGTTCTGAGTTTGGGGGATCTCCTGATGTCGGTGCCTGACTGTGGCCGGGGAGCTCCCAGGTTCTTGGACTGAATGGGCCAAACCAGTTCTGAGGCTGTGTGCTGAACCTGTGTGGTGAATACTTCACACCTTAAGATGTTCGGTGTCTACCGCACCCAGCAGCCCGGGCCAGCGTCCCTGCCTCTCTTCATCCGCTAGCTTAAGTTGGCGATATTCCTTTACAGTGGGAGTTTAATAGGTTATGCAAGCACCACATCTTGGTTTCTCGCGCCCTGTTCACATTACAATTAACCTTTAAAATCCCATTCGAACTCCTGTGGATGTTGCATGTAGACACTGTGCTCGTCTGTCAAGGTCTGTTATGTCCTGATTGCCTGGCCTTCCTTATGTGTCCTGACCCGGGTGCTTTAGAAGAAGCGTTTCTGCTCCGCTGTGTTTTTTGGGCTTCATTTCTGCTCCTTACTTGTGAACTGCTGTGATTGGCTTGAATCAAGAACGCGAACATCTATGATCTCTACAGCGCAGCAGTCGTGAGAGAGGACGCCTGCGTTTCGGGGGCTCTCAACAAGCAGGCCTGGCGTGTCCGGAAACGTGCACACGCTTTGGATCTGGTCTGTTTGAACACATGTCAGAAATACCTCACACCTAGTTAGCAGGCGCTCACTGAATTATTTGCATGATTACACGTCACCATGGAGACTGTTAACTCTGGAAGCACCTTGGCGCTTACGGAGACAGTGGAAACAATTAACTGCCATCTATATCTGTAGTGGTGTAGTGTCATCCAGTCATGACCCAGTTATGTGAGTCTTTCCTTCTGTTAAGTTTAAAATATCTCAAACACTAGTAAAGATCCCGTAATTCTGCTCCATGTGATGGTTCTTGCCCTGATGATTGAGGAGGTTTGTGAAACTTTTTTAAGTCGCTCTGGATAAGAGCGTCTGCTAAATGCCGTAAATGTAAAATGTAAATGTAAACCTTGGGAGAAACTGGCCCAAGTTTATGTGGAGGGTGAACGCACTTTTATGGAGATGAACCAGCATTCATACTTAAGGGAACAGATACTCCAAAGACACGGTCATGCTTAAGAGAAAGACACACCGCCATCTCCAGTCATGAGTACATTTTACAACCGTGTAGTTATCGAGCATAGTCATATGTACAGAAAAGAACTTTTCAACCTTTATGTGACCCTCCCAGACTAACAATTCTTTATTAAACACTTTCAAAGGAGAAATAATATATATAATAGCTATAGTCATTAGGCGATGAAACTTTTTTTCCCTAATTATTACTACTTAATTATTCTTTCATTATCCATTGTCTTTTATTATCTTTTATATTACCAGTAGTAGTTGGCGTGTATGAGTCTGGCTCTGCAGGCTCAGTCTCGCACCATCCTCTCTCTCAGTGGACCGAGGCAGTGTGCCGGAGCCGTGCAGGGAGCACTACCCGGTTCAAAGCCTGGCCTGCCCCCCCCCGCCGCTGGGTCGCCCATTAGGACGCCTGTCCGCCGCTGCCCGGGGTCTATCAGAGCCGACGAGCCGCGCGGGTGGTCCTGCCACGTGGCCACGTCTCCCCTGCCTGGATCAGGCCCGTTATCCGCTGCCTTAGCCTTGGTGTCATTTGCAGCTTTCAGGTTGAGCGCCTCTGCTCCGCCATGCCCTCTCCACCGTCTACTCCTGTCTCTAGGAAGTTGGAGTAAACACCTTTGCATGCTGAACTTCCCATGAACCTGATGTTCAGCTTAAGGGCTTGTTTTTTTTTTTTTAGATGTTATTTTGTAGTGTTTTTCTCCTTTCTCTCTCTTTGTATGGTGACTTGTTTGTTGTATCTCAGTCGTGTATTGAGGAGGCCTTGTGTTGACCTGGAAGAGAGATGCGAGGTCTGGGCCAGGCGGGGACACGGGGAGGAGAGAGATGTGTGGAAACTAAAGCAGAGTGCCATGAGACCCTGGGTGCATTCATCTGTCTTGTTGGGCGAGAGGTGTCTGATGACTCCTGCTGGAGTGTGTGCTGTTGGACTGTACTCACTGTGGACAGAAATCTCCTCCATCTGCTCTGCTCCCTGTCTGCACCTGAGCTCCCCCTCCCCTCCTCTCCTCTCCTCTCCTTCCCCTGGCCCTCCCCTCCTCTCCTCTCCTCCCCCTGGCCCTCCCCTCCTCCCTCTCTGCTTCTGTGCTCCAAATGGTTCACTTTTTCGACACAAAACAAACAAAAAACCCCCCCACAAAGTTCTTCTCCCAGTTTTGTGGTGCCTCGCAACCTTTCTCCTGCCTCACTGATGTGCTCTCGGTTGTGTGTGTGTGTGTGTGTGTGTGTGTGTTTCTCCTGCAGTCTGTGTTTCGCAGCTCTCCGCTGTTGGGCTGTTTTCTGTTCGGCCTGCCGCTGGGCGTCATTAGCCTCATGTGCTACGGGATCTGCACGGCAGAGTCTGATGACGGCGAGCTGATGAAGAGGGAGGGGCTCACGGATGAAGAGGAGGAGGAGGAGGAGGAAGAGGAGGAGGAGGAAGGGCGTCGTCGCGCCGGCAAGCTTGAGCCGCCCAGGGATGAGGACGTGGGGGACAAGGAGGCGGAGGAAAAAAGTGTAACAGAGAAAAAGCTTGATTAACCCAGGGGAGGTGTGCGCATGCATCGGGTGGTGTGAGGATGATGCCAGAGACCATAAACACATATCAGTGTGTGGTGGGTTTTTTTTTTATTATTATTATTCCTGATTTTTATTTTTTTAGTTAAGTACTTCCACCCTCCGGTTCACGGCTGTGGGGATAAGGAGATCTGTTTTGATACGTTTCTTTGCCTCTGTCTTTTTTTTCTCTCTCCCTATTTATGAGAGTTGTGGATTTATGAGGACAGGGTCTGTAATATCTTTAAAAATTGTTTGGTTTCAAGTGGACATTAATGGATATTGTTCTGGGGAGAGGAGGGGAAATTAAGCCAAATCTCTGGACTAAGTGACTTTATCTTAGAGGCCATCCTTCAGAGTCCACCCTCTTTCACCACTTGTTTAACACTTAGACACCAGTACTTCATCAAATATACTGTTCGTTGTGCTCCTGTCACATATGTGCAGTGCTGTTCAAAACTTCCCCGTCCAGTTTTCGGCTTTTAGCTTCTTATTTATTGGACAGATTTTTGTTGCCAAATTTAACTGCACTTCTTTTGCAAGGAATTTAAAGTAAATTTAAAGTAGCTTGACAGGTGCTGATATAGAGCATATTTTTTCCTGTGGTTTTGCGAAATCACTCTCGATGACCGTAATCATTTGCAGGACCATGTAACCTCCATGCTTGTGACCACAACCGATGAGCTTCCGACCTCTGGCTCCTGGCATGTGTGCACATTTAAGCCTTTCAGAAGTGCAGAATGTTTAAAAGGGTTAAGACAGGACCTGAGGTCATTTCAAATGGAGTGTAATTTTTCCTCCAGTGGAATCATATCCAGGTATTATTCAAAGACCATTGGACAGCTAATTGGACAGCCTGATTTCTGTTCAAAAATGGTGCCTGGATCATAGTCCACTTGGTTCCGCTAAGAAATTACATCGGGTCAAGATGCCAGTGTGGGACGAATGATGAAGCTAGAAACTGAAATGAACAATGTACTTCCAGTATACAGTCTTTGGCAAGCAGGAAAGATGGATCGACACCAGACTCTGCCCTCCTTGTTTCTGAAGAAGATGAACTTTTTTCAGGCAAATGCTTGGATCTGTTTGATATCAGGCTCCTGTTTGGTCTGTGTTGGTGGGATTTGGAACAAGAATAGTACAACGTTCAGTGCAAGCTAGCTAGAAGGTTCAGGATAGCGGATTTAATCACACAAATAAGCCATTGTGAAATATGTAGTCTTAATTATACTCATGTCATGTCTAGCAGTAATAAGATCTTATAATGATCATAAAGTCAATTAATTAAGAAATCCATGTAGCTTCTTTTTACTTTGGCTGTACACAGCGTTCTACAACTACTTTAGTTATCTTTTGAATATGGGATGTGTTTATTGCGTTACGCTATCGGTCCATTGGTTTGAAATATTCATGAGTGACTTCTTGGTCTTTGAGGCAGGGGTGTATCATTCTTTCTCCCCCCCTTTACAATATATAACTTCTTATTGAAAGGTACAGAAACGAAAAAGACCTAGTTGCCGAATCTTTTACTTAAACTCATACAGCCGTGTGTCATGGAAGTGGATGACGTGCCTGGTACTCCAGGTAGTGCCTTTGGAAATGTTTGCCAACTTAGAATCAGGACTGAATTCTGCCTTGCAAAGCATGTAGCAGTTGAATAGGCTTTAAACGGTGCCAGCCCTTATGAAAGTGACTTTTGGGTCGAACTCCCCTTTTATAGGTTGAGATCTCTGTTGTCCTTGTTCTGTTACTGTTTGGTTCGGTGGTTAGAAAAAAAACTCTCCCTGCAATGCACTGCGATTAAAAGATGTTTATGCACTGAAAATATAGGTAATGTGGTTGATAGTTGTTAGGTCAAATTAAAAGAACATTTTGACCAAAAATCAAATCTATATGGCTTCTTTTCATATAGAGGACAATGATGCAAGGTGTTAAGTCCATATATGGTTTCTCTATCTGCAGTAGAGGGAGAAGACTACTGTTGCAAGCAGACGAAGTCCATTAGTCTGGTGCTGATGTCAATTATTATACATTTTACATGTTTTTTTTCCAGCAGAAGTTACATAAGGTAAAAAATGTAAAAATGAAGTGAGGAAAATGTTGCACAATAGCATTTCAAAGTGATGCAATAAACATGCTGTCAGTTAATAAAACAAACCTTATGAAGATCATACAGAATGAGAGCGTGGTATAACCATGCCACTTCTGTAGGTGTTTAAATCTGGCTTCATGTAAACCGTCCAGTGGTCGATCATGTAACTCATTTATGACTGGATTGGTACTGTAACCTTTATTTCACTTTTCAGTGCAAAATTTAAAAAACATTAAAACCATAAAGAAGAGTAGTGTGCAGGGCAGATCTTCCTGCCTGTATTGCTCTTATATTGTGTTTTTTAAACAAAACTATTAAAACTCAGAATAACGGTTTACTGTGAAGTCTATACCTCGTTTATATGTCTTACAGCAAAGTAAATCACCTGAAATACATTTTCTAGCAACTTTTACAAACTCATGCTCTATTCTGCAACTGAAAATGCTCATATTACGTTTTCCGTTTGTGTCCGTAATTGTGTATGCTTTATAAAGGTTTTACATCACTGCTTGTTATCCGTGTCTGCACATGCTGCACGAGCTCACTGCCACCCACCATGTGTACTTGAAGAGTCCCATGCGCATGATCACTTAGACAAGGGGTGCACGCTCTAGCTGTTTCATTAGCCACAGCTAGGTTTATTAAAGTCAGACTGGCAGTACATTATCACGTGCAAAAGTGTTTTTTTTAATTATTGTCCTAATGGATGATAAACTTGATCCGAGTTTCAAGATTTGATGCGTTTAGACCAGGGGTTTTGACGAACGTGATAAAATGGTAAATGTATGGGGAAAGGTGTTCGTTTTTTAATTGCACCGCGGTCAAGTAAACGCTTGCTTGCATAGAAAAGGTCGGCTCAGACTTTTCCATTTTTACCACCTTATCGCGCCCCTCCTCGCTGACTTTCGTCGTTGTCTGATACCATTTCACAATAGCCAAGGGCACTCTACCTCAGCACGCTTTTCTTTATTTTTGCAGCATGACATTTCTAATGATAGGCTCGTTAAAAAGTTAATGCAGTTTCTAAGCAGTTTGAACCACTTCTTTATTAGCTCACTGGCACATTTATCCTGCTATAAAAACACATTTCAGTGAGGCTAGTAGTTAGCGCACCTTTTCGGCAAAATGGAATAAGTACATAAGAACGAGAGTATTGGTGTTATTGTTAGTTTGGAGGTCGTTGTATGATTTATCATTAGCTCGGGATTCTTGGCTCCTTCTTGACCAGTCTGTATACATTAATATAGCACTCGCTTCATGATAAATAATCAGTACATTAATATAGTTATTTTTGTATTTCCTTTCTGAAGGTCGCATTTTCTTCCATGTCTTCCACCTCCCACACCAGTCGCTCTCTTCACCTCTCGCTCCGTCGCCACTTCTTACTCCTAACACGAGGCTCGATTGATCACTTTGAGGAGTTGCTAGCTGAAAGCAAGACCCATTTATTTGTCAGCCCGGGGAACAGGTATAATTAGAGATAGCACGTCTCCTGAAATTGTCAGAGCCGGCTGTCTGTGGTACACTTCACTCTCAGCTGGATTCGGAGAGCTGGAATTCTTGTTTAGAATCTGTGTACATGCATATTGGTCCAGCTTTATGAAATTAGCATTTCCAGGGAAGAACTCCTTCTTCTGTCGCGTCTTTGGTTTTGTCACACTTCTGTCAACATCGACTGATTTTTGAAAGTACTGAAGCTTAATTTGCATTTCGTAAAACGATGTCTGTTTGACAATTGCCTAACACGCATCAGAATGCCTCAAATACCTGAAATTATGTATTAAGATTCACCTGATTCAAGACTTGCACTCCGTTGTTGCATTGAATTTATTCATGTTTAGTTTTGAATGAAGTTTTTTTTCTTTTTATTATTTTATTTATTGCCGGTTAATACCTTTTGTTAAGATTAATCCCTTCACCAGTCAAGCTTATAAATGAAAGAGTGCAAAAAGTAGATTTAAAAACTTGTAGGCCTTCTCTACATGTTTAGCCATCTAGCCCTTTGGGAGCGTTCATGGTTTCCTTTGCTTTTCTGATGAGCTTGTTTCCGTCCTCGTGCCGGATCAGGTGCGCGCTGATCTAGATGCTTTCCTTAGTCCGACGGGTCGCACGCGAGCAGTAATCCTTTCTGTCGCGTCGTAACACGATCGCTCACGCTGCACTGTGTAAAAAGCAATTCACTGCTCAATTACCTCGCGCTAGCTGAGAGCCCACTCTGTGCCAAATGAACAAAAATCGCTTGTGGTAACTACCGACACGCTGCGGTGCTCCTCCCCCGCTTTTCCCGCCCATAGGAAGGTATAGAAGTCACATGAAAATTGCTCAGTAATGCGGTTTTGTTAAAGCACATATAGCTGTTTGGTTGACTGTATTTGTTTTTGCATTTGTTTTCCTTGATTCACCTGGTGTGTTCTGGTGAGTGGCTCGTGAGTGTGGTCTCATTGCTGGTGAGAAATGACGTGGTCACAACTGCTCTTTATAGTTTTGACTAAAGACTTGAACATATGGTACCAGAGTAAATTTACAGTGGAGTAGGAAGGCATATTTAAGCAATACTGCGACGCCTCACTAGCCACGGATGGCTAGAATGGCTAAACTGCCATAGTCTTGTCTAATGGCGTGCGTCTTGGGTCTACACTGGAAATGAGGCAGAAGACCTATGTACCACCAGAGAAGAAAGAGAAGCATACAAGAGGGTGCCAAAATGAAACGGCGCATTAACGTGTTTGACAAGGAGATGACCACACTTCATCCATGAAACGTAAACATATGAGCTAGCTCTTTGATGAATTTATCTATCTCTGTCATAATGCGGACGGGCTGTGTTGGATGATCACCTCTGGATTCGTTTGTACACTCTCTGTACACTTGTATGCTGTTTTCATTTGTGTCTACACGGTTTCCTGCTGCTTCTGCTCTATAGCGTGTTTGAACAGACGAACGCACGGCACAATCCCATATTCCCAGCGACATCCTCCTTTTGTGTTGGTGCCTTTTTGTGGTTTATTCCCGTCAAATTGTCAGCCTTCAGCGGCGTTCAGCAGCACCTAGTCACTGCCGAAGCAGAGGACGTTTCTGCTGTTGTCTTGCCCGACAGCATCCAATGGATGAAATTTGGTTTGCAATCACCTGTGCATTTGGCATCAGTCATATTTGGACACCCCTGCACTTTTAGAAGTAAAAGAAAAAGAAATCGCCCCACATGGATGATACTCGGCTTCCTTCCACAGGCGCAATATCTGGGAGCAGTTGCAGAAGTGCATAAATTGCTTATTTTGTTTCTCTGAGCCGTGTGCCTTAGTTCGACCAGTTGTTGTAGTGAATGAGCACACCATCACGGGTGAACCTACATTGCTTTCTAAGCTCAGAAGATGGAAGGCTTCACCTTTGCACCTTTTTGTAGAACTACTTATAGAATTGAACTTCTGCTATTCAGTTTTTATGAAATGCTTTTCTAATGAAGGTTAAATGTCTTACATGGCATGAAAACAGACTTTGGTATAATTTGAGTATGTTTATATGGTATCATCTCATTAATGGTGTGGGAGAATGGGTTTAATTGGGGGGGCATTGACTTCTCTGGGTTGTCAAGGTGACTTTCTAGTCCAGCAGCTTGCCTTCCTGCAGAGAGGAAGTGACACGCTCACAGCTGGAACTGTCACTCTCATCTCGGCCATTCTGGCAGGCAACCCGATTATTTACAGAGTCTGAAAATCAGCTTTCACTGCCCACAATTCTTGTCTATTTATCAGTGTGTGTGTGTGTGCGTGCGCATGCACACGTGTGTTTGTGTGTTCGTGCACACATGTGGTTCTTAGATTGTTCATTAGTCCAGCCCAGCATCTGGATGTTGTATCTAATCTCTGTTGTGCACAGCTGTTCAGTGGTGTTTAATGCTTTAATTCCTCTTTGGCCTCCTATGCTAGTAGAGGCTAGCATACCCCCCCCCCCCCCCCCCCACCCCCATCCCCCAGCAGTGAAGAGAGGGCAAGAGCACTTATCACCTCCACAGCCACCACACCACATGGAGAGCGTGCTGGAGCCAAGGCTCCCCGCCCCTTCCGCTCCCCCTCCGCGGGGGTGGCGCTCCAGGGGCATTCGAGCAGCTGGCGGCTTGCGGCTGCTCCTGGCTCACCAGCACCCAGCTGCGGCTGGTAACCGGCCCCCCGGTGAAGAGCACTCAGCTGCCCAGCCAGGATTATCCCACTGCAGCCTGGCGCAGTGGGACCGGGAGGGGTGCTACTGAAGCGTCTCTGCTTATGCTGATAACTTCGGAGTTTAGAGTTCCTGCTTCCCCCTCCCCCTTCTGCTCTGCTTTTCCAAGCTGGTTCCATCTTCAGAGTGCCCCCCTCACCGCGAGGGCTGTCGGGATTCAGCTGTCGTTATGAGGGAGAACCTACACCCGCTGTTTCACTGAAGGTGATGTTCTGTGTTTAGTGTTTATGAAGTATGTGACTTCAGATGGGGCCTTTAGCTTCCAATCTAACGCCCTGCACAAGAAAAAACAAAATAAACAGAATAGGGTCTGAGATTATTTATTTATATTTGTTCACCGATAGTTATTACCCTTCAGATATATGTCCAAGCTGAAAAGACTAATATACCTAGATATTGGGGTGGAAACTGCATGCAGAGTAAAAAAGAATGTTTCATAGTTAGTACAGAATAAAAAAGCTAATTTCTCGTTCACTACAGACCACATGAATAGGCCCTAGCAACAGCCACAGATTGCCAATAAAGGGCTTCTGAATTGTTTTTTGCCAGGCACAATTTGCCCGTGTTCAAATCTGAAGTCTAATTAGGTTCTTCTGGATCTCAGTGTGCTGTCTTGCACACTCAATGGCAAACTGGAGTCATTTCTTGCATTCTGATATCTTTGACTTTCATGGGAAGAGTTGCAATTAAACATTTTTCCTCCAGTGAATCTGGCAATCTGATCCAATGGGAAGAAATGAAGAACTTGTGATTTCAGAGTCAAATATGTTCTGCCTGAAGCCTTCCCAGTGCTTCCTCATGGGTGTACAGAGGGTGGCCTCATCCTCTCTTGCCCAAGGACATGGAGAGTGGGCAGGCCCACGAGCGTCGGCTCGGCCCCTGCAGACCACCCAAGCCGGCGGCAGCATACGCTGCTTCAAGGAGAAATCCATAGCTGCATCCCCCATTTCTCTCCCCTCACTCCCTCCCTTCTCTTCCTTCCTCTCTCTCTCTCTCCATATCTCTCCCCCCTTCTCTCCATCTTTTCAGGGTGCAATGAGGTGACGCATATGACTGAACAAAAACTGTCCTCTATGCACCCCCCCCCCCTGTTTCTATCCTACCACTATCTTTCTGTCAGTCTCTTGAGGACAAAGCAGACTGTGCATCTGGACTCAATCTAAGAATCTGGCTCCTGTGTCTTAACATTCTGGGTCCTGCAGGATCAGGTCCTGTCTCAGGCAGTTAGAGGCTACATTTATCAGCAGCCTGACTCATCAGGATGGAGAGGGCGGGAGGTGGAGAACGACACTCACACCCTTCCTCCGTCCGCGTTTTCCTCATTCACAATAACTGACACGGCCCAGAAGGATGGAGAAACGCACTCTGTTCAGGGTCAAAAAGTAGAGCATCTGTGTGTGTGTGTGTGTGTGTGTGTGAGAGAGCCTAAGATTGTCAAAAGTTGCACATGCATGGCAATAGTACTGATATAGGTAAAACAGCTTGTGTAAAAGAAGCGTATTATTTCTCATTAGTAGCTGTAATAGCTTTGAACAGAGCTGGAAGGAATTGAAATATCGATTAGCCCAGTTCTGGCCGAGGGGGAGATGACCTCTGACTGTTCAACAGGCTTTTTTGTTTACATAGCTGTGAGCTGCGCTGCATTCTGTTTCCGTGCCACGAGCCCTTCGTTGGCAGCTACAGAGTCAGTATTCTGTCCACGTACAGCATCAGACTAGGTACTCTGGAAGATTAAACTGAATTAGAAAGAGTAGTTGCCTTTCATATTCTCTCCTCCCATCATCTTTAACAGTACGTGTGGAGGGTAGAGAACGCACTCGATCATTTCAAACCCAGCGCGCTGGAACGCCGTGCTCCTGGTAACTTGCTCTGGCTGCCTGAGTTCTCGGCCCCCTGCATGTGTCGCAAAGAGACCCCGGATCAGCAACGTGTGCCATGTGGACGACGACGATCAGCGGGACGTGGGGGGAGCGGGCGGCTTCGGGGGACAGAGTCCTGCTCTGATTGCACGCGAGCGTCCTTTTTAACCCTGGATTTGAAAGTCTGTGTGTGCCCTTGAGATCACGTCCTGCTTTGGCACAGACTATGACGGCTTGACAGATCCTTCATGCACTTCAGCTCTAATAGTCTGTAAGTCTTTAATATTCGTGTCACTCACCAGTTTTGATTCATTTAAGTATGAATAATTGCCATGGCGCTTGATTTATCTTTTTCCTTCCTTCATTCGCACACGAAGTCATTTGTCTTTCTTTGTACAATTTGGTAACCTTGCCCGGCTGTATCCCGTCTTCCATCAAACCAAAGCGGTGGATGGCGATTTTGAGAAGAATTTGGACATGCGCATGTGTATGAACATCACGTCCTCCACAATCTGATTCTGCTCAATTAATTTCTGTGTTCAATTAAACAGCAGAAATGAATTGGTCCCTCTGTGGATTTCAGTCACCACCGATGTCAACCAACATATTAGAGCAAAAAAAAAAAAAGAGAGAAAGAATAAAGAAAATTTTCACTCAAGCATGAAGTTTAAAATCAAGGGATTAAAAGCAAGTATATAAAAAAAAAAAGGCAACCGGTGAAGCAAAAACACGTCTTTCTTTCCTGCGATGTCTTTTTTGTGACGCCTTCTTAGTCCCACGGTCCTCGGCGTCTGAGGAACGATCCCTTTGTTTCCCTGTTTTAACGATCTCCCGCTTTTTATAAATTCTAAATGGTATTTGGCTGCTCTGTCAGCCCCCATCCCTGATCCAGCCAATGGAAGCTTGGCTTGTGGTTAACGTTTCCGTTGCAGATGACAAATCGGATTTGTCGAAGTCGTGTGTTTCTGGATTACATGTTTGGATGCGATATACGGCGTGGCTAATTCTGCGTAATACATTTCTGCCACTTTGATTTAAGCCATTTGCATGAAATGGGTCTCACTGGCCTTCTCATACAGCAAGCCTCCTGCTTTGGGAACAGGTTGGCAGTGCATCGCGAACAGTATGAAACTGGTACTGTGACACTGTTGTGCCTAGTTAACACTTATTCACATGCGAACTGGATAGCTCGTGATGTACATAGCAATTCTTGCACTGCTACGATGTCAACACTGCTGCCGCTGCGTTGTTTGAAAGATCCTTGATATGTCCAATAATAATCATGCATTTTTAAAAAAAAGGAAAGTTACGGTTGACAACTTTCTCATGCACCTCACGCTTCTCTTTGGCCTAATAGCCTGGGCTGGCCGTGTTAGACGACAGAAACATGATCGGCCGGAGCGGAATATGGCAGCTCAGTGACAGCATCAGTGTAGAGAGGAACGCGAGCGTTGTGGATCCGGTTCGGTGAGCTAGCTAATGGATAGATGTAATGGGTATTAGCTGGGCATGAGTGCCAGACGCTATCGGCTTTCCGTCATCCTCCGATTACAGCACTCTGGTCATGATGGGATCCTTTCTGCATCAGGATGCTGTAAGGGTTCTGCTCATGTTCTACAGTTATTTAGCAGCTGAACTATTGTGATTAAATAATGGCTCCTGTTTCTACCGCTAGAGCAACACTTTGAGAACTTGCAACATGGGCTGTTTGGAGTTGATGCTGTAATGGTTTGGATTGTCTGTTTGATCCAAGAAGCCCTAACAAACAATGATTTCCATAAATCCAATTTGTCAACACTGTCAGAGCTGTTAACACAGGAGCCTTGTTTTCATTGGCTGCCTTTGAGTTAAGAACTAACAGAAGGGCTGAATGTGAAATGTGATTAATAATAAGCTACAGAAGCTTGATGTTTAAACAAACACCATTATTCTAGTGTTGGCAGTTGATTTTAGGGTGTTCATGAAGTGAAAGGTTTTAACATACCTGTGAGAAAATAAATAATGTTACAGTCACGCAACAATCACGTACAGGCTGCATACAGCAACCCAGCAAGTTGACGTTTGATTCGCCAGAAAAGCCTATGACACCTACCGGTCAGGTTCTGTGGTGCCGTTCGAGTGCATTCACATGGAAATTGAATTACATATTCCTTGTTCCGTGTCTGTGAGACATTTGAAGCTTATCATGATGCATTCTGCTAGAGCAGGATGGATCCAGCCTGTGGTCACTACAGATTTACGCTGATTTTAGTGGATTTACACTGCACAAATTCCCCATGACACTCTGCACTGCTTACAGAAACCCTGGGGCCAATACTGAGATCCACAGTAAATAGAGATCTCGCTGTAATCAGAACCTGCACCTCCACATCTTCCGTTCACGCTCTTGCTTGGAATTTAAGTGACAGACTAAGTGTCCTTTGAGGGTCTACAAGTGCCATCTGTTTTCTTCAGCTGTCCTATAATATGGCTTAGCTTTAAGCATGATTCACGACCTGACTGACTCAAAGTGACAGACCAAACTTGCCCTGCCCCCCCCCCATTCTCATCGCCGGGTTGAAGGCACTAAACAGTTCGGCCATTTTTTGGTTGTATTGTCAAGGCGTGAAAGACGTGGGCAGAAAACATCATCAAGCTATTTATAGCAGATGGCACAGCCAGCATCGCACGGCCCTCACATTGTATTTGTCTCAGTTTATTCTTTTGAGCTCTTGGAATTGGTGCTCCAAATTGCTAGTGAAAAATGCCATTCAGTCAGGCTTAGCCACACACTCAACCAGTCTCTCTCTATTTTGCACATAGACCCTCTCTCCTCCCTCTCCCTCTCCCTCTCCTTCCCTGAGACACAAACCCTCACATTCTACAAAGACAGGCATTTCAAATGCTGCCACCACAGTGAACTCTGCGGTCTTATCTCCCTCAAGTCATCTTCCACTTTCAGAAGTGCTTATCAAAAAAATGATTTAAATTAAACTGCCTACGCAGAGGCGAGAAAAGCATATGACAGAATTAGAAACACTCGCATATGAGGCGTCTGTGGGAGCTTAACGCTGTTTTATTCAGTTTGTTAGCGGAAATGTTTTGAAGCTCAGCGTATATGTATGTAATTATATTTTGGCAGCGCATTCCTTTGTCCATTAGATTGGATAATTTGCAATAAGCAGCAAAGGGACCAAACCCCATCTTTTGAGTTTATTGCAAGTGTGAATAAATGTGTTCTGCACATAAAATGAATTTAGTATCAAACGCGTGTCAGAATCATTACGGCCATTTGTAAAGAGCATTTCGTTTTCAACATTAAGACACTGGCGGACTGGATTCGTGGATTGAAGGTCTTGGTGCACCAACCCAATATTCTCCAACAAACATGAACATTCCAGTCATGCTCATAAAAAGCACTGGGATGCCAAATGAAGCACTGTGAGTGGAAGGGTGACGCAAGGCCTTTCACAGCTATCCAAACCTTGAAATGTTTGTGTGTGTTTGGTGGAGGGTGTTGGGTCGGTGTACCCGGTGTGTGTTTGGTGGAGGGTGTTGGGTCTGTGTACCTGGTGTGTGTTTGGTGGAGGGTGTTGGGTCTGTGTACCCGGTGTGTGTTTGGTGGAGGGTGTTGGGTCGGTGTACCCGGTGTGTGTTTGGTGGAGGGTGTTGGGTCGGTGTACCTGGTGTGTGTTTGGTGGAGGGTGTTGGGTCTGTGTACCCGGTGTGTGTTTGGTGGAGGGTGTTGGGTCTGTGTACCCGGTGTGTGTTTGGTGGAGGGTGTTGGGTCTGTGTACCCGGTGTGTGTTTGGTGGAGGGTGTTGGGTCTGTGTACCCGGTGTGTGTTTGGTGGAGGGTGTTGGGGTGTACCCGGTGTGTGTTTGGTGGAGGGTGTTGGGTCTGTGTACCCGGTGTGTGTTTGGTGGAGGGTGTTGGGTCTGTGTACCCGGTGTGTGTTTGGTGGAGGGTGTTGGGTCGGTGTACCCGGTGTGTGTTTGGTGGAGGGTGTTGGGTCGGTGTACCTGGTGTGTGTTTGGTGGAGGGTGTTGGGTGTGTACCCGGTGTGTGTTTGGTGGAGTGGTTACCTGGTGTGTGTTTGGTGGAGGGTGTTGGGTCTGTGTACCCGGTGTGTGTTTGGTGGAGGGTGTTGGGTCGGTGTACCCGGTGTGTGTTTGGTGGAGGGTGTTGGGTCTGTGTACCCGGTGTGTGTTTGGTGGAGGGTGTTGGGTCGGTGTACCTGGTGTGTGTTTGGTGGAGGGTGTTGGGTCAGTGTAGCCTGGATGCCTTGGACATGGAGTTAAAACGGATCTCCTGTATTACATCATAATGGGCTTAAGTAGGTAGTGTAGGTATTACAATTCTTCATGTATCTTAACATATGCATACAGCTAATGTTCTGATTGGCCCGTTTATTGCGCATGCCATTCCTTACGACTGTCTAGACAGGAAAAATCCAGAGGCTGCATTTTTGAGGTCATGGTGGGTGATGTGATGAAGGAATTGACAGTTCAATTATTTTTTCTCGACAGATTAAATTCTGATGAATTCATTTACATGTGTTGTGTATATCTGTAAATGTTTGCGCGCATGTTTTAATACTTTTGCATCTGGATCACATCTACATGCCATCCGTGTGCCTCGTCCTCTTTTGCAATAAAACAATGCAGTATATATTCGCCACTGGAAGGCATAATAAAAAATAGAATAAAATAAATAAATAAGTAATAATGTTTTCGGTATGGGGTATCGCTAAGGTCATTCCATAAAGTAAAGGTTTTGGGGTTGTTTGTTCTCTCAGGGAAGCCCTTCTGTCACTAGTGCCCAGCCCTGAGGGATCTAAGCTCACTCCTAACAGTGCTGGCATGTCTCAGCCCCACTGAAGCAAAGGGACTCCCACCAGCTCCATCTCCAGGGGGTCTGTCTCCTTTGAGCCCTGTGCGGATGGAGCATGTGCTGTCTCGCACCTCTGCTGGGAGCGGGTCAGTCACAGTCCGTGCTGAGGCGTCTGCTCACGTCGTGCTTACATCAGTGCAGTCTCTGTCTTCCTTTTTGCTTCCCTCCATCTCTCTTTCACTCTGTCTTCTCACTTTCCCACTGACACGAATGCACCATACTCTAAACCTTGTGTGTGTGTGTGTGTGTGTGTGTATGTGAGAGATGTGTCACTGGTAAGCGTAAGCTATACCATCTGTCAGCAGTCTTGTTCGCCCAGGAATGGGCCTGTTGGCTTTGGTCAGGTCGGCATGGTGACAGCCCTTGTTCATATCAACTTTCAAATATCAACGCTGCTGGCATAGCAAAATACAGAAATAAAGAAATAAAGTCAGATTCACCCCCAGACCCTGGATAGATTATGAGTAAAACCCATGTGAAGGCTGCTGAAATACAAACCAATACTGAAACTTTTATGACGGTTATAAACAGTACCTGCAAGAAGCCATCATTCCTCATGATATAACCATCATGTCAATAGCACAGTGTAACACTACCCTGCTAGGAAGTACGTCAGAAATGGCCATTATAGCTCACAATTACATTGTCTTACATTGTCTACAGTGCTGCAACTATCATGGATTGAAAGACGTAGAAATTACAGTTATTATAGAGCACGTGTGTAGTCAACGAAATCAAGCCAACTGCATCAATACACGTGTAGAAATTTTTACCCATGCATGTGTTAGCAGACTGGTTAGTTACAATAGAGTGAATCCTTCATGCTCTTCAAGTCTGTGTGTCTAAAATACACATAGGCTGATATTCAACAAGGAGCTAATTCAGTGCACAAGACATACACAGTAGTTAATGTTGCATTGGTTTAATGGCCAGTGGGAAGAAACAAGTGGTGAAATCTTTCCACTGCTTACCAGTTCCTTTTGTGGAGACAATGCAACCTTGACCCTCTCTGTCTTTCTCTCTCTGTCTCTCTCTCTGTCTCTCTCTCTGTCTCTCTGTCTGTCTCTCTGTCTGTCTCTCATATACTTGGACCTTTATTCTTGAGAAAGAACATGAAATGAAAAGTCTTCAAAACTTTTTATTGCTACTCAAACTTTTTCACGAGACCACAATTCACCTGTGTGTACATGTGCATATTGATTTTTATTTTATAACCTTATACATGCACCTTATGAATTATCCTTGATTACCAGCCTCATGGACCATAGAGCAACAGTTGCCAGCATTTATTGAGCTTATCTGGAATTTTCCCTCCTGATTTTCTGCTCCAATACAGCAAAATTATTCATGTTTCAGTTATAACACCAGTAGGATTTAATGAATAAATTGTCCATCAACTAAAGCAGTCCAGTTCAAATTATGAGCAGAGTCATTCAAAGAGAATGCACGCACGTGAACTAATGCAGAAAAAACGCAAACGGATAACATTCCGAGAAGTGTAACGGTCGACAGCCTGAATCAGCGTGACCCCACTTCCTAATGCTGGAAGGTGGAGAAGAAAGAGGAAATATGGAAATATGGAGAGGAGCACGTGACGCCATCAGCATGCTGGATAAGGCGAGCGAGATGAGACAAGGCGGAGGGACCTGGTGCAGGCAAAATCAACACGGCCGCTGGAACGCTGGAGAACCCGGCAGGGCTGGGGTTCCTTCTTGCGGTCATATTTACAAAACGGCTTCATGGCAGTGAGGAGCAGCTCTGTGATGAGCAGACCCAGCTCTGTCGAGTGAGCAGCACCACGAACAGTCCCGACACGCCCGCCACTCGGGCCGCATGCGAGGGTTCGCTGGTCTTCGGCGTCCCCTGCTGTAAATCACAGTTTACCGTCACGGAGTTTGCAGTTGGCGCCAGCTACGCCATCTGGCAGTGGCCCTTGTTAACGAGTGCTCGTTTATAAAAATTCATAAGGCCAATTTGCATCTCCTGATCAAACGTGGGATCCAGACGGCTAAAACGTGAGCTGGTCCGTGACACGGGCATTTTGTAGCAGGGGGATAAGGCTGGAGACGGAGTGCTCACGGGTGCAGGCGGCACTGCCACAGCAAAGTCATGCAAGAAGAGCAGATAAAGAGAGAAGACATGGAGGTGAGGCTAGATAGCACGCTGCCTTGAGGAAGCAGAGTGGGGGGCCTGCTGAGTAACATTTTGTCCTGAGAGATGAAATGTGTGTGTGTGTGTGTGTGTGTGTACACAGTACCAAATTGATGCTAGCAAGAAAAGCAGCTGAGCATTGGAAAGGATTGAAAAATGTTGCCAACAGCGCTGTGTTAATTTTTCAGGTGACAACAGTGTTTGACACTTAAGAGCAGAACATGTTGGTGTTAAAAGCACTAGCGTTAGTCATCAGCCCCTGCATATCATTTCAGTTATTGACTAATATTGGAGCCTTTGATACCAGCATGTTTGGCTCTCAGGTGATAATTCAAAAGGTCCATAGCAGGATGAAAACAGAAATGTGATTAATGTGATTTAAAAGGTGTTATTGTTAGTACTCCAGTACTGTGTTAATGTTCTCTCCCAGCTAGGTACCCATGGATACTGCAAATAATCTTATAAACTTCTGCCACACTTATTTACTACCTTTATTCTAAAAGTCTTCCTTTTCACATTATAACTGATGGTTCTAGTACACATTTAAAATATAAAATTAACCTAAAAACCTGTGGTTAAAATCCTAGTTCAGAGGGTCCATTTACAGTTCTCAGCCAGGCAGACCAGGTTATTGTTCTGTTGCAACTTTTTTAATGTACCTGAACCAAATAATCAAGCATTGTAGTGTTCTTCACTACCTAGCCTAGATGAACTGTATGAACTGTTCTAGTATACGTACACGTATTGTACAGTGGTGGATCCGTTGTATCTGAATCATCTAATCTCACCCCGAATCCACTTAGAAATGCATTGAAACTGTAAGCAATGTGAACAATAACCCATTGTTCCAAACAGACTTGAGAAACGTGTTGAGTCTTTGTTTTTCTTTCTCGGTTCCACCGCCTGCAGCATAGCGGCAGATCATTAGATCATGAAAGAAAAGTGAGGTGCATCGACCATGAGCCAGGGAATTCTGGGTCGCCATTGATTAGTGGCTGCAGGTTTTCCTGCTGTCTCTGTCATCGTCGAGCGATGTGCTGTATTTTTAGGGCGCTGTGGATCGATCGCAGGCCTCTCACGCACGCTTCCTCGCCCGCGTGGGGTCTCCCCGTGGGCTGTGCCGAGGCCAGCAAGAAGCACTCCGAAAGGTTGACCAGGCTGATGGGAATCAATAGATGGGAAATGTCAGAGAGCACCACTGTTTACCACATAGGCCCCTTGCAACAGCAGGGAACTACATATTACTCCTCATGAAACCACGTCGCAGACCAATTTTTGCTATTTCAGGAAGACGTACAGTGAGATGGCAGTGCAACTGGAGATCTGGATTTGAAACCCGTTCATACAAGCAGTGTGCATTTCACAAGACCATCTATATCAAACTGGCTTTTTCTCACCTAAAAGAAAGAGAAGTTGATTTTTATTGACTTGGCTGTAGATAACACAGGCAAACAGTGATGCTTGATTGATCTACTATGACTGACCGGGTAACCTTTTTCTCCATTTGACTAATGTTTATCGGACGCTACTGCTAATGTTTCCTTGATAATTAGACCTAAGTGTCTGTAGATGAATGGTACTAAATGGATAGTCCAATGTTATTTTCTGATATTTTAAAAAATTATAGAAATATGATACAATGGAATATAACGTTTGCAAATGTACAGGATCTCTCTTTTTCTTATGTCTATTAAGTCAAAATTAAGTCTGTTACTGACAGATATCTTGTAAATAGCATATTTTATGGAATAAGGTAGGTATTTTACCAATGTTCATTTAATGAGGGCAATAAAGTTTATCCTGTTTAATTTTGTCTGGTTCAGAATATGCCTACGTGTAAGATAGCGTCTGGTACAGTTTAATGTATTTTCTGCTACTCTTCATCATCAGGGTTCTCTTCAGGTATATCACAATGGATTTCAAGGTGCCATTGCAAAAGATGGACAGGGGTCATAGATTCATTCTTCCCATTGCTGAATATGTCAGTCATTACCCAGACACTGTGACCTGGCACACAGCCTCTATCGGGCACTGGTGCTTGCTTTAGCTCGTGGCACATACCTAAGACATTGTAATGAACCAAAGGAGTCTGTTTACGCTGAGACTGATGGCAAAGCTGTGTAGAATATTGCATGTGAAATCAATCCACATTCATTTGTCATACATAAACCGAAGCCAAAACCTTGAATGACCCTTTGCAGGGTGAACAAAAATGGAGACTTTTGTCTGCCGTATGAGCGGTTTGCAGTGGACGAAATCCCCCGGACATCCTTAGGGTCTTTCTTCCCCTTTCAAGCTCCTGCATGGACCGACTGGGGTAATAGACATATTTAAAGAGGATTTCTTCTGTATGTGCAGAACATGCAGCATCAGAATGAACAGATTGTGAACTCCAGTGCATAAGCAGATGCTAGAAACACACAGAGCTCAACAATACACCTCCAAACTCTAAGGAGAGGAAAAGTCAGCGTTTCAGAGACAAAGGGCTTGACCACCATCCCTGTGGTGCAGAACCTTCTTGATATAAACTGATGTCTCATAACTGAACCTGACAGATATTCTTCTGCAAAAACCTGACAGTGAAGGGCACCTGATCAGCCCAAAACACTTCTTCTCAGCACTGTTATTCTCTGGAACATGAAGGTCTTGCCATCGGATGGCTTGTGGAAGACAAATATGCTAATACCTGACAGACAGTCCTTTCCTACTCATACCTGGTCATGCTGCTTTACCAACGGTGGACTGGAAGACGGACTCCAGTGACAGGGTCAGTTGGTGGTTCTGTCCACCCAAGATTTCTTTTTACAGGAGCATCGCTGGCAGCCCCTGTGGCATTGCAGGCTGTCTCTCACATGCATACCATCTGGACAGGTCCTTCCTGGCTCTGACTTGATGAGTGGAGGTGGGTAGGTTGTGGCTCCTTGGTCCAAAGCCAGTCACACCAACCTAGATCTGTTGCTGTCCAAGGTGCCTAAATGATGTCATGCCATCCAGTTCCACACTATTGTGTAAGGCCACCACACACATTTGCCAGTGGGTGAGGCCTGCAACACACACCAGCCACAGTCCAATCAGCTCCAAGTCCTGCCATGGGTCATCTGTTGGGGGATGTTGCTTGTATGTGGTCTCGTCTGACTGGTCTGTTGCCGGCAATCTCAGTTCTTGGTCAAGATCAGACTGAAGGGATTCTGATCCTTCATAGGGAGTTGAGTAGAACCGACAGTGGATCTGGGCAGAGCTGGTGGACTGAAGACTGATGACTGTCTGTCTCTCTCTTTCTCCACTTACTGCTCTCTTCTTAGTAATATACCAATCACGTAACATTCTGGTGTTTTGTTCTTACATTATTTCTGGTATTTATATCATTGGCACAATGTGATTTTAATATCTATCCGGTTGTAATGCAGAACTAATTGGCATACATTAACTAATATAATAAACTCTGTTACCTTAAACTCATGTGAAGCTCAGCTCTAGAGAGAACTACATCATTTCAATGACTAAATACTAACTAATCAGAGTAAATTATTTTTTAACTACCAGCTATAGAAACAATATATTCTCATAACGTAATCTAGACTATACAATAGAGCATAATGTTCGGAACTTGTAATTACAAATCGGAGTAAATTGGAGTTTCAAACACATTAAACCTATTTCTGATACTGGTTCTGAATTCATTGTAAATTAAGTAATTACCCCACCTATTCTAATGTACCAATACGCTGTCACCTCACACACACATGCTGTTCTCATGTTTTTGTGTTCTGCATCTTATCTTTTGTGTTCTGTTTGAGCTCCTGTAGTACCCAAACAGTTTTTAAACAGCTTATTTGAAATGACCTTGAAAAAAAAAATCCAGGCAGCAGAGATCTCAGATACCCAGAGAATTAGATGGGATTGGAAAACCTTGATCCTATTTTTCTCTGCCTGTGTTTCAGTAATTAGATGTGCTCCCTGTGTTATCAACAGGTTTTAACGTGTTGCTGCAGCATTGGGAAGAGATTGGGAGTGTTGTCTGAAGGGACAAGGCCTGGACCCTTGGAAAGAGCTTGATCATTGAAAATCATAGCAGGAGTGAAGAATTATAATCTTTGGAGGTAGAAAGCTGGCTGTGGTCTTTATCTCCTATATTTTACGGTGATAAGAATTGTCATTAGACAAAGCATTGTTGCTTAGGCAGTGAGGCTCCATTCAGTGTTCGAGCATTTACAGATGTGTTGCTCTCTCTGCACTGGGCCAAATACCGATTCCCTCAACCTAAAAAAGTCTCCACAAGTCAAAAGGAAATCGTCACTTTACAAGTCATTGACTCTAAACTGTGAAATCCACAATGCCTGCACATTAGGCAGAAGGCAAATACTGTGTTTTGTTTTGTTATACTTTGCTGAAGCTTTTAGGCAGATCTTCATGGACTCCTACTTGGGAGAGAGAGAGAGGTTGACTAATATGACCAGGCTAACATTTGTGGTTTTCAGGTCTCCTCCTCCTCCTTTAGAGGCATCTCTAGACTGCTGTTTTAAGCTTTGATCAGAGGAGATCTGAGATCAGCCACAAGAAGCTAGAACACAGTACTGTCCAATAAAACGCAAGGACTTAGAATTTGTGAAGAAAAAATGCCACTGAAAGAGAACCTTACATTTTACAGAATAGAAATAAGCTTCTTTCCTTTTTTCTACTATTCTACATTTCCTGATATTCTTTTTCACTCCCTCAACCGCTTATTCTTATAGCTGTGTCACCTTTTCTCTGTGGCCCACAGTGGCCTACACACACTGAGATCAGACGCAGTATTAAAACAGAGTTCTGAGCACATGTAAGTTGTGAAGCATCCAAAAGTCATTCAACCTCTACACTCTACATCAGTCATTTGTGTGTCGTGGTCTCTAGTGACTCAGGTCAAAGTGTGTCTCTCGGAGCCAAACCTTCTACATCAAGGGTGACGCCGCGGCTTCTGAGTGATCTTGAAGAGTACAGCGATCCCAGCTGAAGAGCAGGCTACCACACAACAGATGTCTTTTTCTTTTTTAATTTTTCTTTTTTTTGGTTTCAAAATGCATGAGATGATTTTGCGAGGTGTTTTGACACACACTTGTGTGACAGTTCTTAAGATTTTTGGAGAGAGTTTTCTGGGCATAAAATCTCCAGACACATTAGGTTTATCTCCACAACTTTTCCTCACATGCTTATATATAAATAAATAATAGTTCTGCTTTCTTGTCAACTGAGAAAACCAAAACTAAGATGGCGCTCATGACCTCCAAGGAGAGGAAAATAAAAACAACCACGTAAATAAATAAACTCGACAGTCTCTCTTTTTGTCTGTTGAATAGCTGCTACTGTGCCTATATCTTGGAGGCCGTGACTTAACATGCCCCCAGTGTTTTGATTATGGTGAGACGTAAACTACAAACAGCTGAGCATCTCAGCAAAGCCTTTCAAGGACAGGGCTGTGATAAACAACGCCTTCTAAGGCAAAAATCATCGTGTTTTTTGTTGGCTGCCGAGAATACATTTTTAATTATTTTTTTTTCTTTTTGAGCAGGGGGTAGTTTTTTATCTCCAGAATAAGACAAAATAACATGCACAGAAACAAAAGCCTGGCTCAGGCAGAAATGGGGTTTTGTGTATTTCACATTATGCACCGAGCAACCGAGAAAATTGATAGATCTTATCAGCCTCTTTCTCAAACAAAGAACTGCTTGCCGCAGATAAAACAGAGCTGTGTTTCCAGAATTGCCTTTTCTCTCTCCGCCCCTCACTGTTCTGATTAAGAGTAATATCCCTTGCTTTGCATGTATTGTAGTGTCTCCTATGCATTTTTTTATATTTCTACATTATGTTCTTTATTTTGGCCTGAGCTATTAGAATACTGAAAAGAATATGTTTTTGTAGGGGCAATGTTGTTGAAAAAACTACAATATTAACATATGTACCATGTTATGGCTTATGGAGGTTGAACTTTTCTGGACCCAAAAACTATTAATTTTGGCATCTTAGAAGTGATTCACAGGACTGCTGTATTTTATATGCAAAGGCCTCTAGAGAGTTGTGTGAGGGAAAACTGGGGCTCAGCAAATCAGTCCACCTTCTCTCTCCATTGTCACAGGAGCCTGTGTGCATCAATATGCAAGCTTGGCCCAGATTAGATCACTTGTTGCTTTTGTGTTGATCGTGGGTTACTTGCTGTGCCAAAACGCTCTCACTTCATATAAGCGAAACTAACATCAGAGGAACATACAGACATCCTGCATCCTGTTGTACCTATTCATACAACCCAGAACATCCTAGATGATCAGTTGGAGAAGAGATAGACATGAGCTATAGAACGCCATCTCCATTTTGGGATTGGGGTGAGGGACTGCTGACGCAGAGGTAACCACACATAAGGGGGTAACTTTGGACAGAGGGGTAACTGCACACACAGGGGTACCTGCAGACGGAAGGGTAGCTGCAAACGTAGGCGTAACTGCCAGCAGATTTGATGAGGACTTGGTGAGTGAGTTTTTTTTCCTTATTATGAAGGGTGCAGTACTAAGTGGTGGAAGAAGATGACATCATAAGGACGTAGCACTGCTCATTATTATCATTATTATATTATATCATCATATTAGTAGGTACTGGATTCACCCTCGTGCTGAACTCTTGCTCCATTCACCCTAAATCTCTGTACTAACTAAAACACTGATGAGCAATATACTTGCTTCTTATTTCTCCACAGTGGAGCCTATCAATTTATATTGAGGGATTATTATAATTAATGCACTTCTATGTCCGGAAAAGTTTATTGCTAATCGAGTCACTACCTTGCTGTATTGAAATGTAAATGTGATTCTTATCCACTGAGAAGAGATTTTTTATTGACACCTGAATAGAGACAGAATTGAAGTGAACACCTGAAGGAAGGAAAATGCAGAGCATTATCAGAGCATACCGGCAATAACAGGGATCCATCTGTGTTGCCCTCGTATCACCATTGATATAGACAAACCTGGACCCATAAGAAAGCAATGACCATGTTCTCTTCAGAGATGGCAGGCTTTAGGACCTAGGGTGTTGTCATCGCGTTGCAGACCACGCAGTGCAATGTGACCACATAAGGAATTACATTGTTGCTTTTAATGTGAATTCAAACAGTCAAACAGTCTACACATTTCTGAGCTTTCTGAGCAGAGGTTCCAGCCTGGTTACATAGGTATCTGGTTTCCACAGTTACATGAACCTAACCATACGTGATGACTAGTCACTAGTCCACACTGATGACTTGTGGACTTACAGTGAGTACAGCTTAACACATGAAACACATTCAATTTTACTGAAATAACTAATTTAGTTCTTTATTTTGACAAAAACAGATTTCATATAAGAATGTTTGAGCTCATTTAACTCCAGTGATTGCACTGTGTAAATTGTGGATCTCTGAAAGCCAAAGACACACAAAGACAGATGGTAATAATGGCTTCATTACAGAAAATTCATTAACTAAAATTGTTCTGGGACTGGGGAAAAACACCATTCACCATTACTTAATAGAAGTATATTAGCTATTGCAGGAAGGTCTGTATGATAATTCATAAACACAGAATATGACTAGAACCAAATAGTTCACTGAAACACAGTGGTGAAGTCTGGCTGGTAGTTTGATGGGTGAAACCCCTCCGAGGTCTAAAAATAAAGAGAAAACAGGGAACAGAGACAGGCGGACGGTGTCTGTGGGTGAGTAAAACATACGCAGGTCTTTGAGAGTAAGACCAAAGCAGAGTTGATATGTGTGTTGTGTAATTGGTGGTGGGGGAGGAGGGTGGGCGTGGTCTTTAAGCTGAGCTTCAGTTAGCCTATTGCATGACTCCGTTTGGTACCGCCCACAGTTGCAGTTTTTGAAAACCTGTCTTAAAAAGCTCTATGGAAGGATGTGTGAGCCACTACACTGACTATTTATGCATTTTACAAATAACAGGCTAGTTGAATTGTTTGATCAGCTACTTTGATCCCCTTTGACTCTGGGGAGCATATTTTGTAAGTCGCTCTGGATAAGGGCGTCTGCTAAATGCCGTAAATGTAAATGTAAATGTAATATATGCATTTATGTCTATCCCCAGGCCCATTATAACAGACTGCTCTTTACAGTCAGGTAGAGGTATCGTGTATGTGTGTGTGTGGTAACGATCAAGGTGGCAATAATGAAAAATTGCTCTGCGCCACTACAGACTAAAGGCTCTAATTTGGAAACTACGGTTCCCCCTATTGACAGATTTTGTGTGAGTCCTCCAGGCGAAGCTCCTGTAGTTTCTCCCTCTGTCTCTAGGGCTGTGCTGGCTAAAGAATGTCTCCACGCTGCCTTCAGCCACGCCAGAATTACAGATGAAACAGGAACGTAGGAACGGAGAGAGAGTGCATCTCGTTCAGGCCCTAATGGGGTAATTACTGTTGTGGCCAGTGCTCGTTTCCGCCCAGGCCTTGACTTACAGTCGTCTGATTACAAGGTCACATTACCGACGCACCGACAGCCCCACAGTCCCACCACAATTACTGCTGCGACCTCATCTCCTGTGTCTGCGCCAAAGTCTGTACAGGGAAGTCATTTCTCTCCAGAGCCATATTGTTAATGCCCACGGGGACTGTTTGCAGATGAACGAGACCAGCCTCACGTCCAACTGAGTGGGGACGCACTTGCATTCAAAGGAGCTGCTACATCTTTGCATTTTGGTTGTTTCATATTTAGTATTGTGGGTGTTCTCTATAAATATGTGTTTTTCTGTAAGATGGTTTATTTTAGATGTTGATAATTTGATTATTTAAAATTGAAGTTGTCAGTGATGTCATCTTTGCTGTCAAGGTCAAACTCATCCAAAACCGTCCATCTTAACGATCTCCATTAAGTTTTAATTTTCATTGCTATATATTCAAATCCTGCTCCTGGTCCCAGATTAACCATGTAATGTCTTTGTAACCTTCGCATGGTAACATTACATTGATCTTTGAAGGTCCTTAAGGGACCCTGCACTGCACCCTGCTCCTGCACACCTGCTAATGCAACTTAATGAGACCTTCAGGAGCTTAAAGCATCAGCACTCAACAGATCTTCAGAGATGCTCTCATTTGTTATTAGCATATTGCATGGTGCTGTCATCATACTGTTATATCACCATCTGTTCTCATTAGAAATAGTTGCAATAAAATCATTTTACCATCTAATGTTTTGATTTCATCGGCGCAAAAGATCATGTGTATGTGCAGATAATGTAGTAGCTTTGTGACTTCAGCAGTACAGCTTCATCTTTCACTGTACATTATTTTTACATTACTGTAAAGCAAGTATAAACACGTACCACAGATCCATCCAAGTGTCCATATGTTTACCCAAGGCATGTTGAGAAGCTTGTTTGGAGTAGCCTACATTATCATTTAACATGCTGCAACGTTCTGCTAACTACAACTAATAACCAATTTTCCAAATATGCAGCAACTGAATGCTTAGCACAGCGTTGTCTCTGCTGCAGAAAATAATATTTGAGAAGCATGAAATTTGGAAACACGCCATTTTCCGAATGACCCCCCCCCCAACCCCCCAAATACAAAAACCAAAAAATAAAGCGCAGTCAATTAACATAGTCATTACAGGAGATTTACAGGGGTGTATTTAGCCTCATGCTGTGTTGGAGGAGAAGTACTGTTTGGTGAAACGAAATGGCCACCTGATGAAACGCACTGCACCAGTCTCCTCTCACAGCTACTGCAGCCTTGAGGGTTGAGGTCTACTTTCTGAGAAGCAACTTTATTTGACTTTATTTATTTATTCATTTGTTTTTTTATACAGAGAACAGACATGACTACTGTCACACAGAATTATGCATTCAGCTTACAAACACCACCAATCTCAAATTAGCTGCATAAACAGGATGGGTGAAGTGTGCACACGTTGTATTTCACGGACAAAATAAGATGCATAACCCAGCAGGTATATGGGCTCCGCGGTGTGTAGCATCATTAAGAATGGACCACCATACTGGTGTGTGTGTGTGTGTGTGACATTTAAAAGCAACAGGGGGAGTAAGCTCACTCTGTTGCAGTGATAACACTCTCCCCGGGGGCAGAGTAAAGAGAGTGAGCTGCCCAAACTTTATTTTCATTAATTTCCTCACCCCCTAGGACAGTGGCAGCTTGTGTGTGTGTGTGTGTGTGTGTGTGTGTGTGTGTGTGTGTGAGTGTGTGTGTGTCTGAGCGAGTGTGTGTGTGTGTGTGTGTGTGTGTGTGTGTGTGTGTGTGTGACTGTTCTGATGGGAGCACATTAAGTAAAATTACTGAATACAAGTGTACTAACACATGCATGTGCACGTGCGCACACACACACAAACACAGACACACACATACATACACACACACAAGGTTTGGCTTCAGAGTTCATAAGGTGATTTTCTCTAGTGTACTGGAAGAACTTATACTGATCTTAAATTGAAACCAGAACACTTTGTTTACAAGAAGAATAAACAAATAGAAGATTGTGATTTGTGTGCTTATTTGACTTGGTCATTGAGACAGATTCTGGTATTATTTTCCAACAGCACTCTGCTGGGCATTTTGAGCTGGATAAACAAAGGTTTTATATTAATATTCATCGTTCATTACTTGCTGAACTAAATAGATTAATTACAGTGATTTATTTCTGCTGCATGTAGGATGTCAACAGGTCAATAAAACACACTTTAAGCTTAGATTGTTCTATTTGTCACATTTGCACATTGTTGAATTTAAAATATTTCTTCAATTATTATTTCTTCAACAAGGAAAAACTGGAAATCCAATTATACATAAATTTTGTCCACACTCTTACAAAAAGGCCTAATTCCTCATAAAGTTTAATTAAAATATTCATAAGGTCTATTGGCTTATATATATATATATATATTTATTTATTTATTTATTTATATCCAGAAATAGTTCCTAGCTACCTCACTGATCCTTTAGACCTTGCAATACATGCTTTGCTTTGGCGTATAATTTCACTCCATGAACCGCAAGTAATCTGCTTCCATGTTTACATTATCAGAGTAGCTACATGGGTTTCCACTGCATGGTTACCATTGGTTTGCATCACACTGCTGTACTCTGTCAATGGAATGTTCTAGAATTTCTGATGTCACTGCGCTGTCCTGGAATTCCTGCGAGGCTGCTCCTGTTCCTCTGTTCGTCAGGTCCATGCCCCGCTGAAGTGCTCTGTGGGGGTTTGTGCGCTGGCCACAGTGGTTGTGTTTTCTCTGTAGGCTCTGCACACATAGGCAACGCGAAGGCAGAGGAAGCGCTATGCGATGTTACCGTGGTTGCATCATTAGACCCCAGAAGACGCACTGCAAAAAGACCAAGTTTAAAAGGCTGTTTAAGCAATACATGCTGTCTGGCTTACACGTCGTGCTGACTCACAGAGCATGTGGAAACGTACCTGTAGAATGTCTAGACATTGGCCGAGAGACTGATGGGATCAGTGTAGGAGAAGTAACCCTTGCATTTTATGTTTTATTTTTCACATCAGTAATACAGTATGTGGTATAATGAATGCACATAATACTCCATTACGCACATAATAATGTAGTTATTTCATCATATCCATTACTTAAAAAAAAATTCAAAAGAATGATGAGATTCACTCGTAGTGAGTGTACAAAAACAATAATTCATCTGTGGTTCAAACAAAATCAACTAAGCTGTAGCATCAGCAGTAATTTAGCAGCCAAGCCTGGAAACCCATGAAAAATGCTTTCAGCCAAAGTACCATCAAGGTAAAAAACTCGTTCATTTCTATGATTGGTTAGTGAAGGTTAGGAGTTAACACAGCATTATTCTGACTTAAGTGGGTGTGATCGACAGAGAGAGAAACAGAGAGATGGAGAGAGAGAGAGAGAGAGAGAGAAAGAGAGAGAGAGAGTGCGAGAACTCCAGCAGTATGAAGACTATGGCTGCTTCGGGAACCTCCCAGCATGGACATATATTAGCCAAAGGGCTAATTTTATTAGATAGAGTTATTAACACTTGTCACACAATCACAGGCATGAGACACGTCAAAATGGCCCCTAAAATTACACACAACGAATGACTGAGCTGCCACCTGAATTAACCTTAAATGATGTCATACAAGGACATGCAACAATCCCCACGGGGACCCATTTTGCAATTAGGGAAGAAATATATTTGCTGTGCATTGCTGCAAGTAATTGAATTTGTCATTTAGGAGAGATGTATAAACTGTAGGTTGAGGAAAATTGTTAAATGGTGGTGACAATCCATGACTTTGCCATTATATAAATTAATCTTAAACATTATTGCACTCTAGTCAACACGACTGACAAATGAAGCTTTGGGTGATCACAAATTGATCTTAGACAGAGATCAAAGAACTAGCAGTTTAAATTTAAATCTTGGTTTCAGAAAGAAAGTATAAGAGAGAAAAAGTGGAAATATTAATTGAAAGAAATATATTTAGTCACATGCCCACAAAGTTTAAGGTCAAGATGCGAGCATACTTATACTTATGAAGATACTTATAGGTAAAAGCCTATTGAATTGTTCTAGTTCCTGCATATTTGAACCTACATGCAGTTTGAGAGTTTTATTCATATCCCACCAGCATTAGTAGGCACACAGGGGTTTTATATAGCACACCCAGGAGCCAATCACAGCCTCTCATTAAAACTGTATGTTTGGGTGACGAGGCTTTTAAGTAATGTTGTTTGTCAAAAACGTCCCAGAATGTTCTAGATTTGGGGACATGGTAGATATTTTGCACAGAAGTGCCATTTTGCCATTTTAAATCATCTATAGATTATAGTAAAATCAGGAGAACTATATGGAACTGATGAATAATTTTACACACTAATGTTACAGGGTTTTTTCTCATCAAGACATTCGGTCACAGGTATATAAAAAAAATGCAATTAATCCACTGTAATTTTGAGTTTGCCAACATGCCTAAGCTCACAAATATTAAACATTACATACAGTTAAAGCTTTACATCTCACTGATAATTGTCAGCTTTCTGCATCCAAAATTGAGTTTCAAGGTGTAGCTTTTGTAGCTTGCAATCTTCCCTGGACAAGTGGTGTGAGAATCTTCAAACCAAGTGACACATTACACTAAGGATATTCTGAGCCTTTGGGTACATGCCTGTACAACATTTGCACCCTACCTATTTTAGTGCACTGTGGGGCTTTAAGGGTGCACGTAGTGTTCACTGTAGAAAATGGAACACTTCCCAAATAATGAACTATACAGCAAATGGGACACTCCCCAAATAATGAACTATACCTGCAAATGGGACAGTTCTGGACAGACAAAAATATGACATTTTTGAGAAAAACAGCATAATACTTTCTAATTCTTCAGATTTTATTTTTCCTTCGCTATCCTGGGTTTGTCAACACTGCTGATTTCCTGTTGTCTTGCATGTATGGAGGGAGGGCCTGGTTTCATTAACATAGTCCTTAGAAATAGTATATTAGAAAGTGTTCTTCAACAGTGTTAATGACTATGGGAAACGTGACTGCTGCTCATTCAGGCACAGAAGATAAACACGTGAACTGACTGGATTTCCTCTGGAACAGATTTAGGGCTTTTGCATGCTTGCTAAAAATTCGATTATAGCCAGACTAAGGCAATCCTGTGATTATTGCAGCTGTCATGTAAACACCTTAATCGGGTTATCTTAGTCAAATTAAGGTCGAAATCAGCGTAAGCATAACCCAATTAAGTGACCTAGATATCTCACTTACTATGACATGCATACAACAGATTTCTTGCAATAATTTTGATTCATGTACCAAAAGACAAAGGCCTCTTGGAACCGGTGTGAGACCTTAATGAACGCCAGTTCCACCAGTTAAACCCACGGCTGCAGGGTGGGGCGTCTGCAGCAGCACCAGGGCCTGCACACGGTACACACTGTATGAACACGTGCTTATCTGCACACTCAAGTTCCTTTTCCGTTCCCATGCACATGGTGAAGCAACGTGTGAAGTGGAAAACCGATGCAATACGTTTGAGTGTTTCCCTGATATTATTCAACAAATAACATCAGGTCAGCATTAAATCTGTGAGCGTGAACTGGTCTAAACACGGCAGGGGGAGGTTGAGAGATTGGACCTGTCAATAGATGTGCTACGGTGTATACGGTGTGTACACTAACAAAATGGACCTATGACACAGTAGCACATACTAAGTTGGGCTTGTGTGCACAGGTACAAAGCAGGCATCTCTAATAAACAAGACTAGAGCAAGACTAGAGCTGTCCTAGAGACGCTGAGATCCTCTAAGTCTTGTGGAGACAATTTTCCCAAGCCTGTGCACCTCGTGACTGAGATACTTCACATTGTGGGCGTATTCATTCTACGACACGCGGCAGGTATTGCGGCAGGTAAAGACGCTCTCTCTACACCACCCAAGAGAGCTCTGCTGCAAGCATGCAACTGAACACCAATCTTTATAATCTAGTAATTGCAGTGAAGACTGTGCATCTTCCTGGCTCTGAGTCACAAAGCCAGTGGTACAAGTTTCTCTGCTCCCTCAGTCACATGGAGAGACAATAGCGTCTGTGCCTCTGATAGGCCTGTGATTGACACCCGTAGATTAAAGTTTATTAATGGAGAAATAGAGACGCATAGAACAAGATCCAGATTACATTAGTCAATCTGATTACTGCTCACTGTTCAGCTACTGTTCATTCACATCACCTGCCTCTATCTTACCATAATCTTAAATATAGAGGCTCCGTCTCCATTTGAATGTGAATTCCCCTCTTTCCTTTGTTCCTCTCTTTCTCTAACTCTGCGTCTTCACAGAGTTCAATCTATTTCACACTAAAATAACTGAATTACTGACACTAGAACGAGAAGGCTCGATGAATTCCCTCATTATCGCCATGGCAACCCTGGTTTGGGAGCATGGACTGCCAGCGGATACAGTGCGTCTGAAAGAGGAGTTCACACCACTGTGCTCTCAATAAAATGGAAGGGTAAAGGGACTGCTTCTCTCTCTCTCTCTCTCTCTCTCTCTCTCTCTCTCTCTGTCTCTCTCTCTCTCTGTCTCTCGCTGTCTCTCTCTCTCTCTGTCTCTCTCTGTCTCTCTGTCTCTCTCTGGGATGTAGGTGAAACAGATCTTAAACACACACAGTTGCCAAAGTGGCTGCAATTTCTCAGAAAGCCCAATACGAGGATGTCTGCAAATTCAAATGAGAAGAAGGCTGAGAAAGAGAAAGTCATGCAGTCTTTATACCCCCCCCCCCACAGCCCCCCCCCCCCCCCCAGCTGCCCCCCTTCCCGGCCTTCCCAGCCTATTGAATCGACACACAGAAAACCTCTTGCTTGCTGGTTTAGCACCGACACGGCAGGATTGTGCGCTACACTGCTTGACTCGCTGGAGAGTGGTAGTCACCAACATGCCTGTCATCACGCAACGTTTCAGCATTACAGAAACCAACTCAGTATGCTCAGTTCTGTAGCAGGCTCTGCTTCTGTGTGTGTGTGTGAGTGCGTGCATGCATGCGAGTGTGTGTGTGTGTTCTCTTTCTCCTCCTGTCCACTCTCTTTCTGTCTACCCATATAATTTTGTCTACTTTTCCCTCACACCCTTCTCTCTTTTTCTCATGCCTCCGCCATGCAGTTCGCTCGTGCCATGTTACATTTTAATAACATGCTCCCTTAAAATCTATAGCTCGCTCCTATAGTCCATCCTTTGCATTCGACATGATTTCAAGGACATATGCATTTCAGTGAATGCATGTGTGATGCTAACACACACACACACACACACACACACAAACGCCCCTCGAACCTTTACTAGAGACTCTCCAGCACAAAGGGTCCTTCCTGTGAGAAAAAAAACGGATAGTGGACCAGCCAACTGTTCATCGTGAGTAAGAACACACCATTCTCACTGCACTTGGTAACACGGAGAGAAAAAGCACCAGGTGAGTTCAATCAGTCCAGACAGTAGTTCCTAGCAGATAAGAGAGGCTCTCATTCCGCCCATGGCAGAACTCCACGTGCTCCAAAACCAACATGATTTCACCTCACAGGAGCAACACCAGAGCATCGCTGGCCTGGGGGGGATGCTTCAACTCTTCCGATGTGCTATTCCCTCCCAACCTAGGCGGCCGGTTTTGGCGCTTCTCACACTTCTCCTCCGCGGCCCACAGTGGCTAGCGGAGGTCTGGGGATCGGAAAGACCTTCCCTGTGCCAACGTCTTCTGGCTCGCACCAGCAAATGGATCTTCTTCCACTTCATCAGCAGCGGCCAGAACGGCACAATGCTGAACAAGCTCAATCCGAAACCCCCGTGGCTGACACAAATGCGCTCGACACTCCCGCCGACCTTCATCCCGTAACTAATGTGCAGGAAGGCAAAGTGCCACCTCAACACGCCACTCTCGCGCTCATGCGGTGATTTATGGCCACCTGTGCTAGCCACAGAACCTCAGCTGCCCTACATAATGCCCATGGATTCACACCATTTACTTCAGCTTCACCAAAAATATTGGGACAAATAGGCTATGTCTAGGACTCAATAGCAGGTAATCCTCTGCATTTGGAACCTTTGCATCTGATCATGTGACATGGTGTTTTCCCCGTTCATTAACGTATCACCAAACCCCCCCGGGGCATGATGGTGGCTCTAGTTGTAAGCCAGTTTAACAGGGACTGAATTGCATTTACACATTATCCTAAACAGCTTTGGAGAAATCATTAAACTTGGAACTGACTGGGGCTGTTTGGCTTGGGATTTATACAGCAAATTAAACCTTTCAAGGAACTGAGATGTAAATTGTGCATTTTCAGCCATAGCTTTTCAGTTAGATTTGTGAAATAAAATAACCCTCAAAATTAATAATTTACTTCAGATCAATTGTTTTGTTAGATATTTTAAAACAAGATACATGTAGTTTAACAAATGCAAAATGTGTATATTCAGTATAGCTGAGGCAGCAGAGCCATGGTGGTGTACCATGGGCGGAGAGGCAGTTGGGGTGAACTATCAGGTAATTAAAATAAGAGAAGCGCACATATATGCCAACTGCTACTTATAGGTTGCTGTAGCCAGAATGTGATCTCCTGACATACGGCAAGCAAAGAGGGACATGTATTCTTAAGTTTGCAAGAAAATAAAGTGAAGCTCCGTGTCTTACTCCTGTGCCTAGACCAGGAATCTACTGCAGTTGACAATCTTTGTTGTATTATTTACATAAGGTATGGTCCAAGACCAGCCCAAAAACATACTACATGGAGTGCAGCGCATGTTTCATTGTAAGAAACCTAGCTATGTCAGATTTCATGTGACTGTGGGTTCTCCTTAGTCCCTGTACAATTAGAGATGTCACCTGTATACAAGATCCCCTCCCCCCCAAAACAAGAAAGCAGAGGAAAAGAAGAAGAAAACCTCCCAGCTGTGGTGTAGACCTGGAGAAGAACAGTGTAGTCTCGCACAGGGGAATCTGTTCGGCACAACACCAGTCAGACTTGTCAGCACCGCATCACTCTGCTATGGATCATGTTTTGTTTTGATGTCGTACATGACGTTCTACGTTTACAACGTGCCCATGAGAAACGCTCCACTCTAGCTCCACTCTAGGAGACGGAGTGCTCCTTGGTAAGCAACACGTTTTAAACTGTGGTGATGTCGAGTGCTTTGAAGGTTATGTGCTGTTTTCTTCATACCACACGTTTTCCAGATCTTTCTGAAGTCTTTTGGTTGGTTTAGAAACCGAATGCTTGACGACTTTGAACGATCTTTTTTAATGAATCGGTTCAATGGATTGTTACAAATACTTAATTGTCTGCAAATATAACTAAATCTCTATAAAAGGGCCCAGCAACTTTATTTCTGAGCACGGTCTTCGTATTTGCAGCAGAAGATTTTAATCTATAATGAAAGCATACACAATAATACTTCCATTCATGGATCTTGAGTGAGAAAAAAAATTGCATGGATTTCTTGCCTGACAATGCACAAATGCACACATGTCTGATTCATCTGCTGTGCCACCCACAAACCTCTGCAATTAAAGAAACCCAGCAGGGAGTAATAAAGCCACATTAGATGAGGAGCCAATCCCTGCCCTTGCTCACAAAGAAGGCAAGAAAGAGAGGTTAAGTCGGGACTGCGACAGTGAGGATACGTCCCTGCAGCCTGTGTGGATGGATCTCAGCTCAGTTCTCCCAAATTTACAGCCCTCTTTTTACTGTACACAATAAATTACTGTGAATGTTACAGCCCCATTTCTCCCCCTGGCCAATGCCAACTCCCCGAGGAAGCAGCAGAATTACACCCTCCAGTCACCGGCCACCGCAGAGCTTTGGGAGTTGCTGTGAGGAGGAGGGGGAGGAGGAGGAGAGTGATGTGATGAGTGCGGTGTAGACCTCGAGAGATTTACGAGTGCAGGGAGGGAGGGAAGACGTTGGGCCACAGAGCACAAAGTGACTTTAGCGAAAGACAGAAGCACCTTGGACCGGAACACACAGTTTGCCGATGTCCCGACCCACAGAGGGACCTGCCGACGACCCCGTGTTCTCCCTTAGCCAAACCAGCGCCTGCTCTGTGGAAGCATGAAGCGATAGCGCCAGTGGACAGCGCGGACACTAGCTGTGTCTAACCCAGGCCCGTGGATGGCTATTAACCTTTCGTCTCGGTGAGGGCAAAGATATGGCGGACATAATGGAGTGGTCTGGCCTGTTGCGAATGTGCTCATTACCTGCACCCGAGTAAGTAGCCATGGGGCGGAGGACAAATAAGACGAAGTGCGTCTGCCCGCTCAGTTGGGTTAAAGGTAAACTTCATGATTCTTGATCACATAACATAGGCAGCACACTGCTTCCTACTAAGTGGAAGGTGGGAGCTGCAGTCATGGCAACCCCTCCATCCCTCTACATACCTCCCACCCTCTCCTCTCCCAGGAACGAGCTGTCATTTGAATGGCTTTGTTTATAGTGTTGGCGGTCATGTACAACACAATCATAACTTTGTATTTTGGTCCCGGATTAAAAATGCAGGCATCGATAAACTTTGTAAAGACATTTTAAGAGGTCCACACAGAATTTAGGTACCAAAGACAAAACGTGTTACTTCTACTGTAAAACAGGAACAATGCATATTGCCTGAAATAAATGCACCATGTTCTCTGCATTTTAATTACATTTGTACTTTTAATGTTAAATCTTTGCATCTACAAAAAAAAGCAAAAAAAAAAAGTCCAGCAATAAAACAAAAAGGCAAACAAAAACAAACTGCAGTGCACTGAAGCCCATTCATTAGAATATAAAGGCCTTAAAATGTGCAAATTTCTGCTATGTACATTCTAATAAATATAATGAGCATAAAGACAGGGCAGAACATGCTCCTCTCTGCGCTGTAATGAAACCTTGACCATTACGCCAGTTATGCAGGAATGCCTCTTCATAAAGCAGAGCGAGCAGAGTCATTATGGTCCTCTGTGAATTCCTAAAGACATTAAGAGCCTTATAAGCTTGCAGAAGAACCAGCTCTTATTTTTGCCAATCTGGGTGAGAGGTGGTCCATTGAGAATGAAGAGATGTCTTAATTAATGCGCCAAGGAACAAAATAACCGTGAAATGTCCAGACTTAAGGAAAAAAATACATGCAGTCTTGCCCAGTAAGGAAAAATGTAGTTTTTAGCAATCACCTGATACTGAAGGTACATGCCCCCCATAAATGAAAACCAGAATTATACTTATGAAGCTCAAGACAAAAGGGTTTAAATTTGTGAAATGGCTTCCCTGTAGAATAAGTAACTTCTTATAAGAAAATAAAATGTCTAACAATAGGATGATGAATAATACACACACAGTAAGGAGAGACCCTAACCCTAACTCTAAATAGATCAAATATAATCAGAATACAGGGGAGCATTTATACCACTAATTCATGCCAGCTTTGACTACTGCTCAAACTCGTAATGGTGCTCCATTTATCTTCTGTGAATCATGTACAGCAGTGCAACAGCAACTTTATGGCACTAACGGCACACACACACACACACACACACACACACACACACACACAACCCCATGTCCAAGTGAGCTCTCAAGGCTGGGCCACTGCTCTTAAAATGTCTCAGGATCTGAGGCCAGACCACAGCAGGGGATAATTACACACAAGACTGCAGCTGAGCACTTTGAATACCGTTGTTCTTTTTGATGAGTGTTAGTTCTGGTATGGGAAATGAGTTTTCAAGGACATATCTACATTATTCGCTGGTTCTGCCTAGTGCGTTCTCTCTGTAGTTCCTAATTTCAGGAAGACTTGTGCTACAAACATGATGAACTTTTTCACATTGCAGGGATCCATAATAAGGCCTTGATGTGGCAAGAAAAAAACGTGTCTAAAACAGCAGCAATCACGGAAAGCATTTGATATGAACATGTCATAGCCAGCAGTTGTTCCTTTCTGGTTGAAAACGTACCATAAACTTTCCAAACCAAAAAACTTTGTTATAGCAAAGAACATCTTGGAAGAGATAAAGTACCTTCATTTTTCCGAGTCATAAAGTTACTGTGTTCATGCAGGCGTATTCAGAGGCTCGGAGCGCTTGAGTATCCAGCAATATAAATAAGGTGTGGTTATTAATTACTATCTTCTCACCTGCTAATATTACTTATGAAACATGAAAATGTCACAGCAGCTCCAAGACAAAAGGAATACAAAAGACAAGACAGATGTACATGTCTGAAAATATTACAACAAATTATGGTGATTAACCACCAGTTATGGAGTAACCAGTAGTTCAATTTGATTTCATACAATGCAATTAAAGAAAATAAAAACATCCGTGATGCGTGTATTGCGCATCAGGTTTGAGTATTGCTTTACACCTCTCTTATTCACTCCTATACATCAAATATAAGTGGAGCTAGCTATAGCGCATTACATATAAAAATGTACTTTAATAGGTTGTTTATTACATCATAAAGGATGGAAGTCCAATACATCATATTTATCTACAGTCATAAACAAGGGCGCACACTGCATGATCCGATTTAATTACCGTGCTTTTCAGTATGTATTTTGCGAGCGCTTAACGCAGTCATCAATATGTCAGACTGAGCCAGTAGGATGCTGCAGTGGTAATAGATGTGGCTGTGTTAACAAAGTCTTAGAGTCCGAGTGCCCTAACTTGCACCACCTCATTTACATGGTCTTCCCATTTCCTGCTGCCAGCCCTCCCACCTTGCATGAAATTAGCATCAAATGGCATGAAAGGCACTTTTCTCTGTAATGGAAACACCAAATATGTTGAAGCACTATGCACTGACATGCACATAAAAATTAGTCATCCATTCTAAAAGACTGCTCAGACATTTTATAATGTAGACGGACACAGCATAACTGACAGTCTTCCTAAAGATAACAATGTGAGTTTTATTCTGAGAGGTAGAGCTTTGAATGACATCAGAACTATGATTTCTGGTTTCTCTCAAAAGTAGCCCGCAGTACCTGTCTACCCCACGCAGCACTCTTCTGAATTATTTACACTGTTTTCATCTCTTCCTCTCTCATCCTACCTCTCCCTCAAAATAGTCTGTCTCCTTTTCTACCCACACATTTCTATAGGACCAATTTAAGTGTGTGTACTTTGATGTCACCTCTCCGGTCCATCCCCTCCCCTCCAAAATTTCAATTACGGACCCATCCAACGTCAGCCAACACCCTTAGGAACAGATCTGCAAACCCCATCCAGGTCCACCATGCCTATCATTACAAGAACTGCACAAGGGTATGTCTGGCATTCTGTGGTCAGAGTTAACCCCTCTTTAGGATATTACAGCCAGGATCAAAAGACGTTTTTCAAACATGCCTGCAGCATACATTTAGGAGACAGAATTGCATGACCTTCTCTGATCATATGCCAGTCTAGTCTATAAGTAACTCCAGCACATACTGTGGTTGGAACACGCAGGAACAGGTTGCTGAGGTTAGCTAAAACGGACTGTGTCCTTTTCTTGATAGTAGCATAATTATGCAGCTGACATTTTTCTCTATGCCTGTTAAACTTTCTTTTTCGGGTCAAAGTAAACAAATGTGCTTTTTGAAGATTTTAAAATATGATATGGTCGCATAAGTCCTGGGGAAAATGTCACCACACCAACCCTGTGCGTACAAAACATTTATCGTTAAATACAAGCACAGAACAGAAACAACATTTGGATCCAGTCGTGTAACATACATAATGCACACCTGCCCTTTCTCATTGCAGATGTATATTAAAAACACCAAACAAACCAGTAGGCGGCAAAGCACAGAAGGTATGACCACAGAGTGCACCTGCTTGCAGGAATGACGAGCTGTGGCCCCAGCTCTTGGTCTCTTTTAATCTGATGTCTCTTACTGGATCATGGGAAGAACTGCTGCAGCTGTGGACTTTGGCGCTTGAGGGCAAGACAGTGCATGGAGTGGAGTCTCGGAGATAACTCACTTCTCCGCCATCGTCTTCAGCATCCATGTGAGCAATGCCCCCTCAGACGATGATTGATTAGTTCATTCATCTCCTCAAAGGCCTGTGCCTATATAAGTTAGAAACCATCCAAAATCCCTTCAAATTGTTTTTCTCTGCACCGTCAGATGGCGAGGAGAGAGGGTATTGCTTGCCATTAGATTTTAATAAGACGGATGCGGGGGAACCTTCCCCAGGGAAAAATAAATAAAATGGAGGCTGAGTTGACTCTAGGGTGGGCCAGGGATGAATCAATTTGCTATTAGAGCTTGAAGCCAGGCATGAAAAGGCATCCATCCAGAGCTAAGAGATGTAGAGGTCAGCCATGACAGCTGCCACACACATGCTCCTGTCACACCACACAGGTCGCCTGTTCCAGGCTGTCTTGCATTGCATTATTGTCTTTTATAATGGATCCATACATCAAAGATCTATGCCTCGGCATCCCCACACACACACACACACACACACACACACACAGATGCTAAGCACTCCCACAAATATACATGCGCAAATGCACGTGGACACACACAATTCATTCGCACATACACACACACACAACGCAAAGGAGCAGCAACTCTTGGCTGTGTTGTAGCATGCTTTTAATAAGATTTATAGGACTGTTTATTTATGTAATGTAGCACAAATCAAGATTAATTGCTTTGAAGTGAAGTTAAGGAATACATAAATAGAAAAGGTCCCAATTTTAAATGAACACGCACAAATAAATAAATAAACGATTTCCTGAACTTATGGATTCTTTTTTAATGTCATGCTGAGGTCTGTAATGAATCATTAAGGAACCCTTACTGGTACTTATAGTCATCTGTAATGAAAACTTTTTAATCACAAAGTTTCTCACAGGGAAACACACACCCATTATGTACATCTTTCACATACCGTCACAACTTTTGATTAACTCAATTAAGTAGAAAAATGACCTACTCTAACAGTTCTTCTTTATTTTGCCCTAGGCTAAAACCTTGTAGTGTTATTTAACGATGTTCACTGCTGGGGTGACCGTACGACTGCAAGTGATGCTACAGAGTTCCTGTTAATCTACATAAATCAGTGTTTGGGGGAAAATATGAAGTCCAATGTCCAGTTTGTGTCTAAGGGACAAAACAGCAGTGTGTGCCCACCCAGGGACAGGCGGCCTACAGTGCTGTATGCCGTAGGGCAGCATATGGAGCCTGCGAATCCTGTGCTCTGTGGCCAAGCTCTTGCAGACCACCATGAAGTGTATTTCCTCCTGATGTTTGTGTATACAGGATCAACTGTCAATATGTGCTCTATTTTTTTAAGGCAAATGGCATGAAGGGTCAATTCACAGCTGCTTTGGTCTTAGCTAAATGTAACTAACTACAAGTAGTGTAACTAACTACAAGTAATGTAAGTAACTACAAGTAGTGTAACTAACTACAAGTAGTGTAACTGACTACAAGTAGTGTAAGTAACTACAAGTAGTGTAAGTAACTACAAGTAGTTAGTTACATGTTTGAGTTACATCCCCCATTCACACCTAACTGCAGTGATGTGATACAGAGAGTTTGCTGTGTGAAGAACAGGGCCTTAAAACTGTGTGTGAGGAGGAGAATGAAGAACAAGAAAACCCCAAAAGGTTTAACATTGAGTTAACAATACTCAGCATGTGGGAAAAGTGCAAATCATGTTTCTTGGAAAAAAAACATACTGAGACATTTGCACTGGGACGAACGTTTAAAAGCCTGGCTACGATAAGCTATCTGCCTTGCACCTGCCTTGGCACCTGCACTTGCCAAATGAATTTCTAATACAAACAGGTTTATTAAAGATAGATTCATGAGATGTCAAATGGCTGTATGAAAATCATATGTTCTAATGTTTGTCCAGTGCCAAGTCCAGTTGTGGGAAATAATGTTAAGATGAGAAAATGTAAACGTATTAATTGGAATTAATATAAAATTATGGTCAGAATTTGAATGATATCGCAGCTAAATGCAGACTTATGTCTGTGCATTTGTGTAGGTCCATGTGTTTGTAAATATGACTGGTCTGGTCTGATGATGGAGCTTTGAACTTGGAGCTATGAACGTGATGTGGAGTGAATTCAATAGTTGCTCAGTATTCACTAATCCTACAGCTGAAGTGGATCTTACTGCAGCTGCAAATGAATAAAACAACTTGAAGGATGGGATTTTAGACTTAGACTTACATAAAATAGACACGGAGGTGTTGCACTCTTAGTATAATGATTATCTGACCTATGGTGCATCCTGCTAAAAGCAGGATATCACAACAAATTCTGCAAGGTCACATTTAAGATAGGAATTAATGCACCATGCTGCAAGATCAGATTTCATTATATTTTGAATTATCTTGTTTATGCAATGACTTGAATGTCACATCATATGATTTTCTATGAATACTTATTGAGGGAAAGTAATGGCTAGCCACATTTCTTTGAGGCCTGCCATGCAAAAACCATCAGTTCATATTAGCATAAAAATGAAAAGTTTCTATTGTTCCTGACCCTCTGATCACTCAATAAGGTCGACAGATGCCAGGCATAATTATAATCCCTAGGAGATCTTCAGAGTAATTAATCACGGCTCTCCCTTTGTTAATTACTCTACTAACTCTGTCCATCCAGGTCTATGTTGCTAATGGGGGTCAGCATTTTGTGGTGCCTTTAAACTCTCTGCTCAGGTTTTAATAACCACACAAGCAGGCTTCACAAGGGAGTGGTCTATGTTATACATTGGCTGGGTCTTACTGTGAAAGCTGGGAGGTCTCATCTAATTCAATAGAATCTCCCTCTTGATCTTACCTCAGTTAGCATTAACTGGGCACCAGGAGCTAAAAATGCAGCAGCAGCCTGTAAATAATTAGCTGTCAGTGGTGACTGTGGGAGGAGAGTGCCGGACGCATGTCTCCATGTGGAGCAAGCTGTCTGAGTCCGGACATGAGAAAGAGAAGAAATCATCAAAAAAGCAACCTTTTCTCTGGATGAACTGGCAAATTAAATAAACGTGTGTGTTTTTGTTGGCAGGGACTTTCGGTGGGTGGTGTAATGGAGAGTAGAAATGAGGTATGGTTTGAAAGATTCATGTTGTCACTGGAACAAGGACGGGGGACCACAATTTCCTGTTTACATATGGGCGTTATCGCAGATTAGCGTAGCGTTTGTCAAGGTGTGAGGTGTAGCAGGGCCATATTGACAACAGGCCTGAGGTGTAAGATAACGGCACACTCTGGAAGACTGAATTTGCTAACGCTAAAGCTGAAGAGAAGCTTTTCATTTGGATCCTCTGTGAGCGAGGTTCTCCTATTTAGTATTATTTGCAGTTATTGCCATGTTGGCCTGCTCACACCCTCCATCAGAAAACACCCTTGCAAACCAGTAAACATTTGCCTGGCCAACAGTGACAGACCTAACAGCTTTGCTCTGCCACACGCGCTCTCTCTCCCTCCTTTTCTACTTCAGTCCTGTGCTCTGTCATTGCTAGTGAATTTGCAGCCCTGCTGTCACAAGAACTAATCTACAACCTGCACCTGTCAACATAAGATAAAGAGAGGCAAAAGATATTTGAGCCACAAGTACATATTCCACCATTTTGAACAAAATTATTTCCAGGCACACACTCAGAAAACCTTTAAAAAAATCTATGTTTTCTTAAATTGAAAGCAGTTTTACTAATCCATGATATCATGTTGTTATACATATTGACAGTGCTAAGGACACCTGCTGTAACTCGAGTATACAAACTTTCGCGTGTCCTTAGAAGATCAATGGTGTACATTTTTGGAATAAAGGTGTGTATTTTCTTAATTCTGAATCAGAGCCTTGCTCTTTCGATCTGACATGTGGAATTTTAATTAACTGAAAAATGCTTTCTTTTGTTTGGTGAGCAGTGCTTCCTTTAATAATGAATAAGGGGCTTTAAACATGAAAAAAAGCTTGTAGCTTTGTACAACTGCCATGAACCACTCACGACAACATCTCTGCTCATCTATGAATGAAGGGGAACTGTAAATAAGCATATCTGATGTTCACAAGATGCCTGCAGGGATGTGAAATCCAGCGTTTGTGTGGAAGTTTAGTAGTACAAAATCTACAGCGACATCAAAAGCTATTAAACCCAACTATGGAAGTAAAGACAGCTCATGCTGCTCGAAGCACTAATTGAAGTATCATCTGTCATTGAATATTGTCATGGTACGGAGGCCCCCTGCCGGCCGCCTCCATCAGCAGTGGCAGTGTTTATGTTTGTCCTGTTTTGTTGTGTTGTGTACGTCCCTCAGAAGGGGCGTTACCCATTGGGGAGTTCGACACCCGAGGGTCATTTGTCTGTCTATATACAGTATGTCTTGTCTTTGTACCAGTTGGCTGCTGGTTACTGTTTCCTTTTTAGGATTGTCTTGGGTTTTGCGTTAGTGCACCTTTTATTTACTAAAACTCCATTTTTCCCTGATACTGGCGTACCTTCTTCCTTTATTTTCGCTCTTTCCTCACCCGTCACAAATATAAAATGAATGTCAGTCGTACAAATATGTGGAAGGTTGCTGGAAGAGAGCCCAACCTTTAGATTGCAGTTGGTTCTGGTTTTAGATGTTTTTCCAAAATATTTAGTTAGTTTGAAGTTTCAAAAAGATAATAGAAAGTAATGGTCTATGGGGAACGGCAGTACAACACTTGTACAACAGGTCCCCAGTGATGAATACTACTCATTAAAAGAAAATCCTGAATTTGCTGAATGCAGCAGGTTCTTGTGACGTATTTGTATGAGAAAATTAGAAATTAATTTATTTATATGAATGGCTTTTACATTAGACCTAATGATAATTAAGAGGATTTTAACAGTGCCCCAAATCACCACTTTTCAGTGGCAGCTGAACAGGCCAGACCTGTAATATCATGTTCTTTGATTAATCTCCATTGAGCTAGAGCCACAATGCCCCTTCTGTTACCATCCTAGCACCACACACAGAGGCTGTGGCTCAGAGAACCACTGTATTTCTTATTCCTCACTGTATGTGTTCCTAAAGGGCTCCTAACTTAATCTGAGCAGCCTAACAAGCGATGTTTCTCTCTCTATACTCCTGTCATGAGGTGGAAGGTAGACTTGCAGTCTACAATTCCTCAACCACCTGAATTGTTCACCCACACAAACTGAACAGCTGCTAACACAATTTGTTGGGAGAAGGTGTCCATAAGAAAGGGAGAAAAAAAAACCCTTTGTAGAGGGTTACAGAGCTGAGGAAAACTGCTTGTTTCTGCCAGTGGCAGGGATGGGCAACCTTCATCAGCCATTTTCATGGCTGGTTGTAAGTCGTGGCTAGTTGCCCATTATGCTGAATACTTGACTGTAATTGTAACACAGATACAGACTTGATCAGGACCATCACTGACTATGCCTTAGGTCGTTTCTTCATAAAATCCATTTTTGGATAAAGCATATTGATGGACCCAATCAGACCTAGGCCTTAGTGACGCTGGGTGCTTAGTATGTTGGAACCACAAAGAAACTGAATTTTTCAGACATTGTTCTTCTGCTACCTAATTTCAGTCAGAATACAACACCTCTATGGATTATCTCATGTCACATTTCTTTTTTTCATCAAATGCAAATCACATTACGTCATGTGACTGACATGAGCTTGTCTCACAAATCCAGTTTTTTATTTGTTCTTGCTCTCAGTATGCGAGCTTCTCTTCAGTACGACACGCCTAAATGCGCCATGGGCGATTCTCACAACACATCGTTGTTTTAAAAGTTGGAACACTGGGCTAAGACATGCAACAATTATTCCTTTACTTGGCCTCTCTTGCCCCCAGCAGTCGGGGAGAGAGTCACTGGTGAGTTTCACATACTGAGGCGTATAATTAAATGTAACTCAGAAGCGAAAATTTGGCTGGGCGGCTATGCGGACCCTCAGGCAAGGTTGGAGGCATCTCATTATGATCAGGCATAGTGAGAGACACCCACGCCAGAGAGATTACCGCCAGACTGTTAGAGCTCATTAGATGCTTCTCATCGATGCTACTCTTACACGCCTCCCCGGCATAAGCGGCCCCCACTCACGGTGGTCCTGCTATGGGCTCACTGGTTGACACACATTGTGGTTGCAAATTTTAGACAACACATTGCAGCAACCACCAGTGCACCATATGCTTATGGGAAACGCTTAGGCATCAGAACTGGTTTGAGAACAAGAACAGACAAATTATTGTATCATGCCTCAACTCCAACAGTGTTGAAGGAGAGGCTCTTTCCTTGACTCTTGATGCTAATTCTTCGCTGACGGATAAAGGGGGCGAGGCCGTAGTTTGACGTGTGTGTGTGTGTAAGTGAACATGTAAACGTTTGCTTCGTATCTTTCCTTTCTATCTCTCTCTCTCTCGCTTTGACAATAAAAATAACACACTGAGCAGGTTCACAGCGATGGCAGGCTGTTATTTGGTCTTCCTCTGTACACCTGGTGTAGCAGTGCTATTTATCCTGAGCTGTGGAGACTGAACCCCATATTCAACTATGACTTCTCTGCAGAGTCGAACAGATGGACCAGTGCTTGACAGTTGGGGAAGAGATAACAACAAATGTTTTCTTGTTTATTTACTGTGTGGAGTGTGTGCTACATGTAGCACCAATTACAGTGAGCTCATGTCCTTCTGCTGTCCTAATGGATTTCCAGAAAGTTCATTTCAGCTTAATTGCAATGGATGGGGAAGAGATGTTAAAAAGATGGTGAATGGTAAATTTGATTTTTTTATGGACAGCCACTTCAACACATATTTAGCTCAGTCACATTAATATGTTGCACTGAAATATACTGTATGTAGGAAATGCAACCAAACATAAGTTACACTCAATTTGTAAAGATGTTGTGTTCTGTAATGTTATAGGAAACAGAAAACAGCAAAAGTATTATGTAATATGTAACTATTTTTCTAATGTTGACTTGGACATATGTGCCCACATCCCCAAACATTAACACATTTAGCATGTTTGATTTAAAGCATGACCCACAGCTGGATATCATATTGAATAGTTTATCATGTCAATATTTTCAGCATGTTTGTGTAAGTCATCTATGGTCATATGGTGCACTATAGAAATATACTTACCACACTGACTTGGCAATTGAAAGGAAGTGTATATAAACACATTTGCCTGTAGGCCAGTGCGTTCACTGACTCTTAGTCTTATTTAAGCATGCCATTGGATTTCAGTACTTGGTGTGTTTTCAGTTTAATAAATCTAACCTCACTTAATAAGAAGTCTGAATATCTTTGTAATTTACCTGACGCTAACGCAGAGGTGAGCAGGTTCAAAATGTTTTATATTGATAACATAGTCAGCATTTTGTGGACTGGGCTTAGAAACCTTCACATGGAATATGAGACTGGCCACAGCAGTTGTGAAGCCGGCATAACCTTCATCTGAAAAGGGCAACCGCAATGTCCCAAATGTACTTTTGTGTTAACATAATCCTAATTTACACAAAGGGTGTTCCAACTTGTACTTTGGAAAAGTGGCTCAGTTATCTATGAGCATTGTTAGTTCCAAATGTTTTTTTTTTTACGATTCTTGCTTCTGAACTACTTACACTTTTTCTATTAATATCAATATTTATAATGTGCATATGTAATTATGTTATTTTCCAATACATTTTAGTTAGTTCTAGTTCTAATATTTATATTAGATATTTTTTTAAAATATGCACATGACATATCTGTGTTAAATCTAATAAGAATTTTACTATTAAAAACATTTTGGTGGCATAATCCTCTTATGTTCCACAGCATGGGAGATGAAAGGTCACAGTGCTTTAAGTGGATGAGCGGGTAAAGAAATGAGTCCAAAAATGTGCCAGGCCACCTGAGGATTTAAGTTGAATGTCACCTTCATTGCCTTTGAACATTCACGTTCCTCTCTAAACAAAACTGAAGGGAGATGATTTTCACTAGATGCGATTAAGTACAAAACAAGGTTAAAAGGGTGTGTGCTGATGAGACGGTGCAGGGCCTCCGGGAGGAAATTCATGGCAATTGTCCTTGTAATGCTAAGGAGGTCCAGGAGAATATATAATGCAGTCTCTCTATGAGGAATGATTGAATCCTTCAAAGCAGAGTGGTGTGCCCCTGATTGGTGTTATAGCAGAATGCAATGTAACAGAATATAGCATAGAGACCATTACGGCTTATGCCTCTCTGTCTGGATTTCTACTGTGACAGATTGGTCTGACGTTCGTTTCATTATTAAATAAATACTGGTAGATCGCTTGGCGCCACTCTTTGGATCAGAAGCCAAGAATGGAAGAGCATAAAAAGAACCTTCTAGGAAGGCCCGGAAGAGGCGCATGCATCTGCTTGGTGAATGAAGCACATCAGAAAATAATGTATTTAGCTCCTTCTGCAGCAGGCATCCAGTGTTAGTGAAAAGGGAGTCCCTGAATAAAACCACAGGAACGAGTCATTCACCCCCAGAATTCCACGTTGAGAGTTCACATCTGGGCTCCTATAAACAGGAAATGTTCTGTGCAGATGGAAAAGAGCTAAACAAAGCAACGAGCGTGTTAGCACAGAGCTGAGCAGATGTCTGGGGATGATACTGGCCATCAGCAGTCCTGCTAGGCAGAGGGAGTTACTGCTCTGAGGAGCTGGACTGCTAAGAAGCATTTTGTAGGGGGGGGTTCTCTGGTGTTGTATACTTTTATGTTGTATATTATGTTTATTTTTGTATGTATTTTATTCTGATTTCCTCAAACGTCTCAAAATATTCTTCTTAATAAATTAACAGTTGTGCTCACTGGAAAATGATCTGACTATCCGTCGAGAAATGAATTAGCATGGTATTATCAAATGCCATGGAACTGTGTCACCCATTGAATGACATAAAAAATGCAGAAAGAGAAACTTATCTTGACACTGGCACAGGCACTACACTGTGTCTGTGACACATGGCAGATGCCTCATTACCCAGCTGCTAAAGAGCACAGACAAGCAGCATTAAAACATTTACAACCTTTACATGCTTCTACACATACAGTACATAGAGACAAGCATGTCCTTCTCAATCAATGATTCTCTGGCGTGCTACTGATGCCTGATTGTTTACTGAATTCCTGGTGCAATGTGTTCTGGGAACAGGTAAATAACTGACTAACCCCAGGTATCATGTGCTCATTAATCCCCTTCTAGAACATGGTAATGTGTGCAAGGTCAGATGGGGGACACAATCCTCAACAGAAAGTTACAATTATAATTTGTAATCCTAATCCTGTGAGGGTCTTACAGTATTGTCCCATGGCTGAGGTGAAACCAGTTCTTTTTCCACTAGTTCTGATGCTGTTATTGTCCAAGTGGACCTAACCCCGTTTATGCAACAGTAAGTTCTTCACAAACTGATGACTGAGAATTCTAACTGTGCTGATATTCGTGATAACAGCACTAGGTTTTCACACCAAAACTGTTTGACCCTGCTGCACGTTGCTAAGTAACGACTAGCTTCATGTGCCCAACCCTCGCATATACAAAATGGGAAATGAACACAGTGGATGAGTTTTATAAGATAACATTTTGAATAAATGGTCAGACTTCAATTCAATTCAATTCAATTTTATTTATATAGCGCTTTTTACAACACATGTTGTCACAAAGCAGCTTTACAAATTGCGTGGGTCCAGATCCCTAATGAGCAAGCCAAAGGCGACAGTGGCAAGGATAAACTCCCTAAGATGGCAGGAATTTAGGAAGAAACCTTGGGAGGACCAAGACTCAAAAGGGAACCCATCCTCCATTGGGCGGCCCGCTAGCAATGTCCACATTCACAGTTCATGTATAGTCCAGATATAATCCTGTAGTTATGATTCTACTTCCAGGCCGAGTAGTCACAGTCCCTTCAGAGTAGATGAGCCTCAGGTGGGAGTTGGCATCAGCGAGTCCTCTTGCGATAATGGCACATCCAACCACGGCATCGGCACATCCACTGGCAAGCCAGACCATCTCCTAGATGCTTGTATGGGGCCATTTGTAGAATCTGACCACAGACGCACATCACATTCCTAATCACTTTGAACATTGCATGTCAACAGATGTGACAGCAGAGCAAGTACACAAACTGTCACTAGCGAAGCACGCTGGGCTGTTGGACACAAACACATGTTCTAGTACACACTTAAAGGAAGTGTACAGATTATCATACACAAATAACATTGTAATCCTAATAAATAATGTAATTTTGTCTTACTTTACAGATTTTTTCAGTTTATTTTTCACTTTCATCTTCGCTTAATTTCACTTACATTTCAAACGAATGTTGTGTATAAGCAAAAGTGTTGTGTAAAAGCGATGGTGTTGTGTAAAAACGATAGTCACGCAAGGTTGTGCATTATTGCTCAAGGCATTCCAGGGCATTCGATGTGCTGGGATGGTCCATCATCAGATTTGGTGCTGACACAACGTCTCCTAAATGAGAACATTTACCACTGAAACTGCTACCCAATCTGAGTTCCTGTGGACAGTGGGATGACCCATGACAACACTGGTCCTTGAGCAGTCTCCGTTGTCCTTGTCACAAGAAAGATGGATCATGGTATGGTAGTTTTGGTAACTGACACGGAAAAAGAAATTTCATAACCCACAAAAAACGACTACCTATTTCCTAGAACTAATCTGCTAACCAGCCTTAAAAGCTTAGTGTAGTTCCACTGTATATCTGCTCAGTGGTTGCTGGGAGACATTAGGATTTTACCACACCCGTGGGGCTCTTCAAATGTGAGGTGCTGCTTTCTGGTGTTTGCAGCACACCTGCTACATTGCAATTCACTTACATGGCTCATGGAACAGGGTCCTTGTCTGTCTGGGTTGACATAATTTTCTACTTTCCACACCTGGGGACTTGTCCTGGAGATGTGAAGAAGTTGTCTGAATGTTTGCATAGTCTTGGGCTAAAGCTGCCACAGTAGTTGTAAAGAAAGAGCAATCATGGGAGTTTGGGTTCCCCTGAAGATGATAATGCCCCTCCACCAGCTTTTGCAAAAAATACTAAGTTTAAAAAAAATCTATTCTTCAGTACACTTGGACCATAAAACTGCAAGAAGGAATTTCAACAGTTAAACCACAACTTACACACTGCATATAATATTCTTTGACTTATAAAAGAACAATTGCAGAGGATTGCCATTCTAGGCTTTGGAAAAATCAAAATCAAAATGTGCAAGAAGTTACAGACAAGGATGTACAAACACACGTCTTCGCTGGCTTCCCTGGATGCAGACACTCAAACTGACACCCCCCAAGTGCCCCCAAGTGCCTCCTATGTGCCCCCCCCATGTGCCCCCCTTCTTCAGTGGCCTGTTTCTCTCTACATCCTGCTGTGCGCAACATACAACAGGGAACATGCAACCTTATACTGCTCTACTGAACACAAAAGAAATTAGTACAGACCTGCTAGATTTAGCTCACCTAATACTTCTTAATAGTTGCACCTTCTAATAACAGATCGTATCTGATCATTTATATACTGTGTTTGGCTTGTGATTACTAGAAGTCATTATAGGATCTAGCAAGTATTAAACCACATATATTTTTTTCTAAACCAATGAATGAAAGCCTTACACTGATCACTAGCAGCAAAATCTAGTTACTAAATCTAGTTACAAAATCAGTTACTATTAAAGAAGAGCTTAAAAAATGTTCAGCTGCATCACACTTCGCTGCCTCCTTTGCTACACAACAAAATTCACTATAAACGGGTATTAAAATGTGAGTCAGAATGCACATTAGATTAAGATCTTTTTGTGTGTGTCTGAACAAATCAACCTGAAGAGAAAAGGCACAGTCGTGGCCCTAGGCTCTCCCTGCCTCTGCCCTCTGCAGATCTCTGCTCCTTAGAAACACCACATGTCTACACGTGCTGAATCCACCATTTCTTTTAACTTGGCTCATATACAGGCTGGGAATAAACGGTGTCTATTCCAGCAGCTTCCTACATCAGAATTAGGAACATTTCTAAAGGCATTTAGACCATGGTGTTTACAGGTAATAATCTACTGGTTCACCTCGAGACAGCACGGCGGGGCTTGGCTGGGCACCGGTGGGGCTGTGCAGTTGGCATTGACCACTTACCTTGAACATTTTCATCCCAGGGGAGCAAACTATGGTCCAGGTCATGCAATCAATCTCAGACTCGGGCCTGATTGAGCAGAGCACCCTGGCATCACCTGCGTGACCCAGAGTGGTGCTGACTGCATGTATTAGAAAGGCCCTCCGTATGCACAGTGTGCTCGCTAGTCTGACCGGTATAAACATCTAATCCATGCCTCCTCCTTCTCAGGCATAGGATCACAGGCAGCTGAAACGAATACAGTCTGAATTCTATCTATTAAGTAAACAGAAAAGTAATATACATTGTTATATGGATAAAAACTCATTCATAATTAATAAGCTCAGAATATGTTGTTGAACTGTATTAATCCTTGAACTGTATTAATGCTTATTAATGCTTGCACAATCAGAGACAGGATGTCAGGACGTAGTACTATGCCATGTGAAAAATTGGAGGTAATTTTGTCATAGTATCTTTAGAATCACACACACACACACAAACACACACACACACACACACAGTAAAACACAACAAAATTGAAATGGGAAGACGATACATTTAGAGTAATCTGTGAATTGGGCAGCTCTGAATTCAGTGAATGATGGGTAGAGCACTGCATAGCCAAGAGATGTACTGCCCTTTGCAAAGTGCTGGTGCTCCAGAGAACAGCCAGAGTCCAGGGGGAGGGACATGGTGACTGGACAGGGTATATGAAAACAACACCGTGGTCCTGCAGGAAAGATTGTTCTGGTCAAGAATGGCATGTAAAGGTCTGGCTGTGGTGGCATTTTATCAGGAAGGTCAGTAAAGCTGCCTCAGAGGTGAAGGCTCCTAATGTCCATACAGACCTTTCTGCTAGTGACATAGATTTCTTGTCACTGAAGCACCCTGGAGATGCCTGTCCCCATCTCAGTAACGACGGCCTCTTTTCCTGCCCATCCCTAGGAGGAGACGTGTAACACTGAGGCTGGTGTGGAGTAGTCTGTGTTAGGTGTTTGGCTGATGAGTTTCCTGTCAGGTTATTGTGCAACATTGATGATTTGTGCCTACATGTTTGCCAGAAGTGATGCACAGCAACATATGGGACTTGTCAAGGTTTGGGTCTTTACACGGTGTTTAACCTTGACTCTCAGTATGTTGTCTTAAGACATTTTATTTCTTTTTCTCCTGTATCCTGTGGGTCAGTGACATTGCTACAGCAATAAAACAATTCACCTGGGTTTCCACTTTTTGGATTAAATTCAGTATCTATAAACAATATAGAGAAAGTGTTTACATACAATTTTATCTATTGTTCTTTAATACTTTGACCTGAGTAGAAGAATCACTAAATACCTTTAGAAGAGTGCTTCACTGTGAATGTATTTCTAACTCAGATAGAAGAGTATTTCCCCATTTATTTCACCATTGACCATTTGTCATGCAGAAAGACGTGTGTCTCTGAGTTAGACATGCAAACAGACTATATGTATACATCTATATGTATCCTTGAATGGAAGCGTCCAGGTTCCACAAGGTTTTCCTATTTCTTTTTAATAAGTAGTGAACTGTTAAATTGCTTCAGGAAAATGACCTTACTTTTAAGTTCACCTTGTTTGAAATGTATTAGGCTGTGTCAGGGTTGGCTGACAGATAAAGGCATTTACATGTGAATATACAAATGAAGGAAAAAAACACCCGATGGCCATCCATGAATTTTCATCACTGTAGGCAACTTCCATTTGCCTTAAAGTGACTTCTATGTTTTGTCTCAAGTTTTTGTTGAGACAGTAAATGTCCAACTGATTGGTTTGCTCGATTCTCTTGTTTATGATTTGATTCTTCAAACATCATACATGTATAGAGATAAGCATGCGATAAATGCACCAAAATTAACTACATGTATTTTGCAGTTCCTGTTCCTGAACTGCGATTCTTGCATTGAAATTATTTTTTTTGTTCTTATATATGAATTGATTGGCAGTGCATCAATCATCCCAGGAGGAGAATTCAGCAGCATTGTTATAGCACTCGGGAGGGTCTCATTCAGCATATGACTAAGTATAGCATGCTGTCAAAATAAAAGCTTGATCTGTTGTATTTCAGTTCTGCAGATATAAGTTATATGAGGCAATAGACTACCCACACCACACATACAAAGCAACATTGTGTATACTTTATCATATATTTGTGATTGAAAATGTTACATTTGATTGGACACTGAGTGACATTACATCATTAACTTTAATCTGATTAGGTAGAAAAGAAACTGAGTCACAGCATTACAGTATAATCTGATACCAAACTAACTCATGCTTTTTGGATCCTTGTCTTGTTACATGACTCAGTGCTGTGTCGGTTTCAGCATGCAGACAGATGGACTCCTGGTCTGTAAGATTATGTGATTCTTAACTGAATTTGTACTTCCTTAAATGATTTATGTCGTGGAGCAGTTAAATCATGGCAATCTGATGACTCAATCTGATTCTTTCATGCAGTATTTTGTTTAGAAAATGTTTAGTGCTCAAAGGTTCTTTGTTATTTTCTGACCACTGTTTCATGCAGAGAAACTAAAGACTTTCAAACTAGCCAATCTTACCCCAGTTTATGCTTGTCACTCATGTTTTCCTTTTGCCCCAGGCATCTTGTGAAATCACAAGCCCTGACCATCACTGTGCTAAGGAAAATACCTGCAAATACTGAGTAGCTGCTCAGGACTCTGTGGTTTCCCCCCGTTCTTTGGGCAGATTGTAATGGAAGGCTGGGTTTATAATGATTTACAGCTGTCCCATCCCTGTGTGTCTGTGGATGTTCCTCGCTGAAGGCCTAGAGTCTGGGAGATGAAACCAGACATTTCCTAACCGATAGTTATCAACACCGGTTTTGGCAGAGGCCTATACACATTTTTACAATTGTGACATTTTGTGCCTCTAGGGTGTGTGTGCTGCCATCTTACCCCAGATACTACAGGCCAAATTAGATTAAATCGAATTTCAGTTGTATCACACTGTTACATAAAACATCTCTAGTGCGGATTCCTTATTTAGTTTATGTGCTAGGTTATGTGCATACAACTTTTCTATACAGTGTATATTCCTTAAGATAAAATTAAGTACTTAAATGCTTTAAATAGCTGTGGCACAATTTAATTGGATTCACACCAAGTGAAAAGATTTAGGTATGCAGTCAATAAAAGATGGTAAAGATGTGCTACGGTAAAAGAAAGCTTGTGTCCAATGTTTTGTATTCTGAACTAGGCAAATCCATAAGACGGTTATCAGAGTGCTTGTTGCCAAGAGAGAGAGCAATTTAGGAAAAGCAGTGTTTTATCACTAATAATTCAGCATTGGCAGGATATGAGCAGCGTTTCATTCAAGACAATACTCCTACTTTGAAAGCAGAGTGGAAACGGAGCGTCTCTCTTCCTCCTTGCTCTGATTACTCCATTTCTCTTTGTCTTTTGATTCCTTTTTTCGATGTCTGTGCACTCTCCCCAAATCCTTTGCTCATTCTTTCCAATCACTGATTTTTGCAAATAATGAAAATCCATAATATTCAAGCAATTTGTCTATGACTAGTATCGCCCTTAATCAATATTTTTCATTATATGGTTAATCCCAATTGAGTTTGATCAACAGTAAAAAAAAAAGAAAGGCTGTCACGACTAAATTTATGACTGGATTGATTAGGTGGTTAATGAGAAATTGACAATGAGGTCATTTGGAGAGGGAGTGAGGGAAATTAGCAGATTTAATTAATTCATTTATTTATTTAAAAAAAGAGTTCATTTCAGTGCAGACATCTGATAGTGGAGGAAGAAACGCTCTGAAAGAGTTCTGGGCCCAGCACAGAGTACATGCAGCACGAGGGTTTGGTTTGCTGTATTTTTTATTTTAGATTTTGGTCTGCAAACATATACATATGCAAACCATTTTCAAACATCTTAATTACTGCATGTTTAACTTTAACTGATGGTGCATAATTAGAAAAGTACCCAGACACACTTTGTTTACAGAAGGCTGAAAAGGCCCCACTGCTGTTTGTGGTCGTACAGCCAAAATGCTCTGAGTGTGCTTATACACGAATAGCCTAGAAATGTGCTACATACATTTACTTCCATTAACTAATAATGGATGTTTATGAATGCAAGGAAATTATGTACAAACACATTTCTGAATGTGTTTATGTACGTGTAGTTTATAGAAATTGGTAAAAACCAAACTGGGCAGCTGCATTTTCTACTTACATAATTTTCGATTGATTTAACTGAAAAAAAGTCCCTTTTCTGTTTCATAATGCATTCAGTCACATAGATCATTGGAAGAATGTCATCAAACTATGCTCAGTGAACATCACTGACCAATGATGTGTGTCCTTTATAGAGGTCCATGCTCCATGAAGGCTGCAGTTCAGCCAACCATATAAACATTCCTTGACATTCAGGCCACCCATGGGAAACAGGTACGTAGACGGCAGTTCATGAGAAAGCAATGGAAAGGTCATGAATGCGATTACAAGACTCCATGGACCTCTTCACAATCACATGACGAGACTTTGCCTTGGCAGAAAGGTGACTTGCTCTAACGCACAATGCTGAAGTTTTCAGTGCAAATGCCTTCGAGCCCACCGGACTCCAAACAATGTGATAAGTCAATGCCGTCTAAACAAATTGCCTCATATAATAAAGGAGGTTAATAGCATTCACCCCAGGAGACTTCGTCTACAGAATGTGGGTTAAACAGCTTTGGAGAAGAGAAAGGCAATCAAAACAATTCTGACTTTATAGCCATTTCAAAAGAATATTGCACACTTGGCACAAGGGACAGGAAAAGGGGGAAAAAAACCCAATCATTTTTAATCATTTTTCATTTCATCACACTCTTTTCATTTCAAAACCCTCTATTGAATTCTCCTATTAAAAACCCACAAGGCTTTGAATGTGTTTCTTTGCTCATGTACCTTCGGACGTTCGCAGATACAGTATGAACCCATGGGGTAATAAAAGAAGTTACAAAGTTGTTGGGCCAGGAAACTGGCAGGCAGTTCAAAGTAATGGACCACCCACACTGAAGGTCATCGGCAGCTGTATTAGCATGTTAGCAGCTCTAAGAATGGCGCATGTCAACAGATCTTCAGCTCTGCCCGGGAATGAATGCTCCTCTGAATGCTGAAGATGACCACAATCTAATTAGCAAAGCAGAGTAACACTCGTCCAACAAGTTGCTAACACTGATGAAAGTCATTTGCATAATCAAACAGTCAGCAATAAAGCCAGTGTTTGAAATTATAGTATGGGATTTGGGCCTGCCAACTACTGTTGTGTATATAGTATGAAACTTGTATTTGGCAATTAAAACATTTTAAATCAGCAAAGATATACTAATCTATATATAACAACATCAACAATACATCTAAACAGAGAAAGTGCTTTCTCCCACAAACTGATAATGCTGCATATGGTTCTCACTATCATGTATCCTACATTTAGTTTGCTTTAAGATCAAACCATATATTGTTTATCATCATGGTTAATATTTTTTAATGTTTTTTTTTTTATGAGAACTTCATTCTATTCCTTGACTGTGTTATAACCCTAAACCTAAGTCTTTAGTTCTGCACAGCATCATTTACTGAATTAAACAAAAGCCGTGTGTCATGCTGGGCTCCGCCCCCTCATGTCAATCTCACCACATGTCTTTGTAGTCCTGCCTCCATGTGTCATCGGTCTTCATTTTGGTAGCCACGCCCCCTTGTTGCAGCTGTTCCATGTTTGTCTCGTTATGTGTGGTATTTAGTCTCTGTGTTCCTAAGGGTCAATGTTTGGGTGGTTGAAGAATTGAGTATGCAGGAGGAATATTTGAGGTATATCTGAGCAATATTTTCCTTTGTGTCTCCTTGTCTTCCCTTGTCATGATGTTAATATCTTCATGAGTGTTCTGTTTAAAGTTTACTCTTTGTGTATTGTTAGCCTGGATGTTGGTGTCTTTTGGTTTTGTTAATCTTGGTTCATTGTAGTATATCTTGGTTGTGTTGTCATGATTATTCTTTGGTTTCCCTTTGTAAGGTTTGTATGTTGGCTGTGTATATTCCCTGTTGTGTGTTATATAAGTATATCCCCATTGAGTTTATTGTCCTTCCCTCTCATTCTTGGATTAGTTGTTCTTTGTGTGTTTACCAGTTGTTTTGTCTTGTGCTCTGTGTATGCATGTTCTAGCTGTCAAGGGAGGTTAGCTGTCATGGTGCTGAGACTGGCTCTCTTCAGCAAGTGTCTGCCCCAGTATTGTGCAACACCTGCCACGTTACACCATGTAAATCTGTTGTAGCTGGACACTAGACCTTATACATCTACCCTGCAATGCTTTAATAAGTGCTCATTCTTGCTTACTTCATGAAAACACTTTGAGGGAGCAGGAGAGAGGAGTGGGACTGGTAACAGAAGTGGCATTTCTAAAAGGCCTTTTTGTTCTTGCAAGGAAGTGATTACTCCTCACTGCAGTATCGATCGGACACCCAAACCGTCTCTCTGACCTTTAATTAATAATTTCACTTTTATGGTGCATCCCTTTGCCCCATGAGCACAGGGTGGATAGATGGCTAATGACTCATGGCAGTTTCTGTTACCCAAATGTTAATGTTCACCTGAGGTGAGCTGAAACTTGATGGGTAGATGAGTATGATTGATTGTCACTAGGCACAAATCAAAACAGGATGTGTGAAGATGGCCAGGCTGTTAGAATTGCTAACAGAGGGATGTCACTCATGATCTGAGTGACTGGAATACCTGACTGGTACTCTAAAGAACTGCAGAATCTTTCATTTTCTTTTTTTGCTACATTCAAAATTATTTTTGGTGAGCAAATAAATTCCCTATTCTTACACTGGAAAACTGCTTAAGGTTCAATATTGTTTTTCTATGATGAACTGCAGTAAAGTTAGCAGTCCAATTGAGGCATAAGCTGATAAGTATAGATGCACATTTCTGTAATAAACAGTCCTCAGCCAGCATGCTGTATCCTCACTTCATCAGAACAGCTCTTGGCTAGCTGAGGTGCTCTTCTGTAACACAAGGAAAATACATTTCTGCTGCTGAACACTTTGTGTGCTCAGAACATATTGTGTTGCATGGATTTAATTCTGAAGAGAATATCTCTGGCTTATATTGGGTTGCACTCATCCTTAAAAATAACACATTAGGCGTCAGCCTAGGTAACTGAAATGTTCAAGATGTCATGAGGACAAAGTGTTATGAACATTAGTGGTGGGTTGTTTCAAAGGTGTCATCTAATTTACATCAAAAGGACTAATGATCAAAGTGCAGGCTATCCAGGAGCCAAATCCAGGCTAGGATTTGCTAAATGCCAACAGCAAAATTAAAACTGCATCAGATGCTACAAGTATCATCACTCGCTGTCTTTGCAAATGGCAAGCAAGAGTCATTGCCACTTAAGAGTGTGCATAGGTATATTTGTGTGTGTATGGGGACATATCTTTAGACAGGCATGAGTGCTTTGTGGCATGCCATATTAGCACCACAAAAAGCTCTGAAAGAACACTAATGTTGTTAACAAGATGCTCACATAAGGTCAAGTGGTACACACCAGCAGGTTGTGATTGGTGTGATGGAGCACAGGAAAGTGGAAGAAAGAGTTTGAGAGTGACCAGAGTGGACAAAAGACAAAAAAGAACAGATCACAGGTCAAACAAAGGACAGATTTCTCCCCTTCGATGCTGAGAGAGGGGAACCGTGCGACTGGGTAGTTGAGTGTGAGAACAAGGGCGTAGATTTGCTCTTGACATCGGTGGGGACCTATGAATCTAGTACCCCTTCATTGCCTATTTTTGTTTGCTTTCTTTTTGCTCTGTGATAAAACGATATCCTACATATGCTTTTTTCGTGGAATCGAGTAGAGTGTGGTTTAACCCTTTCTACACCTCTAGGTTAATGAGACATTGGCAGATGATTTTTTTGTGGAGGGCATCAAATAATTGGTGGGGACAATTCAATAATCACTGGATATTGGTAGGGACATGTCACTTCTGCCCATGCTAATTCTATGCCCTTGTGTGAGAGTGAAGGGGAATCGTCGAAGGGCTGAGAGATTATGATTGGCTGAATTCTCCAGAGGGTGTTGTGTGTGGCTATAGCAAACCTTCCCTGGAAATTCACAAGAAATTAACTTCTTGAAATCCAGGACAGATGATTGAATGCTATGTAGAGCGCTACGTTGAGGAGGATATCACTACTCTGGACATCTTCCTTCTCAACTGCCACCCCTTCTGCCCCTGTGAGTATTGCCAACCACTAGACTGCTCTCCGCGCTAGACCCGTATAAATTGAAATGAAAGAGAAGGAACATTTGGAACAGTGACTCGTATGTTGTTTAGTGGGATATTCAGTTTGTCTCAGGGTGAAGAATTGCCTGTGTTCATGTTCTTTTAATGATTCTTTGCAAAGTGATTGCTGTGATTGAGTGTCGTACCTGACGCAATGAGTTTGAAATTTGTTATCATGGAGGTATTACAGTCTATGTGAAATTTGATCATCTGAGGATGCCTAGTGACCATTTTGGAGCTCTGTTATTTGTTCTAAAGAAGAATGATCAAGAAATATTTTTTGTTTGTATTGTTTTTTTTTTGTATCCTATATATACATTTATATGCATATATACTTTTTTTATATTATCGAAAGCATCAAGGGTGCTTACAAAATGCACATCTGTCAAGGGAGTCAATTAAAGCTTCACATTCCATTCGGTAGAATCAACTGCATTTGACTCATTCCAACTCAGTCTATGTCCTCTCCTGGTCCGCTCCGCGACCCTTCCAGGGTCCTATTTCTTCCCATCAGCTAAAGACATCATAACAGAAATACAAATTGTGCTGGGGAGGTTAGGACTTAGATCCTTAGCCTTCCCGCCATCAGGAGAGGACTACTGTGCCTACCTTTACCCCTACTATGCAAGTACAGCTCTGCTCGCTATATTTGGTGTCACAAAGAGGATAAAATCAACTTGTTGGACTGGCAGGTTAGACAAGGTAGTATTGTGGGACAGTGGGTTTTTGGTTGGTGTTGTTATCCTAGCAAAATAAGATGGAAGAGCTACTCCAACAGCAGGCTAGGTTTGCTGTTGTTGGCACGGATGAGGGAACCACACTTCTGAAACAAGCAAGAAGAGACCAGAGAGAGGCACTCTCCATGGCTAAGGTGGTCATTGAGAAACACGCCAGCCCTCAACATGGTGCAGCAGCCGTTTTCATTCAAAGGGACAGGAAATGTGCAGACTTCAATGGGGTCCAAGGGCAGGGAGAGTCATGTGTGGAACAATGGATCACGTCAATGAAGTCTTATTTTAAAGTGTGCAGAGAACCCGTTGAGGATCAAGTTGAGCTACTGAAGAAACACTTATAGGGGGAAAGGGAAATAAATTCTCTGATTCAAGCTGGAGGATGGCATCACAGATGCGGCAAAGCCCTTCGAGACCTTGGAAGAGGTGTATGGGGATAGGGTCCCTATTGGCAAGAGGTTGAGAGATTTCTATGACCAGAGGCAGATGGACTAAGGGAAAATCATGACCTATGCCTATGATCTTCAGGAGATACTCCACAGAATTAAGTGCCATGAGCCTGCAGGGATTGCTGATGCAGAAGCAGTGCTAAAGGAACAGTTTGTGCTTGGCTTGAGGGATGACTCCCTGAGGCGAGACATGAAGAGGCAGGCAATTGGACAGCCTTCCCCAAATTTCAGTTGCCTCATGCAGACAGACCAGAGCAGGGCAGGCAGCAGTGCACCAGATCCAGCAGAAAAATCACCTGCAGAGGGCGAAGCACATGTATCTGTTAGCATGGCCACTGAGGAGGCGAACAACCCCACCGCATCAGGAGACACAGACTGCACCATGCAGACTGGGGATGCATTTGAAAACTGACTCACTAAAGATGTATGGATAGATAAATGGTGCTTACTGGACATTGAGGTCTGAGGTGATGACCATATCAATGGCGCACTCTAGGAAGCAGTTTGAGGGATGAGGGCTTTCTCCAGCAAAGCAAGTTAAGATGACTGTTGCCAATAGGCTGGACATTCCTGTCATTGGGTGTTTCTACACTGATATTGAGTTTTTAGGGAAGAAGCTAACAGGAAAGTCTGTGCTTATGCTGAGAGATGATGTGGCTACCAGAAGAGGAACTGGGGGTGTGTCTGGCATACTGGGGATAAATGTACATGGTCTCAAGCTGAAGCCCAAGAAATGTTTTCTGTTTAAGACAGAGGTCAAGTTTTTGGGGCACATTAAGTCTGCAGCCGGGTTACAGTTGGATATGTAGAAGGTGAAGGTGTTGGAGACCTGGCCCATTCAACCGTCAGTTAAGAAAGTTTGACAAGTAGTTTGTCATACTATCAATGGTTTGTACCTCACTTTGCACAGTTGGCAAGACCGTTGCATGCAGTCATGGGAAAAGCTAAGAATGGGCATGCTAGAGCTCTGCTGCAGCCATTTGTGTAGAGCAAGACTACCAGACTGCTTTTGATGAGCTAAGGTAGTGCCTGATGGCCCTTTTGGTTCTTGCTTACCCCAACTTTCAGCTTCCATTTATCATGTCCACAGATGGAAATCAGGACTTGGGGCAGTGTTAAGCCAGCAACAGGGAGGGGTAGAGAAGGCGATAGTTGTGGTTTGCGGAGAAAAATGTTAGGAATTCCAGTGCATTTAAACTGGAGCTCCTTGCCCTTAAGTGGGCAGTCACAGAAAAGTTCAGAGACCTGCTTATATACTCAAAGTTCACAGTCATCACAAAGCCCAATCCCCTCCGGAATTTAGGCACTTCGAACCGATGCGGTGGAACAAGATGGCTAGCACAATTGGCAGAATTCAGTTTTTACACCAAGGAGACTTAACCAGAATGCAAATGTGCTGTCCCGCATCCCAGTGACCCCGTAGACTGAGGCAGAGGACGAGGGAAAAGATTTCCTGGTGATAAAAGAGGAGGATATGCGTGCCTGCTTGGAGCAGGTCCACAAGGTTGGCGTGGGGAAGCTTGAAGTGCACAGCACCACTCAAGCTGCTCTGAAGGGCAAAGTCTGTGGACACAGCGGGGGGAACTTCAAGATCCCTAGGTACAAGAATCTGACATTAATCTTGTAGCTGTAGTGGTGTAGGGAAGTAGTAAGCTCGGCAAGCAGCAGTTGCGAGAGATGAGTAGTGCCTAGAAGAAATTGTTTGGTTAATTTGAGTGCCTAAAACCGCAGCATGGGGTCTTGTTTTGGCGTTTGTGGGACCCTCGAGATGGTCAAGAGGTGTATCAGTTGGTGGTGCCGACTTCTGCCGGCATGTTTTTGAGACACAGCATGATCACAGAGGTCGCTTTAGTGACAAAAGCACTCTGGATTTACTGAGGTGAGGTTAATATTGACCCACAATGGCTAAAGATGTATGATGTTAGGCGCAACAGTGAAAGTGGTGCACTTTGGCGAGAGATGTGTTTCCCAAGGCACAAGCTCAGATGACCTGCTTAAATGTTTCCAGAAAGTCTCAAAGAAGTACAAGGGGGCACCTCCCTATGAGCTTGGCTGATTCTCTGGAGGCTATTATGTGTGGCTATAGCAAACCTTCCTTGAAAATTCATGAGAATTTGACTTGAAATTCAGGACAGATTCTTGAATACAATGTAGAGCGCTAAGGTGAGGAGGCTAAGTCTACTTCGGACGTTTTCCTTCTAATCCACCATTGATCAAGGGATTATTGCTGTTCTCATCCACATTGTTATGGGATTGTATGTTGTTTAGTGGGATATTCAGTTTGGGCAAAATATCTGCCTGTGTTCATGTTCTTTCAATGATTCTTTGCACGAGTGAGTGTCGTACTTGATGTACCAAGTTTGAAATTTGTTACCCTCGAGGTATTACGGTCTCTATTAAAGTAAGTTTCTGAGGTGACAATTATTGAGTTTTCCTTGTTAGTTGTTCTGTCAAGAAAATCTAATCTTAAATTGTTTGTTTTTTTCTCTGCAATATCCTATATCTACATTCGTATGAATATATACTTTCTTATTATTTAAAACATCAAGGGTGTTTACAAAAGGGGGGTCAAGGGAGTCAATTAAAGATTCGCATTCGGTTCGGTAAAATCGGGACTGCACTTGACTCATTCCAACTCAATCTATGTCCTCTTCAGAGTAGGGGCGTGATCTATTTCTGCTGTACTGAGGGATAGAGGTAGGGGAATAGGTAAAGGGGCCGTTACAGATTAGCCTCAAGACATCTTATCTATCTAAGAATAGAGGCTCAGCTGAACATGGGACCCAGGTCTGCTCTGTGACCCTTCCAGAAAATCCTGGGCCCTACTTCTTCCCATCAGCTAAAAACATCATAACAGAAATATGAATTGTGCTGGGGAGATTGGGACCTAGACCCTCACCTTCCCGCTGTCTGGTTAGGACAACCATGCCAACCTTTACCCCTACTATGTGAGAAAAGTACATTAGCGTATGTGTGTGCAGACAAAAGTAGAAATGCTAGTTTGAGTGTTTACAACAGTGTCTGTGTGTGTGCTCAGATTGCACAGTGGTTCCATATAATGGAATGCAAAGAGACTAATATTTGTCTGCTTCTTCATGTCCTCCTCTTCCCCTAAATGGGATACTGCTGTGTGTTTATCTCCCGATCCTCTCGAACTTGCATCCTCACACACAGGGGCTACACTGGGGGTCATTCCCTCTCAGAACTCCAGCAATCTGCAGAGGTCACAGCAGGCTAATGGACTTCTAAATACACCCGTCCCTGATGATTAGGCTGATTAATCGGACTGCCGAATAATAATGCAGGCAGCTCTCGCTCTCTCTCTGTCTCTCTCGAACAGTTTTGCTTCACTATCTTTGTTCTCCTCTTGGTTCCTGCCAGATGGCTCAGCTGTAAAGAGGCAAAAAGGAATAAGAAATCAAAGGTAAGGTTTCTAGGCTTTGAAGGGAAGTTGGGAGGGGGAGGGGCAGCAGTAATGTCTGCTCTGCATGCACTTCATGGTGAGTCTTTTTTACTTTGCACACTGCTTGTGTCCAGTGTGTTCTGAAGTGCTCATTTTATATGACTTGGTTGTTTTTTTAGATGGCCTTTTTTGCATGAGACAATCTCACAGTGGCATATTGCTGTCAAATGCATTGAAAAAGGTGGTATATATTGATTGGTAGAGGTTAAAGGAAAGCAGATACAGAAATAAGGGCATGGAAATTATCAGGCCATCCCTTACCATATGCGCTATCATTAATCTGGTTGCCATAAATGATGTATAACCCTACCCCTTGGCCTATCTGTCTGAAAATGAATTCGAAATGTCTGGTGTCAGTTCCACAACCATTGAAAGACATCTCATCTAACACGTAATGTTGTTCCTGACAGATGTTGGACCATTCTGTCTTGGTGAAAGTATACCTGGCTGCCTCAGATATATAACAAGCACTTTGTTTTTTTAAACCTCTTGTCAAAAATATTCAAAGCAGAACTCAGCCTCTTGTGACAGGAAGGCAGATACATGGGTTAAATATAAGAAAACCAGAAGTCCTGAAGGAGAACACAGAAAACATACACGAGAGTCTGAAAATGCTGAAAGACCAAAAACAGGATTGAATGTGCCCGTGGTGGAAAACACAGCCGGAGCTGGTGAGAGGACGGGTGTTTGTCAGGGCCATTAGCTGAAAATGTCAAGGTTAACTGTGCATCTGTGCACTGGGAGTGTTATTTTGCCCACAGGAGGAGCACAGATAAGACAGGCTATAGTCTTTACCCATTCTAGATCTTCTTATTGAATGCTGGCTTGATCCAAAAGGGTGAAGATTTGTGTTACACACATTGGGTTTTTAGCAGACAAAACAGGATGTGTGTATGTATGTGTTAGAGAAACAGAAAAGACATTTTCTTATGCTTGTCTGATATGTCCAGATTTGTTCACATATCCTACATATTTAGTAGATACACATTACTGAGTGGGCCAACAAACAACAGTGTCCCTAAGTGACAAACTCTTCCCTGGTGAAAAGTGTGCGTATATATGAGTGTCAGTGTCGTAGTTTACATTGGAGAAAAGGGCGTGAATGTGAAAGTTTCAGACAGTGCTATTGTGGTTATTAGCAGTACTGCCAATACTGCTTGTTTCATATGGCAGCAAAAATCATAGGACAACACAAACTTCCTGTATATTTGAACAATGAAAACAACAATAAATGGCTACCATAAAGAGGGACTAGTGTTCTCTCTAAATATATGGACATATGCAGATCCCCTTGTTTACCTTCTAAGCAATTCTTCTGTCTGTGTAATTTCCACCTATATTCCACACATATTCTTATTGATTACAGTCTCCAAATTACTCATATAGGTGTCCAGCTGTAAGTTTCATGAAGCACGCCTCTCCTGTGACCTGCTATGGTTCCCTCCACCCTGACACATTTGTGAGGGCCAGACCGACAACATCTCCACATCCTGCAGAAGCAGAAGATGTGTGGCACGTCTCAAGACATCTGCAGCACCTGCGCACCACTGACAGCATCGTGGGCGGCTACCTCGCAGCATGGTGTGGTGCTCATTCTGTTCAGGACAGCAAGAACTCACCCAGAGAGAGGTGAGGCCAGCCGAACTCTGCATAGGCAACGACCCTCCATCTCCACAGGACATTTATAACAAATACTGCAGAGCAGGGGGCTGCAAGAGGAGAAGAAGCACCTACATCTCTCTGTTTTACTCACTTCTAGAAAGATCTACCAAAGCACAAACAGAAACAGCTGCGTTTAACATCATTAGACTAAAAGTCTGATGCAAGTTAAACTGATGTAAGCTCTTCAATTGTCCGGTAAAGAGACTTAACTGACTAAATATGCCAAAAGACTTTCCGTTGGATTCATTGGTTTCCATTGGTTACCACTGACAACCAACATGACATGACATGAACACAGCATGAAAGTTGGCTGAAAAGATTACACGGAGTTGTACAACTTTTTACTGAACTGTCTTTAGGTCAAAGTGAGTTACTGCCTAATCCCTATAATATGGTCATATTCAATTTAAATATGGAGTGGCTTTTTAGGGGTCATCATCGCTACAGATACAAGAGGAATGCCTTGGGCTAGAAATGTGAAGCTGTTTGGTTTTGACTTCCTATAATTGCATGCATCAGATTTTAAACCCTGACACTTGCCTAAAAAGCCAAAAATGGCACCCTCTCTCTCGCATATAAGAGGAATTGTCACCTCTCCCATATCTTGTACCTTTAAGACTCTAGCGCAGCATGACTTGATTCACCGCACCTCCAGAGTCAAGAGTTCATGGAATAACCTCCAACTAATTGTTTGTACACGCGTGTCTCTTACTTCAAAAGCATACTCATGAACCACCTCTTAAAGAAGCACTGACATGATCCACAGCCATTTCAAAGCACTTGGATTATCACCAATCCTCCACCTTTTCCTAACTTACCATTATGTGCAAATTACTGGAAAAAGTTGTGGCTTCCCATCTGCAAAGCCAATTCACCACAAATAATATCTATGATAATATCTATGATCCGGCTTGTTCCCTCCCCTTATATCATCCTGAGACTTCTGGTGAAAGTTACAAATGATCCCCTTCTCTCTGTTGATACTAATGCCATAAACATGCATCTTTATCACATCTTATCACATTTGACGCTGTTAATTATCACATACTCCCCACCCACTTTTCCTCTATAGGTATGTCTGGTACAGCTCATTTTTTAATCGTATCTTGCCTCTCCGGTAGGTCAAAGGGTAAAACATAAGTGCTCTAGTACCTATGTTACTGCAAAGATCAGTGCTTAGACTTTTATGTTTTTTCTTGGCCAGATGACAACACTGGCTTAGTTTTCATTGTTATGCTGACAATAACAATGAAAGTATGAGTAACAAAAGTTGTGCTAAGTATAATTACTAGTTCTACCCCAGTTGTGCTATCCCTCCTCAGTCAATGCACGTATAACTGAATTAAGAACTGAATTTTACAACTAAACTTTCCTGATAAAACTGGAATTCTGCTGGTTGGTCCAAAACCTTTGCTCTCAAAAACTCCTGAATTTTCTATTCATATAGACAATGATAGACTGCAGTCTTTTGCAAACTAGGCATATTTGACAACACACTTTCAAATAACTATAATCAGGTCACTTACAAAAGTGCTTTTCATTAGCTAGGTAATATGCTTCAACACAGACATATACTGAGCCTCAAGGATACTGAAACTGTTGTGCATGCTTTCACAACCTCACACTCAGATTGTTCTTTGTCTTACCAGGTAAAGCTAAATTAATTGCAGCTTATTCAAAATGTAGCAGTGAGAGTCCTTGCTCATACTAAACATTGAGCATGCATTCTCCATCACATCCATTCTCCATCAATTACACTGGCCCTCTGTTTCTCAGTGAATTAAGTATAGTTCTTCTCACATTTAAAGCTCTACACAGCCTTGTTATGCCTTATCTTTTTTCACATCCCTACAAACCATCTGAAACACAGAGGTTCTCTTATACTGGTTTACTGGCGATTTCTAAGACCAAACTGTCATAAGTCGAGGCAGGTCCTGCAGTCCCTCGTTCACAGAACCCTAGGCCTCAGGTTCTCTGTGGCGGTACTAACCTTTAAGATTCACCTTAGAACCATACTCCTCAGGTTCTCTGTGGCGGTACTAACCTTTAAGGCTCAGATTAGAACCATACTCCTCAGGTTCTCTGTGGCGGTACTAACCTTTAAGGCTCAGATTAGAACTGATCCTTTCCCTCTGAAAACTTTCATCTTTCTTCTTCCTATTTTTTGTCAGAATTTGTAAAGTTACCTTTATAAATGTAATGTATTAATTATTATTATTATTATTAGTAGTAGTAGTATTAGTATTAGTAGTAGTAGTAATAGCAGTAGTAATAGCATTTCATCTGTACATAAGGAAACCTTGTCGATTCTAGGTGTAAACACCATGGTGACACTATTGCAGGTCACACTGGAAAAGAGTATGTACTAATTGCTGTAAATGTAAATTTGTATAGACAGTAGAAAAAAAAAATATGGAATTTAGAAAACTTAAGAAGTCTTGTACATAAACTCTCTCTCTCTCTCTCTCTCTCTCTCTATATATATATATATATATATATATATATATATATATATATACCCTACTGCACTAATGCACACCTACACACACTCTGGCAGAGGTGCAATAGCAGTAGATTTGTGCTGTCAGTGACATCATGAGGGCCACAGTAATTGCCCCCTTTGCTCCACTTATGCAGCCCCAGTAAGGCTGCATGCATCACCATCTTTAAGAAATGTGAGATCCCTTCATTCTGCATTAGTTCTTATTCCCCTTTTGTATATTTTTCGTGTAATGCAACATATGCCCATCCTTATAAAAACAATGTTGCAGACACTGGATATCAGGCTTCATCTGTATCAATGCGGTCCCCTTCTCACACTCACACACACCATAGGCCAAGACTTTTTGATTGCTTTTGATTAATGTGTTGTTTTGGGGGAGCCGTTCAACATTCCTTCAGACTCACTCACCAAACTTCCTCCACTCTTACAAGCTTCAGAGGAAACTGCCTGAAGATCCATGGACATCCAAATTCTGAACCATGGGCACAGAGAATTTTGGCAAACTATATATATATATATATATATATATTGTTAGTTATTTATTTGTTTAATTTGTCCCATGGTCAAGGACCTTCAATTGCAAGTTCCTATAAGTTCATTAATCTTCCTATAAGATATTCTTGTAAGCTTTTGAAAGTTGAAGGGCTGTCTCTGGTGATAAATGTCACATTATGCACACATCTATGTGTGAGATATGACTCTCCTTCTTTTCCAAATGTAATCATGAATCTACCCTGCCAGATGCTAGATCATAGTAACTAGGACAACCAGCAGTTTTCTCCACCCAGATGGGACCGAGGGAAATAAATTATGCATGATATAAACATGAAAGTAAGTCTGATCAAGTGTTATACACAGATCAGCTGTGTTTCCATAAGTACAGGTATAAATCATACAAGAGTAGTATACAGCTGTGTATCTGTTCATTGCATGTCAAAGCTGTCTTTCCCAAATTAATATTAACAGCATACAAGTGCTTGTATTTTAATCACTTGCCAACCCAGAAGATAAACATTGGAAGATATAATCTGATTCTGTCTTATTTTCCTGGAGTGGAATTAATAAAAAAACACGTAGCCAACTGAAAGCACACTGTGCAATTTATTTCTTTCCTTTGATCCGCTTACAACAGAACTATAGCCCTCACGGTGCATAATGCCATTGTGATTTCAGATAAATCGAATCCATGTAGGAGCTGTGACGCTGGCAGGGACGCAAGTGCTGGAGCGCAGTGTCTTTATTCTCCATTGCAAATGAACAGCAACCGCTGCAGTGAGCAGAAACAAAAGGAAAAAAGGCAATCAGCAGCCACGCTGGCAGTAGTTCCTGGAGCGCACCGGTGCAGCATAGCGCTTTCACTCTGAGCATCCGAAGCATGCAGGAACGGAGAGTAATACGCAGTGCTGGACCAGTGTTCCCGTGGGCTTTAATAGAGGGAGAAAACAAAAGAGGAAACGAGGCACAGGTGCACGGAGTCAGTAATTAGGTGACTGGGAGCAGGGCAGGTACGTGGGGTGCTTGTATGACAGTGGGCGTGTCCTGCAAGCAAGGGCGATGGTGCACTGTGACAGGAGCATAGCCTATAAGACCAATAATGTCTGAACAAACTGGTCTGTTGGGGTTAGAAGAAAGAGATGTGCTGCGGATATATGTGGTTTTAACTGCAAGGTGTGTGGACGTAGCTAGAAAGAGGCAAGATGGAGGGTCGTTTTTACTATTATTTTTATATTTACAATAACACCCCTGGGGGACCCCCCATATCTAGAGCAACCTGGTGCATGGCCCCTCCATTTGCCACTGCATCTCACATCCCGTCTTTAGCCTAATATCTGAATAACATTACATAACTGCAATAATTGGTGTACAATAGACCTGCACTACACAAGAGAAATAATAAGCTGACATAGAACTGAAGAAGCACACTGAAGTTTTGTGTTTTGTTACAGGGAATATTTTGCTCAGGAGATATACTATAAACTGTTGTTTTTAACAATATACAATATGACTAATCTCAAATGCTCACATAAAAAAAGACAAAGCACCATCTGATTTACCACAGGGTTCACATTTTTGTTTAGCCTTCAACACGCTGCCAGTTCACTCCTGCATTTATACCTCCCAACTGAAATGCCTGCATTTATACCTCCCAACTGAAAGTTCCCACTCATAACTGCCTTTAGCACCATCCGGTGTGTTACACAACCCTTTTAGTCCCTCATGACGTTGATATAATTGGTAGCTTAATTGACAGACATTCCATCTGTCAGGTTTGGTAGTCCAAAGCACCCAGGTGTCCTGCTGATATTGGAAGTATCTCAGGGGAGGTTTACACACCTGCTAGTTAACAAACTTATAGAAGACTATTCATCAACTTACCTCCACAGAACCTAATCAGCATCAGTAATTGCTTTTCACCTCTTGCCAATGAGTAGTGGTCCAATGCCCCATTTTATTAGACCCTGTTATGAACACTACATAAAAGCTAAACTTTGTTTGCACAAAATTAAGTCACTACTGTCATAGTTCAGTGATCCACATCAAAACTCTTCTGGTGATTCAGTCAAATCTGGATGTATTCTGAATTTTGGAACGCTTTTCTGGTCAAGAGCCATCAGAAGGATCCAGCAATACATTTTCTAGAGGTCATCTTTCTCTTTAGCACACACTTTCTCTTTTTGTTTTCTAACGTAAAGTGCTATGTTCAAATGTTTATTATTTCACAATATCAATGCATTTAGGTAGCTGGAAGTGAACTATGGTATGGTAAGGTTGTGTACTAGCAATAGCCTACTTATCTAGCTAGCTAGTTAATAAGTCAAGCCACATTGTCAATTGTGATTTTCACCCCAATCTAACTAATTTAACTAACCATGTATACAATGATAATGTCGGACTTATTTTAACATACACGAAAAAAACGTTTGCAGCAAGCTATTGTTAGATTTCTCATTAAATCTTCAAAACCAACATCCTACAGCTGGCAGTCATGGTCTGGTGGTTAGGGAACCGGTCTTGTGACCGGAGGGTTGTGGGTTTGATTCCCAGGCCAGAGGCCATGACTGAGGTGCCCTTGAGCAAGGTACCTAACCCCAACTGCTATACCCCTAGTGATCACTAGTGTGTGTGTTCTCACTGCACAGATGGGTAAATGTGGAGGACAAATTTCGATTGGGGTGAAAATCACAATTGACAAAAATGTGGCAACTTAAATGTGGTAACTTACAGAATGGATGCACAGTCATTCTCAGGCCTGGCACAAATAACTTGGACGTAAAGGACATTTTATGTGTTCTCACACAGCCTCATCAAGCCAGTTTTTCAACATTCAAACTGACATAACCTTTTATGCACATGGACAGAATGGATGACACTGTGTTCCAAAAAACCTGATGATGACAAATCTGCTCTGTCACTTGAAATTAACATCTTTCTTGACCTCATCGACAAAGAGATGTATATGGATGATCAGAACTACTGGGTGGCATCACTGCTATTCTAGGTTCTTGGGCACAAAGAGACCCAACAAAGAAATAACAGAATTCAGAACGATAATTCATGTTTTTGGAACACTCCAGTGGTAGCCATCTTGGCTGAGCAAACTGATGACAATTAGTTTGTTATGATAAACTTCTATATCACGTATGCTTTGAAACAGAGGCAGTCTCGTCAGAAAAAATACTGCCCAAATGTAATCTCATATTACACAAGTTAGCCTTCCACTACCAGCATGTCATGGGCTTTCTTTACAGAAGCCAGAGCAAAAGACCTAAAAGACCTGGCAATAGGAGTTGACCCTCTGCCTCTCCAGTGAAGTCGAGGGGTGAGTTGGGATTTAGAAGCTCACAGTTTTATCTTTCAAGTTTCGCATGAATTAAAGCAATTCACTCACAAAGGCACTCTGTCAATAGTCTTTATGATCATCTTGGATTTGCTGTTCCTATAACCAGGCACGGGAACACATTAGTCAGAAGCATAGGAGAATGCTCAGTGGATCACTATGAATGGGTTGCTGCCCTTCCAGTTAACAAAGAGATGCAGTGGAAGGCATGGACTGATTTTCTAATTGGTCTCTAATCAATGGTGTCAGAAACATCTCTAGGGTCACCCTCGTTTGAATGCTTTTGATGCTGGGAATCACTTGTGAGAGTTGTTGCTACATTTATATTGCAGTGTTCTTACATTTTGCATGCTCAGGCACTTATGAAGTGTGGCACTGCTGTAAGAAAAGTGACATTTCAGCATTTCAGAGTTCACTCAAGTCCAGTCCACAATTGTCTGATGTGTTTATCACGAGTATTTAAAAAAAAAAGAAATCGCATGCATGTTACAATGACAGGAACCGCATAAGCAAAGTCATTTGAAAAAGTTCAATTGTGGATGAAGATGGAATGATCAGGGTTGGAGATTGTTTCTTTATCTGATATTATTAAAGAGGAAAAACATCCATCAGTTATTCCAGCAAAGCTTCATGTTACATAACACTACTTAACATATTAATACTAGTCAGACACCACTAGCTCATCAAGGTCATTGTTTGACTGAAGTTATTTTTTATTTGAATATCTTTGGGCACAGAAGATTGATTTCCAGTGAATCTCAGGTCTACATGACACGATGGCTTGGAGGTTAGCATGTTTGCCACTCAGTACCGGGGACTGGGGTATTGCGTTCAAGTCCCTATCTGAGTGGAGTTTCCATGTTCTCCCTGTGGGTGTCCCTCCTCTGAATGGGTTTCCTCTGGTGTCTTTGGTTTCCACAGTCCAAAAACACGGAGGTTAGGTCAACTGGCTGTCTCCTAGAAAAATTCTCAGACTCAATAAACTCTTGTCAGTGCATGAATGTGTGTGCCTGTATGCCCAGTGGTGGATGGTCCTGGGTGCTGTCCTCTCTCTGCTTCCTGCACCTGATTCTGTCCCACAGGGTGCTGAGGTTTATGGTAGAAAGTATGCAACTGGCTGCCACTACTTGCCGGTGTGTAAATGTGGATGGTCGTATAAGCTTGTACCTGTGCTAATTGTAAAGTGACCTTGGGTTCTTGAAAGGTGCTATATAAACTGAAGTTTCATTCATTCATACCTGTGAGACTCACTCATAGGCTTCAAGCCATGTGTTCAGGCTGTGGAGCGTCACATCACTAGAAAGAGCAGCACTGAGCGTTAAAGGCGGGCTGTGACGTTCACTTGTTTAGGCACTAGAGCACCTCACCTCAAAGTCACAGAGTCCATGTCAACCTAAAGTTTCAAATAGACAGTTCCTGTCTGTGTGTTGGCCTGTCAGATAGCTTTAGTCAGACAGAGGCATAACATTTCATAGGAGCCTACAAGTAACTCAAAATCAATACAGAGGATCTAGAGATCAGGAACTATATCTACAGGATTAGCAATGTACATGGACACTGAATGCTTTTCATTTATCTCACTTGGGAGGAGTGTGTAAGACAGCGATTGGCATTGCTTGATGCATTCTAGATGGAATGCTGGTAAAAGATTACATTGCTCCTTGCTTTCACAAACCAATGGAAGCAAGTCCATTATTATGCATGCTCTTCAATCTGCATGGTCTTCCACGAGTTTCCCTTTATTTTTAAAACTGGAAAAATATATGCTTGTAAGTTCATAAAACATTAAAACTCAAGGGATGTTCACACTTTGGAGAAGCATAAAATGAAAATTTACATTTCTAAGGTAGTGAAACACTGCATATTTGAAGTTAGTTCAATCCACTAGCTCACAATGCTGTCGCAAGCTAAACCAGGCTTATTGAACTGCTTGTTATCTTAGTTGTTTTAAAAATGATAGCTGTGTAGTTACCATGTTTTATTATATTTATGTAGTATTACTGGTAAAAGGTTTGGCATCCTGTAAGATCTCCAAAAGCAACACAGGGAACTACAGTTAATTCTTTATATGGTTAAAAGCAACTCATACATGGAGACAAAAAATGTTAACTCTAATGTGTTTCTCAAATTATTTCTTAATTCTATTGGAATTCCTGATGGATAGTTTTTTATTTAGCTTGTTCAAACACACATCTGTTAGGGCAGAATATTGTCTGCAGGTGACTCTGTATAGTTTTAAAAATTAAAAATGACTGCTGCTCTAAAGAGGGCTTGTCTAAATTTGAATCAGTATTTTCTACTTTATGCATTTGTGTGTTTAAACCAGCTCACACTTTATTGCCTCTGGTCCAGTGACTTACCGTCTGCACATTTGCGTGCATCTGTATTCTGCATTTAATTGCTGATGCCAGCATACAGGGGAGTAATATCTCGTCTTTTTATTACTCAGTCATCTCATATATGCATACAGATGGAGATGAAGGTGCAACAAGCAATGGAGAAAGAGGATGTGGTACAAAAAGGATCGATCTTGCAAGGATGAAAATGTGAGATACAAAGACCCAAACAAATAAACACGGTGGTGTAAATGTAGCCGCATCTCGGCCTGTGCTGATATTCAGAGACAGCTGGACAGCATCTTGACCTGTTCCACTATGGCACAACGCCATCACAGGAGCAAAACTGACAGAACTGCTGAAGCAAGTTTTTAACAGAGCAGGATAGGGCTCAGCAGCTACATTCAGTCAGGTCTTGTTTAGTGAGTCTTCAGGGATCTGATAACCTTGGACAAGTTTGTATAGGTCATCACTAGATTGGTAGGTAGGTTTTTTCTTGAGAAAAACTATGAAAATCTTTTGCAACTGAATAGGATGAGGGCAAAGTTGTATTTGTTAAAGTAAGGAAAGCGATGCAGTATATTTTACCCTTTCAGGAACTGGTAAAAAAAATCAGTCGTATAATGAGATGTGACGTTCAGATATCTGTGCCCTGGAAACCTTTGATGTACCTTTGAAATTGACTTCAAAGCACCTCTTGAGGACCATAAAAATGACTGTACCAAAATACTTGCCATTGCTGAGGGCTTGTGAGCTATATTATTTCAATATTTCAAAGGGCTGAGTAAATAGGCCTTCCATTCAGAACTCCAGCTTTGCCAGTGTTGCACCAAGCCAGTACTGCCTGCATGAAAGGATCAATTTTCTCGACCTCATGCAAGCAGTCTGTTTTGCATCTCCCACAATTAGAGTCTACTTGTCCCACATCAAACAACAAGTTGAGCTCTGAGAGAGATTTTGCATAAATGGCTGCATGAATATTGATTTTTCTGTCAAGATTGTCCTTATCTGTAGCCCATGTATGTAATGGAATGGTACAGCCACTCACCCAGCTGTGTCGTACTCTCAGCCAATGAGATCAACAATCACAGCCTCAGTGTGTGACATGACAGGTTTCAGTCGGTTAACAATGCCCAGGGCTGCTAATCTCCTGCATTACACCTTGCTTCCAGATGTGAAATACGGAGGAAGTGAACAATAAAAGGCAAAAAAGGCAGTAGAAATATTGGAAAATGGAACACAAGTTGCTAAAATTGAACTACATTGCTGACCCTAAGGGGAAATGGTTCTCTTGGTTATGAATTACATTAGTAATTACCCTCTTCACTTCTATGCTAACACGCCTACAGCAGATCCACTTAGCTTCTTTGTGCCACGATCAAGATTTTTATAGACTTATTTGCCCCCGTAATCTAGAACAAAGGGACAGGGTTGCAAGTTGAGGGGCAAAGTTCAACACTGAGAGCATCACCAAAACATGTGAGGTCAGAGATCAGGTGACAGGAAGGAAAGAAGAAATTTGATGAAGGCAGCAGCTGGAGCCATTGGAAGGCAACAAGTAGTGAGGTCTCATGGGCTATTAGGCGAGACAAGGGCATAGTAACAAGAGTGAAGAATAACCCTCTAAACCAAGTCATGGTGCGTTCAATTAGCTCTGCTGCAGTACCTGCTAGCAAATGCCTGCTGTGTATATGTGGCAGGTCCAGGACGAGTGTCAACAGCCATGCCAAGCCATATGCTAGGGGTATTTTTTTCCGCTTTCCACTCTGTCACTGAATATACATCCACACAGCCTTGTCCTTGTTTTTACAAGGTGTCTACTGAAGGACAGAAAACGGCTCGTACAACGATGGAGAAAATAAACCAATCGGCAACTTGGGACACAAATGAATTGGGTTTCTAAACGAGGTCACCCAGTCAGTGCACATTACACCTCATGATAACAGCTTCCGGAAAATTCTGTGTAGTTTGCAGCAGTAACAGAATGTGTCTTCTTAAGAATGCTGTGATCAAACCCCCTCAAAACATGGCGACCAATACAGGTAATGATGACTGTATAAATACATCTGCTCTTTATTTAGGTATTTAGGTAGAGTTATTCTTTAAAAGGTAGTTTTATTTTATTGTTCATGATAACTCGGGTTACTCATTTATCATGTTATATGCCAGGTTTGCGCATCTGGATTCCTCAAGGTAGCCTGTGTTACTCAGTGGGTCCACTCAGTCCAGCTTGCAGTACTAGTCATGTTCGTTAACTAGTTGAATTTTGTTTATATTAGAAAAATATATGCATAATGGGCCATACTGGGCATATTGAATGCATGATGCAACTTTTCAAAGTCATCATCCAGCTTAATTAATCAATTAATGTACCATTACAAAATCGTCTGAAATAATACATTTAGGTAGCTAAATTACAAGCAAGAAGTTTATATAGTCAACTTCGTAGCCTTTGAAAGACCTCGTGAAATTCTCAAGGGACATGCTGGAGTAGAACAGCAACGGAGTTCACAGAGCAGGTTAATGACCCATTACTGTTTTCATAGCTGAGTGATGGGTTTGGACTGATTTACAAACTGTCCATAGATCATAACAATGCATGGACGTAAACATGAGCCATCGTCAACATGATGGAACATGCAGTATAGTTCTAAGTGATGAATTAGCTAGCTGGAAGAGCATGTGTTTTTTTAGACAGTAAAACAGTTCAGTAGATTTTTTGCACACCACTCTTTGTGATTTTGTGCATTCGGTATATGAAGAAACAGAGAATGTTTTGTTAAAAGATTTATAAAATTATGAATCAGTTTTCAAACACTGTTGCTGCACATTAAATAACATGTAATGGCTATGTGCTACTACCACGCTTCTGACTTCAAATACAGCACATGTGCACTTACTCAGCATGGCCAAAATCACTGCAACTTAATTAGAGTAGTCTAATCATTAAAAGTTGTTAATTTAATAATTTCTTTTATCTTCAGACTGATGAATTTGTGACGCATTTATCAGGTGTCTGCTAGCTTGTTGGAAAACACAGAGGATGTTGAGCATAGAGCTCCTCGTTTCCATGCAATCTATGAAACATCTCTAGCAAACTGCTCTACTTTTATCTACACCAGTCTTTCTGACTGGCATATATACAAAGGTCATTCTACAGAAGAGGGTCATACTGGGGGCTGGCTGTCTCTAAATTTCAAATATCACACTCAATCTCAACACACAACACACACACACACACACACACATCAATAAAAAGAAAATCATATTTTTTTTCCAAATTGCTGACTAAAGCTTTAGCTGTAAATCCATTTCATAGTAACTGTTTATGCTGTTTTAAATGTCAATTTATGCAATTAACAAATATTTTATTTTCTTAGATAATTGACATTCTTGCAGTCACGCCCTTCAGACAAGACCAGAAACCAGCAGGACAGGGCGCTCCTGTTCCTCCATGTGCAGATCCTAAGCCCCGGTTGATTGATCACCCGCAAGTGTTCCTCGTTTCCAATTCCTTAGCACCGGCATTTTTCAGTCGAGTCCTTGTGAAACTTGGTAGTGCTGTTCAGTGTTGTTCTAGGACACTTCATCATTTATTCTCATATTTATTCCTGTGTATGACATTTGCTTATTTTCATTTTTTTCCCTCTTTGCTCCATTTAGATTTAATGTCTGGGTTTGATTGTTTATGTACTTCTGCATGATGTTTTTTGTTGTTGTTGTTGTTCTGACATTCGGCATCATCACAATGCACCGGGCACCCAGTAGCCCAGTAGGGGGGACACGCCTACCGATTCCCACACACCTCATTCACAATCTCCAGTCTATCGATTACCTTCACCTGTACCTCATTTGTGTTTCTCCCTATTTACAGCCCAGCCTACCTCCAGCGCTGCCCGTTGCTCTGACGGAGGGAGCTCGTCCTGCTCCTAGCCTGAGGCTGCTTTCCATGCTTTGAGTGTTTACTGTTGGCGCTTTGCATTGGTTTCTGTTTCGGGCATTGTTTTGTAGGCTCCACGCTGTGCTGCTTATCTTAAGTTATATGGTGGAGAATGAAGTAACACCTTCACAACACTCTCGTCTCACTTCCTTCCTGCCACCCCCGTCACAAGCACCTTTGACTGTTTGAATTCAGTCTCCTGGCTGTAATTTCAACATGCTATTCTATGCAAATCTGACATACAACTTACGCGTCCTATTTTACTTTTTCTATGTTAACATATTTAACATCTGTTATTTTAAAATTTAGCAAAACGTGTTTGCTTCAGTGGTGAGTATGAAGAGTCAATGCTAACTATAATGCCACAATAATTAAAGTATTGGACATGTACAATATTTTTTCTGACTGCAGTTTTCAGAACAATGAACAAACATAATAGCCAAAACACTTTATTTTTATATATTTCGTAGACCACATGAACTAAATTAACCTAAAACAGTTCGATCCTGGCACTGACAGAAACAAGATATGAATATTCTTGGAAATTTGGGGTAGAATAGAAAGCATAATCCATTTTTAGCTATGCAATAAGGAAATAAACATATGTCTGCCTAGCTGTCATTTTCATAGCTCTTGAATCAGCAAGTGTCTACTACCTATGACAAAGTAAGTGAAAGCAGATATCTGACTCTGCTGCAGTTTTATAGAAGATATAAGATGAGAGGTGCGCACTGCAGTGGAGCAGATCCTTGTGGAAATCTCTCTGACTGTAAGGACAACACTCACCAGGACGACTACGGTGACTATTCTGTATCTGGGCCCCCAGGCTACTATCGACTGTCAGCTCATGGAAAACTGCATACGTATGAATATGAATAAATCCGCACCAAGCACGCAGTGGGACCAGTGGGGAAATCTTCAACCCCGGCCCGCAATATACGGCATAGCTGCGTGCGCCATGTGAATCGTCATGACACTGTGTATATCTTGGCATAAGTGCCAGTAGACACACACGGCTTATGCGTCTGGTTATTGGTACATGCTCGGGACATGTAGCCATGGGAACTGGGGTGTGTCCATTTCAAGTCAGCTCCTGTTCACATTTTCCTATTAAAATGTATGTACTGTATATTTTCCCTTTAGGCCAAAGCCAGTAACACCAAAAATCTGTATGTCAGTAGAAGAAATGTGGTTAGATTCTGTAAGTATGAAACTATAAGAAAATTTTTAATTGAATTTGAATTGGGAGGGGCAAACAGATATGAATTTGCATCTGTGTGACCCCACTGAACACAACATGAGTTGCTGTTAACCTGTTTTATGTAATGAGCACTGCAGAGAACTGGCATAGGGAAGCAGAGTTTTGGTGCATGTAGACATGTAAAAAAAAAAAAGATTTAATTTCATGGTTCCAAACTGATTTTAAGAAATGGTTACTGAGGATGAATTTAACCATTAGCAGATGTGAGTATTAATATAGACATGAAGGAACATGAATATATTAATGCAGACACCTCCTTAATACAAAATCCACGTTAACATTAATATTGATATGTTAATGATGTTAAATAATAATAAAACTATCTTTCCGATGTTTGGTTTTGGAAAGATCTTTTTATGTGAATGGGATTATACGGTATCAGATAATCTATCCCCAGGCTACTGTAGTTCTTGTATTCATGAATATTTACAAAAGCTTGCAGAGGTTTTTTGACAAGTCTGTGGATTGGTGTACAACTCACAGCATGGCCAGACCCAGCTCTCGTTCCACACTCCCTGGGTAAACGGTCTACTGCAGCCCTTTGGATGCTTGGGGTTTATGTTGTGAACTGTTCAAAGCACATAGCAAAGAACAGGATCATTTTATAAATATCCACAGCCCATCTCCCTAATGCTTGACTGGACCGACTAAACTGAGAATGGCAGGGATGATGTAACTGGCCATGGATACACAAGCTTTTATTCCTGACCAAACAGGCAGTAGACAGAGTGAAACAAGAAATCTTTTTTTTGGTTTGAAGCACGATTGCTGATTGTTCCCTAATAGTAAATGAATAAATTAACAAATTAAATCTCCCTGCAACAGGATCTATTGGAATTAAAAAAGAGAAGCAACCTGAGGAACTATAGTTCAGAACTGCAACACATAAGCTGGGATAAATCTGTTTACATTCACAATGCAGCGATAAACTCCCATGATACAGAAAGAGAGATTTAACACTTAACACAACATTCAATGTCTTACGAAATGTTATGTCGGACATCTGAATGGTAAGTTTAGTCTTTTTAAAAGACACTGACAGTCTTTTGTAGTCCCTACATGTTCTTTGATGCGATGTGTATAGTGACCTTGAGCTTCGCAAAGGGACTGTATAAATAAAACGTCTTACTATACTGCTTTAGACCGAAAATAATCCTGTCACTCACATCAAGTTTTGAACATAGAGTCGCTATAGCATATATATTGATCCATGTTATAATTTCTGCTCTATTTCATGATAAAAAGGAGCATCATTCATTGTCATTATTTTATTGAGGTTGCAGTGAAGGAACCAAAGCTAAATCTGAAGTCTTGTTCAAAGCTTCATTGCCCTGCAGTGCTTTTTAGATATGATTCATGCACCAGGCTTTTGCCAAACCTCCGTACATTTCAGCCTGTGTGCTCTTTGTGAGGCACTTCTTCATCATAGCACCCAGCTCTAATGGATGAAGTGCATGGAGTGAATGTGTTGGCCTACAGCATAATTAACATGCCAGTGCAGGTGAGAAGAAGGACCCGGGAGGGCAGGTGAACAGGAAAGCGAACGCAAGCTCCTTTTTAAAGCCTTGTTGCATTCAGGAGACAGTAAGAGAAGCCGTGTCATGCTATAATGCATGAAGATAATCGAAAATACAGTCTGGAATTATTATGATAATAATCTGTACAAAGGAAAACCCTGACCTAGTCAAGGCATTCATTTCTCCAGATTATCATCATTGTTATGTATTTAGTTATTTCCTTGGGAGAATAGGTGTCTATTGTACCTGCAGCTTCTACACAGGGTTCGAGCTGCTATGCCCCTTTATTGATGCATTTGAACTAATGAAAGGCAGGACGGGGACAAATTGAATACTTCATCACTGTTCAGTCTCAGCTCTACAACTCTACTGAATGCTTCTTTGTTCCACACCTCAGTAGTCTGAGGCTCTGTGCCAAACCCAGTAATGTATAGCAACTTATAGATATCTAAAGCAACAACTTTAGTAGTTTTTCTTTAATCTCCTTGTAAGAGAATGCACAGTGAGCTCCTTGTGAAGAGCTGGGGTTGTTTTAACATCATGTATGGCAGGGCCAAGAGGGGTATTCACATTAAGGAGGGCAATAAATCTTCATAACAGCTGGCGTTAGGCTTGAAATTAATGCTATCATTTTTTCTCATGAAGTCATTTAACACCAAAAAAAACCCATCCACTCTCCCAACAGGGGAGAAAGTTGCTTAAATTGATTCAAGCACGAAAGGAGCTACTGGGAACGGATGCCGTAATTTATCAGCACTGGTCTTTAATTTGCTGGAGCGACCCGTGAGATTACTCAGGGGTGAGGAGTGCGGGGGGAGCAAGGTGGGGAAAGAAGGAGTGAATAGTGGAGGAGGAGGAACAGGTAGAGATGGGAATAAAACACACGAGGTGGGGGGGGTCGATAATAGTCAGATCTCGACTGAAGGAGGAGGGCCAGCCGCTGTGGAGGAAGAGGAAGAGGAGGAGAGGAAGGCTGGTCAGGTAGGACTGCAGAGAGGGACTGCGGCAGGAAGACCGGGGTTATTGGAGACTAGGGAGGAAGCAAGGCATAAAAATATAGAAAGCAGGCAGTATGGGAAGAGACAGCAGACAGAGAAGAGAGCACAGAAATGAGACGAAAGAGTAAACACTGTAATCCTTCATCTCTAGGAGGTCGGGTGGAAGATGGAGACTCCGGCTTTTTCTCTACGAAATGTATTCAGATCTAAAAACTCTTTAGTATTTGACTTTAATTTACACCTGTATTCACCATATATTCATTTACCCTAATTAAGAATTGTTTAAACATTTGCCCCAGCTTCCCCAGTTGTAGCTCTGAGTTTTGCAGGTAATAGGGATGTTGTCATTGTTTCTGTTGTTATTGTTGTTGTTTTTGTTGTTGCAGGATGCAGGAAGCAAAACAATCTTCCAGAGGCAGCGATTCCCGACTGTCGGTTCAGAGCAAGTGTTGTTTTTACAACATGCTTCATGATGATAAGTACTGGTTTAATGAATCTATGGTAAAAAGACAATATCATTTACTTTATTTATTTTGTCATCATTATGTGAGAGACTGTTTGATTGTTTCCTACTCTACAGAAAACCATCACCATCATATTCACCCATATTATCACACAATTTCACAAAGAGAGTTTCCCTTAATTAATCTTAAATATTTGTATGTACATGATATGATCTCTCTGAGTGCTTGTGTCATCATACTGTAAATTGGATACCATTCTGTGGGGGCTTTGTGAGGGTTTTAGAGGTGCTTGCGTCTTTCGCGTACTCATGAAACATAAAGGAGCACATCATGCCATCCCAACGGAAGCCAAACGGAAAACCGAAACCTCCGCCATGCCTGGCGGGGTTCTCGCTGAAATCTCAACATTTGAAATGGCTGAAACGGTGCATAATTGACTTTTGTGGTTGAAACAGAACAGCCAAGTTGCACAAAGTGGTTGAATAAAGGATGATGTAGCGCGTGGCTGTCGGTCTGCGCCGCTGCGCTCCTGCAGAGGGGCTCATGGTGGTATCCAATGATGTGCAGTGTCAGCTCTCATATGGGAAAGTACATCTGAATCCATCAACGTAAGTATGCTTTGCAGGCTTCAACTGTCTTGCCAGTGCCTTATGGTTCTTACAGCATCCCTGAAGCTTTCTTCAGCGGGAAGTGTCACAGTGCTCCAGCTGCAGCAGGAATGACAGGACTGTTTGATCAAAAATAACTTGTCTTTTTTTTTTTTTTTGGTAACAAGGTAACTCGCAAAAGCCTGAGCTGATGTCGTATAGTAGGTATTAGATGTTGTGACCTTCTAAATACTCTGGCTGACAGACTGATTAAGGGTTCTTCTATCATCTGTGTTTTGGCGAGATGGGAAAGTGGCCATCAATAAAGTGCACTTCAACTGAGTGAAAAAAAAAAAAAGAAAAAATAAACAAGCACCAAAACAAATAAACAAAAACACCTTCAGAACCTCCCGAAAGGCCTGGCTTAAAAAAGAATATACATAAACTAAAAGAAAAAAATAGTGCATGTTTGTATGTATTGTATTGCATTTGCATAGACATCCTACTCAGTAACTCCTATAGAATTCTAGAATTCTAGAACAAATACATCTATTTTGTATATGTGTATGTGTCCGCAAAGCATTAAGTGGCAGTTCTCCTAAAAAACCTTGTAAGGAAATATCTTCATCAAACAGACTTCCTTGGCACTGCCTTTATTTAGTACAAGTTTGAAAATGTAAGAATTCCTAAACAATCTTTCTGTAAATGCTGCAGCTCTGTGGAAAATAAATAATGATTCAGTACATTCCGACCATTTCAATGAATCAGCCACCTTCTTTAACAGCATAGATCCATGCAGAACTTTGTATCCACTGGCGCTAGGTAAACTATATCTAAAGATTACCTAATTTACTAAAATGAATATTTTCTTTTCTTGGATTAGTCACTGAAAATATAACAGATAATAGATAATACAAATAAAATAAAAAGGATCAATTTAATCTCTCCTACACAACCTTTGGAAGTTGGTGGCATGTTTCTTCAATTAGATTTTTACATATTACTGTTATTTGTAAGCTATTAGTTATGTTATGTTATTAGTTAAACTTTATATTCTTTTACCTTCATTTTCACCTCTCAATACTGTGTTAGACATGAGAGGGAACGGAAGGAAAATATTGGCGGTATATTAAGAACAAATACTCTTGAAGTCTTGAACTCTTGAAGACCCATTGTACACAGCCCCCTCCCCCAAACCCACTGATACTTCCTCTCACCGGTTGTGAACTGGTTGACATTGAGGTCTCCCACAAATGACAAACAAAATCTAAATAAATGCTTGAAGGGGAACGGATGGGAAGATGTGGCTCATGGGAGATGCCCCTGTAAGGGAAGCTTCCTCTGTCTAAATGTGTGCTAAATGTCTCTAGTGGGTCAGGCCCACTCCTCGCTTTCTATATCTCTCCATTTCTCTCTCTCTCTCTCTCTCTCTGTCTCTCTCTAACTCTGTCTCTCTCTTGCTCTCTCTCTCACATGTGCAAACATGCAGTGGTCCCTCCATCACATCATCATGAAAATTTAAACACATACAACACCCCCACCCAATTCCTCACCCAGGAAGCCTTCAGTGCTCACCCTGCCAAGCCCTAAATATTTTATGCCCCCCCCCACCCCTCCACCCCTGCAGATTCTTATTTTTGTCTGGAATAATTGATCTGGAAAAGGGGAAGCAGGAACAAACGGAACAATGGGAACAAATGCCGCCAAGTCAGAAAATGGACATGACAGTCTATCACAAAATGAGCGTTCAGCATCTGCTACTGACATGGGGATTCGAGTCTGTCATGAAGGTGTAGGGGAAGACTGTTTCTCAGCTGGGGAGAGTGTATTTTGACTCTGTTTTCAGCTGTGCCACCTCTTTGGCTTTTCGGGGAAGCCTGGATTTTAAATCCAAAATAGACCATCAGTACATAAACAAGCGTGGAACCTCAGCAGGCAATTCTGGTGACTGCTTTGAGCTGTCAAGGTGAAGGTGCAAGCATACCTGCAATTAGCACAAACTTAAAAGAGAAGATGACACATAGAGGAAGATGCCTCATTATAATGCATTGTTTGGCAAAACTTGTTAGTCTGAGTTATATTATTGTTGATCTTCATTGCTGTATTCCTTGTGGGAATGTGTTGCCATGGGCGTATAACCACTTCAGAAAATTGCTAATTGCAAATTCAACTGTTGAAATCTCTGCAAAGGTTATAGGCTGCATGAAAAAAGTGCTGCCATGCAACTAAACACAGATCTCTATCAGATGAACTACTTCTTCAATTTAAATAATGCATTATGAAGCTGATGCCTCACCGTGTATTAAATAGTTCATTTGTTTGAGAAGTTTGGGCTATGATGTTCTAGACAAGATTAATATAGCAGCAAAAATGAACATGGGTAATTACAATATCTGACTATATGACAGAAAAATAGCATATCTTAGTCAACAATTCTAGGTTCTTGTGTGGTTGGGTCACAAGACACAATACCACAAGAATTTATCCACTTTTTATTAAATAGTGCACCGACTCAAAGGTATTCTGCTACAGGAATGATTGACCAACATTTTGTTGTCATCCTTATGCTGAGAAGCGGGAGAAGGTACATCTGACAGGTCATGCAGAGTGGAAAAAATAAAGAGTGGATCCAAACAGTCATCCATCATGATGACAGTTAAAAACCCATCTCAGTAATTACATATGATTCTAGCTCTTGGCGAATCATTGCTTTTACTTGCACAATGGAGAGTGTCAGATGAAGCTCTGAGATTGCTTCAAAGATCGATGCACTTTATCCGAGTGAGAGAGAGACTGCAAAACAGCAAACAGATGCGTTAGTCCCCATGATTTGCTTGCAATAGATGTGGCATCTAGACTGGCATGATTTTAACGGAGGACGGATGACACAGAGTAATGGAAGTGAACAGTCAATACCTATGATTCTTGTTGGAATGGGATTTCCAGTTTCTTGTGATAAAATCTAAGTCAGGCATTGGACTGCAAGGGTTCCCCAATGAAAGGCATATGTAGTTCAGAGTTAAACAGAAGCCCAGGCTCATTCGCAGGCTGCAGAGGAGTAGCAGTTCGTCCAGCATATTCAATGAATGCTGCTTCATTCCACCAAATTGCCAGTGTCTTCCAGCTGACACACCTGTGATTCACATGCTCTCTGATAATAGATATTAAAGTTAATATTATGGCCTAAATTGCCTCTTTACTTTGAGACAATTGCTGGGGTGTTGTTTATTATCCATTAGGCTAAGTACTGCCATAAAACGTAATACCTAAAGCAACTTTCTTTTTAAAGATATATGCTAGACTTCTTCATTAGTACTCTTGTCATTTTTAAAGAGACATAACAGCTGTAACACTACAATCTCTCAACTGCATTTAAAAAGGAAATCGTATTTTGATGAGCAGGTAGCCAGATCTCAGAGAAACTGGTGAGAGAAAGTGCAGAAATGTATCCTGTTAAATGTGACTCAGCTTCTTTGGCTGGTACATGAAATTAACATTATTCATTGAATATTCATAACCTTACATCTCTAACGGTCTTTGTCACACATGCATATATGCACATGGCATCTTTTCAAATATATTTCAGTACGCCAGCTCAATGATGATCTTTATGTCTCACTGCCTTTTCATTCTAACTTGTTTAATTTCATTTCATTGCTGAGAGACGATTTCCTTCCCTGCCAATCAGAGTTAGGAAGGATGTTGTGAATAAAAAGGTATCCATTGTTATGCAAACACAAGATGACATACAGAGCATGTACTCCAACCTCTAATCTCAAGGAAATGTTTTGCTGTATTACTTGAGTTCTCTAGTGTAATGTAATACTTCCTCTAGCATAGTTGAAGTCCATACCAAGAAAGCATAGACTGAGTAAGTCAGAGTTAGCATTCCATATATGCTCTATATTAAATGAATAGTTTGGAAAATGTCAAATGCGAAATAAAAATAAATGTACACATTTTTCCCTTGTCCCAAATGCAGTCAATCACATAGCCAATCAACAAATATATTTGGTGTCCAACTTTTGCTTCCTGCACTGTGATCTGTTATTGTTGTCTGTACAGAAGAACTTTAGACCCAGAAGCCCGAATTTTGTTTGTACTTTTGTACAAAATACAGTTTGCAAGTGTGTGATAATCATTCCATCTTTCCCATCCCACATGTTCATCTTCAACCACACATGTCTGTGTCTGCTAGGTGATTGGGCTCAGCAATGCCCCAATACTGTAGCCTTTAATAACCAGCTTCGCAGTGAATCACAGAGATTCAATAAATTTTTAATTCACCATCACAGATGGATATAATTCAAGCAGAAGTGAGTATAGGTCTAGTAAATCTCTATAGCCTATGATGTAATATGGCCTCAATTGTCTGTAAGCACACTAATGATCTCAGTCTACAGTTCAAGAGCCTGCTGGTCATTGTGATGTGGTGTGATGGGGTGGGGTGAGGTTGGTGTGATGTGGTGTGGTGGGATGGAGATGGTGTGGTGTGGTGGGAGGGGTTCAGCATTATCACAGCATGCCATTGTAGGTACTTTTCAGTGGCTCAAATCTTTTCAACTTGCTTCAAAATACATGTTGTGTTGCATCTCCTTAAAAACAGGAAACCCATCCTCTTTTTATTCAGGAAGGAATTTAAGTGAGATGCTTGAATATGTACATCAAGTCAATCAAGTTTGTTCACTCAAATTTATCAGATTTTAATGGACATGTCACAATGAAATAAAAATTAATTCTAGGCAAATCAACATTTTCTGGAGATATCGGGAGTCACAAGAAATTTGGTGTATTTTATGTCAGTAATCGTTCTTGCTCATATTGAGAGATTTTTCATGTAAGGTACCTTATGTTGCATTATCATATGCAGATTCTTCATATGCAGATTTTTCATATACATTTTTTTGTACTAGACACCTTCTGGGTTAGAAGCCTAGCCCTGGATTTTGATAACGAGAACTTTAATCTTTTATCGCAAGCTGCTTGAACACACATGCTTGTTTAGGACACAGATAGGACATAAAGTACATTCATAATACACAACCGAAAAGCCACCGGGTAGATGGACTTTGCTGCCCAGATACACACACACAAAGCATTTTTTGGACATGTTTGACAAAACAAGCATAAATATTTCACTACATTGTGATCAGTATACATAAAGTGTAGCTGCTCAGCTTTCTTATTTACATAATTAATTACCGTAAATTATTCAAACCCATGAACCAATCCTGCGAATCTAGATCAGGTGTTATTATCCAGTGCTGAGCTCTTATATAGTAATCATTCATGGGTGACATCCCTATGACTTTTCTTCAATTTATGACTTTTTTTCAATTTATGGTGCCCCCCCCCCCCTTTGCTGGAGTCTCAATGCCTGACCAATGTTGTCTGTTCATCTGGTACTGCTATTACTGCTGACACAGTGTGGGGTGAGTTGAAGGGCTCAACATTTTCTTCCAGAGGCTTGTTCACATCCTGTTCCACTGCACATTGTGATTCTGCATTGACGAGTCCCGTCAGCATCATTACTACAGCCTGCTTGTATGCCACAGCTTCCTCCCACTGATGATGCCAGTGAGCCCAGCCCCCTCACATTTGCAGCCTGGTTGTAATAGTCTGCTTCTTCTCAAACCTTCATGCTTGTTCTGGGGATCACACATCTTTATCATACATTGAATATAGATGACCATAGACCCAGTCAGGGAAAACTAAGTTCCTTGGAGTGCAGCTCCCAGCCGAAAGAACAGCCAGGTCTGGACTTGAAGGGAGTTTCTGCCACCGGAACGGGGCTGCAGATCAATTTTTCACCAAACACAGCTATGGTGCCATTTGCAGTAGTAACAGCTGCAGTCCAGCACGCTGCACACAAAACTCTGCTCACATTAGTCAGCCGTCTGACTCAGACATTGCACAGTAATTGATAGCCTGTACTGTGTGGTGATGGGCAGCGTGAACATCAGTGACCTTGGAGGAGGGCTGTGCAGAAACCCCAACTGCAAGAACTTCCATATGCTCCAGGCACATCATGGACTAGGCCTTTATCAGGTACCGGGGCGTCACATAGCAAAAAGTCAAACTTAATTTTAATTAGAGCCAGACAGAATGTGGGCAAGATTTCAAAATCTCATAATATTTTATTATAAATAAATTTCCATAACATTTTATTTTTCAAAAGCAGTTTACATATAGTTTCTGGTCGACCTTCACCCAGCCACTAAACAACATGAAAATCTGAGCTACCAAGGGACACTCATTATTGAATTGGTGTGGAATGACCCAGAAGCTTTGAATGTAGCAACTTACGTTCATGATCATATTATCCTGATTGGAACTTCAATGTCTAAGTGACATTTAATATGTAAGGGTCTTAATGAAGAATCCATGGCGGACTGAGATGATTTTTTGGGAGGGTGAAGAATTATCATCATAAATGCCATGACGAACATCAGGACATATAAATATGCAATGCTTAGATGGCCTTGCATTGACTGACCGTATCAGTGTGATATACACTCCACCCCTTTATACTGTATACAGGTTTAACAGAAAGAAACTTAACTACATCCACACAGACTACAGACTGAATAACTTCACAACATACTCATTATTCTTAGTAGTTGCAGCACTGAAACTATTAACTAGCCTGGGCTTCTGAAGGTGCTGTCCCTGTGTTGTCTGGTCTCCTCAGTGTCAGCACGGGTGCGTAGGTTTTGACATGTGTGGCAGTGTGAGCTCTCCTGGTTAGAGTGTGCTGATGTGGTAGCTCTCAGCCATCTGCTCGAGGACCCAGGGGACGACGAGCCAGCAGTGCTCTTGCTCTGGAAGCAGCACATATTAAAAAGAGGGCAGCGTGTGACAGATTCTGTGGTGACTGTTGACACTGCAGAACCGCGCCGATGTCCTGCAGACGTGGGCTACTCTGCATGGAACTTTCTATTTATGGAACAAAAAATAAAAATCAGAACTGGGGTTTGGATGAGACCTTGCGATAGTATTAAACTTCTGCATCTTAAACCAATCGACCTGTCCCTCATTCTTTGAGGCTGCTCAATGTTCCCATCTCTGAGCAAGGCTAAAGTTGTTCAGCTTTGAGCAGGTTTCAATTTGTTAGAGATTGAGAATGAGAAAGTGAGTGAGAAAGTCAGAAAGCTCTATCATATTTGTCACTTCAAACATCAGACATAAATGTGTAACATACTGTATATAAAACGCAATAGGATCAGATACTATCTTAAAGCCCGATTGTCAAACATCAGAAAGTGTACAATTCACCGATGCTTGCTTTCTCTCTGTAACCTAGAGAGGCAAACACAGACAGCATAAATCTTTACATTAGAAACTCACAAGATGATCAACACTGGTTTGATGATCATTTAGAGTGCTTTGGCTATTGTTATTGTTTTTATGTCATTTATGTAATTCCACATATATGAACATATGTATGGTCTCTCTGCAAATGGATGATTGAAAATGTTGAGGCATTTTAAACTATCTAAATATTAAATGCTGAAAATATGTAATGTATAATCAACTCTCCAAGAAGCAATGCTGATATGATTGCTTGGTGTCTGAGTGATCTGGAAAATTATTTTAATGTTATATTTTGTTGTTACACTAAATCACTGCACTTGGAGCTTAGTCACACCATTCAGTATTTGAGCTTTAATGGAAAAATCTGGATATGAATTTCAATTTTTTAAATCTATTTATAACTTGTCATCTAAAATATATTTTTTCAAGTGAAACTGGATTTGTAAAGGGGAAATCTAAATCTGTAAACACTTTTGTGCTTCACAACAGTTCATTCTGAAATTCAAAGTGAAATATGCATATAATTAGTTTATAGAAATTATTTAATGTCTCAGTTCATCCACATTTTTAAATTCAATTTGATATTGTAGAACACAGAATATTTTCTATCATTAGGTGGCTCAGAGTGCACAACAGATGACTCTGTTAAAAGCAATAAAGCAGATATTAGTCTAGCATTTAGTAGTAGCATCTTAATAATGCTCATACAACTAAATGGTGTGGGTGCACTAGTGAGTTTACTGAGAGCTAGTAGGTGAACCTTCACTCACCAATTCACATAGCCTTACTTTTTCTGAAATAAATACAAACGTTCTACATTTTCTATTTTTTTCACATCCAATGTATCGTCACACTAGTCATGTCAGGTTCCACATCCATAATTGTTAAGGACATGAATGTACATATTGCCTATTTTGTTTTGTGTCTGTTCTTGGCTAATAAACAAGGTGATAAAATATGCACACACACATACACACACACACACAAAACAAACAAACAAACAGATAATAAATAGACAAAATAAATACTGCAGTAGATAGAAAGAATCAGAAAGCAAAAATTCTCGTAATTTAAACAAACAAGAAAGAGAAAATCTTTAAAGAAAGAAAAAATTAATCTGCTGTCATTAACAATGTAGATTTTACATCAAATCCTGTGTTGCCTATTATGGGCCATATTTGGTATAGGCTTTATTTATTTATTATTATATTATTATTCTGTGTGGATGAATGGCTTATTACTTTTGCATTAGCGAATGAATTGTTTTGGGTTAATTACTTTTACAGTTTAACTAATGCTAATTGTCCAGAGCCCGTGTCTTAGCACATAATTTATTCCATTTTAATACAGTAACTAAATTATATTCTAATGACATTTCATGTTTTGGTGAAGTCAACCTTTAATGCTCCAAAAATGATTCAGTCTTCTTAGAAGAATACTCCCAGTCACTTTACATATGATGATCTACGGGCATTATTAACCAATCGTTGAGCGATGAGCAAATCTCACAAATCTTACAAATCTTACTGTGGCAATTTAACCATTCCATAAGTGTAGGAGTTGGCATCTCCAGACTTGATTGCACTTTGGTTGCCTCACTGACACGTTGCTGTTTGGGGGGGGCAACCCTCCCTGTTCTGGGTTATCTGCAGCACACCCATTCCCAGCAGGCACAGCACCTGCCAGCATGTCGCTGGACCTCCGCCTGCTCATGCGCTCGACTTCACCTTCTTCTCCGCTTCTTTCTGTGACTGAGTGGTTTGACCTTCCTGTCTTTCCACGCCGGGACCGAGGAGCGGCCGTGACGAGCGGTGCTGGCGAGGGCTGAGAGGACTGTCCCGCCGTCCCGAGACAGGTGACCCACAAAAATGTCCCCCAAAATGGGCTTGGTTACAATTCGATAAGTATTAAAATTAGTAGGATGGGTGGAGAGGCCCACACACACAATTTCATCCAGCCGAGTATAACGGGGCGTCTCAAAGACTGAAAGCACGATTCAGGAAACGTCCAACTTCCAGAAGGCAGGAGTCATCCCGTGGGTGTTTGCAGCAGACCTAAGACAGACAGATAACTCTGAGTGAATCATTTAACCAGAGCCAGAGATTTGTCATATTACCATATTCATCAAAAGGAAAAAAACTGGGAGCAATCCCAGTGCTGTTACTTTAAGCAGAAAACTATATGAAGCCGCAAATTCACTGGCACCAAGTGAAAAGCCTCCTTCTCAACACATGTCCACTAGTTTAATTTGAGCTGCTGTAATTATCTGAGTACATTTAAAAGCTACTTAGAAAACATGGCTGCAGACATCACGGTGTGCTAAAAGATAACATGTAACATCTTAAATTTATGATCTGACATTTGACTAGTACCCAAACCCAACCACCATAATGCATTTTAGAGTTGTGAGGACCATTTAAATTATGACTGTGTGGTCTATGAAGCTTATTGTATTAGTTAAACATGTGCTTCAAATAGTGACCAATAAACAAGAGAAGTTAGATCAAAAGAGTAGCACAGGAATTGTGTGATTGATTTTTAGCAAACATAAATAATCACAACTCTTGTACTGTGTACAGCAGAACAACTGAAAGACGTTCTGAAAAGACGTTCAGGATTTACGTCACACACATGACAGACAGAAGCCTGCACGCGCGCCGAAGGCGGGTCCAGGTAACGTGGATTGCCCTTCTTTCATCAACTGAGGCAAAGCTAATTACGGAAACTGTCCTGCCTTCCTATCGATAACATATAACGTGTCCTTGCGCATTTACTATGCGCATAACAGTATCGCATTGGTGTCTATTACGTCCCACAAACCAATACATGGTGGTGACCATTTAACTAACAATAGCGAACAAGCTAACTAATTAGCCATCATCTGAGATAGCGAGTTAGCACAGACGTTTTTATACAAAGAATCTCGATATTACGAATAACTAACTCCTACCACATAAAAAGGGGTTATTAAGTGGCGATGGTGTTTATTGTTCTAGGTGTCGAGTGGTGTCGTGCATGCCCGTCTCGCATTTTCCCTCCAATCCACGGAACAAAATTAGCCTCATAATGGCGCTAGCGCTTCTTTGTTTGGCGGAAGCAAAGCTGCTTATGTAGGCCTCTTAAAGATAATTTAGCACAACTAGGCACCTAGTGTCCAAACACCACCACCTTTCCCTGAAACACCAACACAACGTTAACAAGGAATGGGAAAACAAAGGGTTCGCTTCTCCCGTAGTTATACTACATTTACGGTGTCATTTTCATTAACTACCTCCTTCATAAATATTGCATGAACATTAGGTTGAACTGCAGAAAGAAATCGTTAAAGAAATAATGGAGATGCTCATTAGGCCGAAACAATGGTTTTGCTTTCATTTCAGATTCTAAAGACAGTATGTCAATAAGCTGTGGTAACGATGGTGTAATCTCTGTAGTGAGTTTCACTTACCCTGTCTCTCTGAGTGAACCCCTAAAGGCTTGGAAGAGTCTGCAGAGAGTAAGAGAAAAATTAATGATTAATTGGTTTAGAAAACAAGCTATTGTTTAGCAACAACAAATGAAGGTCACGAGTGCTATTTTTAACCGAAGAGGAGTAAGAAACTGCTGGGATTTGATAGTCTCGATGAGTCATTAAAAAGACCCAATTCTGAAAAGTTTTCTGTAAATTACACTTTAAAGAGTAAAGCAGCCTCATGTCAGATACATTTCAGGTAGAGTGGCTAACAAAAAAGGAATCTATGTGAGGCAAAACATGACATGATTAAGCCATAAGATCATTTCCCTGTGATACATGCTTGAAGCACAATAATGTTACGTATGCTGAAATAGAACGACTTACTTCACTTCTTATAACCTCCAGTTTTGGGACATTTCTTTCTTTGTTTTGGGCAATACTTTCAGATTTGAACACCATCAGACTGGTCAGATGTCTCTGCTTGGCTTCTTTCTTCTAGTTCACTTATTCTGAGGCCAATATGTCTGTAATGCAGAATTCAGCAGTCTATGGGCGCTAAGGCCTTGGGACCACGTGTGTTCTGTAGGTACTCCAGGTCTTGTTTACTTATGATGGAAAACCTTTGTTATGATGGAGCACCTTAGTTATGACGGAGAACCTGTCTGACATGGTGACACAAGCTGCATGTGTGGGAGAGCAAAAAACAAAAGCCATCTGGTTCTGTAATGTTGCAAGGGAGTGAAAAAATATCCCGAATATCCTTCTTGTAGAAAGATGAGGCCATTTTGTGGCACCTTAAAGAGCAAAGTGGCCTCATGTCAGACACATTTTCGTTAATCTAATTAATGAATAGTGAGAAAAAGGAAGTGGGGGAAAGCCAGAATTTCACAGTGCTTCTGAAGGCATAAAAAATCCACAGCTGTTCTGTTAGAGACCATTTCCAGACTTTTCAGTATGTATATAAATAGTGCTTTATGTTTAGATAACTCTATAGATTTGCGGCAGATGGGAGGAGCTGACTGATTTCACACTCTTTTGTCTCTTATGGTGTTCTTAAATGTTAATTTATGTTGATCTTATAGGCCCATATTAAGTATAATGTATAGAGAGATTGAGATTTTCTCAATAGAGCTGCAGGAAGTGATCAAAACAAAACAATTCTAATAGAACCTTTAAAAAGGAGACCAGCGGACTCAAGGCAACTCTCGCTTAGCAATCCCTCTTTTCTGTTTTCTTGCACTCATGCTTTATTGTGAATTTATTATGTGTTTGCTAAGTCAGACAGAATTCTGTTATCTGTGGCAATGTGGAACAGATAATAATAGGGCTAATGGCAATAACAAATCCAGTTTCTGTTTCAAGTGTTAACAATGTGTACTGCAGCCTTACTTAACAATGCAAGTGATTAGTGCAAAATCCTCAGCACTTTGGGAGTAGTAGCTGGTATGAAGGGTGTTCCAAGCTCTGCTCATAATATTTTGTAGTTCAAGCTGACTCTGTCTCTCAGCTATATGTGTGTTGAGGGGAGGAGGGGGAGCAGTAATTAAAATTTTCATGTTGAAATTCTGAGAATTTCTTCACACATGTTCACTTGCCAGTAGACCAAAGTCAGACTTTGGGGAGGGGACCCCAATGACACTGTGATGGAGCAAGATGGAGCAGTTCAATAACAGATGGACTACATGAAGGTGGGTTCATATCCCCTCATGATTCGCACACCGCTGCACCGGTGTCCCTGGTGTGACTCTGGCTTAATGCCTGCCTAATATGAAGAGGTGGATCATAAGCTCCAGGCAACAGTGACGTTAGCGTGAGGTCATTGCATATAGAGATGGTGTCTGTGAGGGGCTCAGGGGTAAATCCAGAGCGTACATTAATTCTGAGAGCAAGGATGGGGGAGGGCGGGGGTGGAGTTGGGGGGTTGGCGGTTCTGGAGAATGGCCTTGTTTAGGGATGGATATCTGCATTGTTGCTGTAGAGACTGCAGGTCCAGGAAATCACATGGAGCAGAGAGCTGTGAAAGGAGTGAAACACCATTGTAGATGTGTTTCTGCAGCCTATACACTCTAGGCTGAATAAATGGAAAACAGACCAAAATGAACATTAAGCCAAATGGCAGGTCTATGAATGTCTTAATATCTTCATGCTGGTGCAGTTGTGCGTGAAAGATGAATGTCAGGTTCAATAAGCATTCGTTACTGAATGAATGGCGTACAAAATTGGTCCAAAAAAGCCATTTGGACATGCCAGGCAAGATGTAAAAAGGTATATTTGTACCTATTGTAAGCCTGTTCATTTTGAAACCTCATGCACTATTCTCTCTGTACTACCCATCTCGCTCAACCCCATTGATTCTTATTGAACATCATATCAACAGTCCTACCCTGTTATCTCAGCCTTTCCTCCGAACAAGGGAAATGTTTTGTCTCCAGATCTCCCCTGGTGGCATCTTCATGCCTCAGCCCCTGGATGCCAACCCCTCGGCAACCTGCAGCCCCCAAATCCCACCACCCGCTGTGGGGTGGGGTCTATGTTCTCTAAGCTTGTGGAAAATTACCAACAGGTGATGAGGCCACAGAGGAGCTAGGTGGCGGCCTGACCCCAGCCGAGCTCATCTGATCAGGGCTGAATTGCAGCAATTACCACCCTCAGAGAGTCACCGTGGGAGCGTGGGGTGAGACGCGCACTTTTTTATTATTTATTTGAACAAATAGGATTAGGCCCTGCCTGCACAGGACTGATTGTAATGAGAGAAGCACAGAGAAAGAGGGAGGAAAAGAGTGAGAGAGAGAATGAAACATAGCGAGAGATAGAGGGAGGGTCTGGGGAAACAGAAAAAGGGAGAGGGGGAGTGAGATGGGAGCTGAAGGAAAGGGACACGCAGGAGTGATATAGACAGAATGAGAAACTGCTTTGAGAAGGAGAGGGATTGAGGGAGTGGAGAGCTTGCCTGCCATATCCCCAGGAAGCTAATCTGTACCGGTGTGTCAAATGCATGCTTGATCCCCTCTTTCCTGGCTTGAGCCACAACAGCCTCCACCCCCCTCTTCTCCCTCTGTTGCTCAGACAGCCAAGCAATTCTGTGCTGACATATGGCAGGCAGTCAGGAACGGCACACTGCGCTTAAATATGGTGCGGTTTCCCTCGCACCGCACACCGCCGCAGACCCGCTTTCAAATGTCAAAGATAAAACACTTGTACAAGTTGCAAGGCTGATTTAATTAATGTCCAACATGGAGCATTAAGACTAGAAGAGTTGCTAGTCTAAAAAGCATGTGTTTTTTTCCATCAGGCATTTTGGTCTTGCTTTTATGTTCCTAGAGATAATAGACAGTGCTGCTTAAAAGTTTGTGAACTGCTTGAGTAGTTTAGATTTTTCTGTTGTTTTACCATGATTCTCTTACTTCATCATCACCAGTTTTTGTATATGAAATGTCATATGTCATGTAAAAAAGGTTTATGGGAAATGTGTGAGTTGCCAGCAGACTACATGAAACATGGAATCAGAGCATGTGCAAAAGTAAATGGACCACAGCTACATTGGTAAAGTCAATTTGGTAAGAGACTCAGGTGAAACACGAGTGCTCAAGTAATCAATTAAGCAGGCCAATCAAATGAGACGTCCTTGAGAAAAGGATTTGAGCCACACTGTTTAAAAGGGAGAGGAAACCAACCAAACCCTAGCTCAGCAATGCCAAGAGGAAAGTAGCCATCCGAGGACAGCAGGAAGAAGGTGGTGACAGCCCATCAGTCTGGGGAAAGCTACAAGACCATCTCCTAAGGATTCCAGCTCCATACATCCACTGTAAGACAAATCATTTACAAATGGAGGGCACTTGTCATCACTGCAACTCTACCCAGAAGTGGATGGCCATCAAAACTTGCACCAAGAAGCACCAGAAAAATAATAATTCAGGTATAGGCCAACCCACACATGACCTCCAGAGAGTTGCAGACGTCTCTGGAGGCATCAGGAATAAATGTACATTACAATCAGGTGAAAAATCAATAGATATGACATTCATGGGAGTATTGCTTGAAATAAACCTCTGCTCTCGAGAAAGAACAAAATTGCCCGTTTAGACTTTGCCAGAGAGCACTTGTCAAACCAGAGGCTTCCTGGAAGTCCGTTCTCTGGACAAATGAATCCAAAATTAAATTATTTCGCCACAGTCACAGGTGCCTTGTTTGGAGAAAAGTCAATGATGAGAAGAATCTCCTCCCAACAGTGAGTCATAGTGGTGGAAATGTGAGGGTCTGTTCCTGCTTTTCCGCCTCCAGACCTGGACGACTCCATATTATCCAGGGAACCATCAATTTCCAGACTTATCAACAAATTCTTGACCGGAATCTCCTGCCATGAGTCGGAGTCGAAGCTGGGGCGGAAATGGATTATGCAACAAGACAATGACCCGATGCATTCTAGCAAAGCTATGGAGGAATGGTTTAAGAGAAAGCTTTGCACTCTGGGTTGACCCAAAGTCTGGACCTCAATCCCACAGAAATGCTGATGCTGAATGCAGATGTCCCTCCAACATCTCTCAACTGGGGGAGTTCTGCAAAGAGTGGACAAAAATCCCCCAAACTCATTTGTGGTTAAAGATACAATCAATTGCCATTTTATGTTAATTCATTGCCGTTGTGAGTTATAGTTTAAGAACATTAGCATTTTAAGGACATCAGACACTCTAATGTATAGGCTGTTTAATGAGAGATGTTTGTGGTGGAAACGTAAGTTTGTTCAATTCAAGACACCTGCCTCGCCATAATGTCAATCGGAGCGTAATGGAAACCGGGGGATGGTGAGGTACATTCCCAGACCTCTGATGTGACCCTGTGTCTGTGGCACTGGGTGTGGATGGGACAGTCAGTTCCGTAAATGATCCTTGTGAAATTCAACCACCCTGTGAAGCTCTGTGAATCTGCTATAAGTACTGTGTGTGTGTAAAATCAAAGAAAGCTATACTGGGTCTGATTTGTCAGACACCTACTATCTGCTGTAATCACTTTTTGCACTAATCATTCAATTCAAAGGTTCCAAATCCCAGACTGTGGACCTGTGCACCACATATTTTTAATGCACGTTAGTTAATACACTCGATTAAATGTATAATTTATCAAGCCTTTTGTTAGCTGGAAGATATAAGCATTGGTATGGGGGAATACTAATAATTATATTTAAGCATTAAACTTTGTCATGAGTTGAATCAGTGCATGGCTTTGTAAAGGAGAATAACTCCAACTATCTAAAAAGAAAATGAAGTCAGTTTCCACAAGTACATCTTGTAATAGACAGCACCTGTGTCACCTTGGTTTCAAACCCATTAATTGGATGGAACTCTCTATGTGGAATGGCTGTCTCTAAAAAGGGCTGTAATTCCTAGACTACGGCTGTATCCTATGGTTGTACCTTCAAATTAAAGCAGACACTGTTCACTTCACAGTCATTGTTACATTTCAGATCCAATGTGCTACTAGAGAGCTGAAACAATAAAAGTCGTAACACTTTAAATAATTACCAGGTTCCCTATACCCTCCCTTTAACTGAATAAATGGTAGTTTATGAATTTAACACAGTACATAATCTTATGCAAAGAAATTGCAGAGGCCAAAAGTTTATGCATGGCTATGCGAACTTGAAATTAGCTATTTCATGTTCATTTAGTGTTTTTGTAATTGGGTGCAAAAAATAATTGACCTAGTTGCAGAGGTCTAAAAAGAGCACCTAACTTCATAATTTTCTCAGATATTTCCCTCACTTTGCTAGTGATATACGGCAGATTAGCACCGTAATGCCCATTAGTTGGACCAATAAATGTCAACAGCCCGACTGAACCTGACAGCAGAGGCTGAGAAACGTCCCTGTTCTGCAGGGCTGGTGAATATCTAACTGGGCTCATCAGAAGCCATATTCACTATCACACATTATAACATGCCAACATGTCCAGACATAGAAAGACATGTCATTATATGATATTCACCACAGGTGCTGCACTGTGAGATAGCAGCAATTACTATGTTTGGGCAGAACACTGTAACCGTTACCATGCTTGATAAGCTACATATACTGGTGCATTAGATTTTGTTTTTGTTTTTTTGGGGGGGGGGGGGGTATAAAAGGGTTTATTCTTAATAATAATAATAATAATAATAACTTGCTGCCTTTGACATACTCAGGATTGCACTATAATTTCAAAGAAACAAGCATAAAACAGCAGTATAAATTGGACTGGCCACTATAGTTAGAAAAGAAGCACAAGAATACCTACCACCCATAATGGACAGCCTGTAGTTAGGGATAACTAGCAAACCACAATCAGAGGACCGTAGTTTGCTTGATGGGGCATATGGAAGTGGTAGCTCAGAAAAGGCACATGGGTACAAGGCCATGGAGAGCTTTGAAGGCTTACAGTAGGATTTTATATCGCACAGGGTAAGTAACTGGTAACCAGTTTAAAGAATCGGGGTATTGTGATCATATTTGGAGACTTGGATAGAGACAAGCAATGCATGAAGATGGAAATCCCTGCATTCTTAGTCAGGGATTTAATATGAAGGTCATAGGTGAGAAAGGGATCCAAGCACACACCAAGATTTTGAATAACAGAAAATGGGACATTAGAATAGGGACACTGTGGTTATGTGGTCTGCTATAACATAATAAATGTCATTAATGAACCATATTAGTCATTTATTGTCTGGGCAAATCCCAGTATTGATTCTCAACAAGCAAGGGTGTTTTGGTCAGCTCTGATCTATGCAGGTAGTAGCCTTTTGCTCTTTATCAGTGGGGGCTTTAGCTGATAAATAATATCTATCCTCTGAATGGATTTTGATTATATGATGTATGAGCCAGCTTTTTTTTTGCATCTCCAGCAGTATGAACGTATGAACCAAGGTAGCACTACTACTGTGTGAATGGATGGGTGATTTATGCACAGTCCACGGGGATTACAGTAAGAAGTTCTGTATTTGAAAAGTTCTGTATTTGAAAACTCTCATGATTGTTGCAAAGGTGGAATTGTCCATCTGTCTCTCTCCATTACCCAAAGCTTGTCATATTAGATTTGAAATGCACTGGATCTCGTTGAAGGAGAGGTCTGGGAAATGTATCCCCTTAAGGTCTTGCTTAGTCTATTTCAAGTTTCTTCTCTCTCCCAGGCAGAAGGATTGGCAGTTTAGGGCACTGGCTGGAGCATAAGTGGGCGGACATGACTGATGCTCTTCTCTCTTATCTGGTGAGAAGCCTGTCTGGATCACAAGTGTGCCAGCCACACCACAGGAACATAAGTAGGAAGGTGGATTTTTCCCCATCTCAGGCTCGAGAGCTTTCTTTTAAACATGTCTGATCCTGCAAAGCTGTGCCCAACAAATCACATAACCAAGGAACAAGGATTGTACCGGTGCCTGTGGTAGCGTGAACCTTCGAGAGCACATCCCTATGAACTGGGCCTGCCATGTGTGTCCAAGGAAAATGAAATGTCACCTGTGGTCAAGCCTGACCTCTATTCATTGTTTGATTAAAGCAGCTTTTCCCTTCATCTCTGGACATCGCAGGTTCAGCCAATCAGAAAAGCAATGTGACACTAGTGTCACTTGACCATACCGAACACTGCAGGAGAGGTCTTGCCAATCAAACCGTGGAAGATTGGCCAATCAGACGCGCCATGAAGTCCTCCTGATTGTTTCCCCCCCCCCCAGAAATGGAAAGTAGATCGAGCAGGGCCAACTGGGCAGATGCCCTACCTGACTACCAGCTCTGCTCTACCATTTCCTAATCCATCTTTTTGGTCAGGCGTTTTCCTTTTCAGAGATCCCATTCTCGACTGCCATTACTCAAAACAAAATAAATGGACGGGTGAGAATTATCTTTGGTGAAGATTTGCTCGGCTCACCGTGGCCCCCTGTGCGGAAGCCATGTCATTTTCGATGCAGACGCTAAGGGTACAGATGATGGGTTTTATACACACGGACTATTACGCTCTAATGAGCACTCCAGCTTCACTGATGAAAGAGGAGAGTGGATAGAAATAGCTGGCTATTGGGTCATTATGCTTTGCTCCTACATGGAGGAATACAAATACTCCTCAGCTGAACTCTCCTTAAATAACCACTTTTACACTCAGATGGTTTCTTATGAGACACGCATCGCCCCCCCCCCCCATCCTTTCAAATAAATGTGAGTTTTATTTACTAGAATACTGTATGAATTTATTAAAACCACGCATATGCTTTGTGCTATATCTTTATGTTCTGTTTGCTCAGAGAACTTTAGCCTCTCCATATTTCTTTCTGTTAGAATGTGAGATCATACCGGTTTCCCCCTTGTGCTAGCTACAGTTATGCTTGTTTTTCTATTCCTTTTGTTTAGTCTACTCCCAGCCAAGTAGACAGCCCTTTCCTCCCTCTCAACCACTGCTACCAGTATTGGTGAAAGGAGAAAAAGACACTTGGGCTTTAAAGCTTGGATGGTCTTGCGGAGCTTAGGAAAACTCCCGAGGCTGTTTTACAGGGTGTCTGAGAGGAGATTGCTGATCTGATATCTTCAATGACTTTTACTCATCTGTCAATGGACATTTTTTTCCATTCACCCAATACATTAGTGGCTTTGAAATATATACAGTATGGCAGGGGTTCTCAGACTTTGTTTTATGACCAGGACCCCTTTAGTGATTAGATCTTGGCTAAGTACCAAAAACACAGCTTGCCAACCTCCAAGTGTTTAACCTTTTCATATGCTCCTGGATTATGCAGTATTCAGACTGCACCAGGCATCAGCACACATCAAATATAAATGAAAATGTTATGATTAGAATCAGTGACAAAGCCTGGATCAGAACACACCATCCCAATGAAAAGTATATTTCTGGTATTATACCAACATGATTAATTATATATACATGCCAAAAACTATTTACCTTTAAAAGTTATTGTTATTATGTATTTTATGATGAACATATTTTGACACAGACTCGCATCTGGCTCACAGACACTCAACATTTGAGCACTGCTGTTGTGTGTTATGTGCTACATGGATTTGTTCAGTCATTTTTCTGCTGTATTTCCATTGAAAATAAAGATGCCCTTCAAACACATCACAGGTCAGGGGGTTAAAGGGCATTTGCTCCAGAGGTAAAGAATAAAGTTTGCTATTTTTATATAGCAGAAACTTCCAAATTAATTAAAAATCACACTGGGAAATGTCAAGGGATTTACTTCAAGGCTGAAGAAGACAGCTTCTTCTTACACTTTACTTTTTTCTTCCCAGCACACAATCCTTCAGCATGGACATGTGCTCATAATTCCCCTTTTTCTTCAAAGAGCATTTAATCTTTAATTCCTCAGTAGGCAGCATTCACATCTTAGCGAAGAACTGACAGTCTCTATCATCCTCCAAATTCTCCAAATTCTGCTTATCCCCGTGGGCCAAGCGGGAGTGGCTTATTATGTAGGGAAAAAAGATCCAGTTTCCTTTTTAGCTAGAGTGTATTTGGAGAAATCTAAATGAGTGTTGAAGTCCTCACCTAAAAAGAGCTCTGAAGCAAGTTTTAATATCCTTTTTTTGTTCCATTGTTGATGTTTTTGCAAATATGTTTTATATGTGCAGTTGTTTAGATCATTGTATTTAAACTGGTTTAAATATGAATGCAAATCAACTACAAATCAGTGTCTGATAGCGTTTACTACCTTTATTCATTATTCATTGCTAACTAAGGACTGCTTTATCAGAAACAGATTAACCACAGTGACCAACCATTCATCAAATCAACCATTCTTTGATTTTTATGTTAAACTAGGTATTTTTTCACTGACACTCATTTAAATTATGTTTAATTATGATTATGGACTTTAGAAGTGGATGGCACTTTTCTACACAGCTTTGGGTAGCAGTTGAGAGGTGCTTGCTCCATTTTAAAGGAACACTAGGTAAAATGGTCAAACTCTTCAATAATGAATGGTTTGGTCAAATATAAATGTAGTTTGCCTGAAAATGGAAGTTAGCAGGACATTGTATGGGTAACTGCTGGCTTTCATGAACAGCATTTTTAGCTAAACATTCTTTTTTAGTGGCTCATACACCTCTACATGGCAGATGCTTTATGTGCAGAACATAAAAAGTCTGTCCCTGGCTTCATTTTCACTGAAAAAAGGCCTTTCCAAACTTCTTTATTTCTTATCATCATGTAGCATTCTATATATGCTATAATATAATCACTTTTTCAGTGTGCTATACACAGGATCACTCCCTTGAAAATGCACGTAAATGCCCTTTGAGAATCGTTACTTTTGATGCATTGGCAGTCTGTCATAGAGCGTGCACAGGTCCAAATCCCTGTGCTGTAATTTGCTTTTTATGACATTTGTGAGACAGATATTTTTCAAAATATCCCCTGGGGTGAGAACAGCTTGTCTGATTGGCTATGATCGAATGAGAATCACTGTTCCTCAGTTTGATTTCCATGCAGCATTTAACTTTGCATTTAAGTGAAATGAATGAAAATCTGGGGTCACAGAAGCGTTGTGCAGACTGCCTGACAGAAGGACATAGTTCAGGGACTGTTTTCCCCTTTTCTATCACTATCAATCCATCCAACCATCCATCTGTACATATGAAGCAGGGCAGATTCAGCTAAAAGTGGAGGTGCTGTCAGATTGTCCCTAATGTTGCAGTTCCACACCTACACCTCTTTCTACTTTGTTTCCATGTTTTTAGCTTTCACTTGCCTGCTGTTTTCTTCCTGGTTTCCTCCATATGCTTCCTTGTTTTCAGATTGGTGATGCTCCGCCCCCTTGTTAGTTAATCCCTCCTGTTATTGGCTGCACCTATGATATGTTGCCCTCAACACTGTGTCTGTGTTTTGGAATACCTCATTGTCGGTTGTTGCAATACTTCACTAGTTGTTTATCATACATTTTTGTCTGCATAATGCTTCTGTTATTCTACTGTGGTTGCCTTGTCATTCTCGTTACCCTCTTCGTGTTCCATGTTTGGATACCTAGTTACCTAGTAATCCATGTCGGCTCTAACCTCTAACCTCGTCCTTAACTAGTGTTACAGGTGCACTTCAAGCCTGCTTTTCCCACATCAAAGTGTGAGTGTAGTTCCAAAATCCTGCTACATGCATTCCAGACCTATTTCCCCTAGTTCTGATTACTGCAAAAGACTGAACTCATAAGAGTTTGTCCTGTTTAGATGCCATTGATTGCAAAGGAAACCAAATGCATCTCAGCCTTCAGCATGGGTAATCCTTCTCTAATTGTCTCCATAGTTCAACCTTCTGGTAATTGAGTGCAAAATCTTTATCCATGCAGTGATGCATTTGAAGAGTCTGAACATTTAATGCCCCGTCAGACTTACAGTCCTTGAGATTTATAAGTGGAAGAATTAGCACATACAGAATGACAGGTGTTTAAAAATGGTGCCATTCATCCTTCGTGTAGTGCTGCCAGAATATCTGCACCCGGTACCAAACATTTTGTGCCTGCTAAGAGTGCTTTAGAATTATTACGTTTGCTGTTATAATCAAGCTTTCCATAACAATAACAAGAATCGCTTTGGGCTGTATGCATTACATTTAGCTTCCAAAAAGCGACAGTGATGGATGATTGTATGTGACTGTATGGACAGAAAGGTGCTGATCATTGCCTTGCTCCCTTGCCTTGTACAATGAGTGACTATGAATTCAAATGTGGTGGTGAATTTCTGAGATAGGTTTCATCTGTTTATTTAAATGTTGGACTTTTTTTCCTGAATACTGGTCATTCAGTAGTCAACTTCAATATTTTTACTGAATAGCACATCAGACAGTACATGTTGCATTAGAAATAAATATAAATATAAAAAAATTGCAGCATAGTACACAAAGTTTCCAGAGAAACAGGATGTTTTGGACAGAGGTTCTTCATCTGAACGAGGAAAGTGCTTCTGAATTTGAATTTTTGGAGGAACCAAGTAAGTGTATAAGTTATACAGTCCAGTTATTCAAACTCCTACTAATTCAGAAGCACTGCTTGCACAGCTGATGAAGGACCTCAAACATCTCTCTGTAAAGTTTGTGTGTATATATATGAACCACGGTACCATCATAAGTTGTTCATAGTACAGTATATAATATACATGTGGGAATGGACCCGAAACCACAAAACAACAAGTCAAATATATACTGTGACTCAGTGTTACAGTAATGCTCAGTGAAGATCATCACAATGAATGAAAAATAAAATTTGCTGCCAATTTTATTTAATTAATTTCTGAAATCTTTTCAGGTCCCATATTTCTGTTAGAGTTCTTGATTTACAGAGAGACACAAGTCATTTCAAATAGTATCATTCTGCTAATGCAAGGCAGTGTCTTCACTGACCAACATAATCCAGACCCGTATACTTTCCGTTAAGTGTTCCAGCTAGTAAACCCTGGAAAACCTTCATGGCTGAAACAAACAGAAAGCTAGAGGTAGAACCAAACTATGAGCCAGTATGCCTTTAGTGGCACCTACTAATAGGGACTATTAGGAGCTGTGTATGTTTTGAGGGCCATTCCAGAAAGATACGGATATAAAATTATATTCTATTTAAGGCTTCCCCAGACAGAATCCCCAAGCATCCATCAATTATGCATTTTCTCTTGAACTGCAGATGAACTTAAACCATGGTGCCTTTTGACTGACTGTTGTTTTAATTTGGGTAAATTGCAAAATGTAGGGGTTTATATAAGATGCACAAATGCATTAGCCAAGTGTCTGACCTAGGGCTGGTATTGCTAGATAATGACTGTATTTACCTTTACCCACCTCTCCTGTGAAATCATGATGTTTTCCTAAGAAAAAAACATAACTGCTAATTTGACAAGACAATTTTTCCATGTTTTTCTTTCCCAACAAGCTGAACACGATGTTGCCTATTGTTTCGATCGATCGCTCTGATACACCACCTGCTCACTGCAGATAAAATCCCTTGCCAGGAGGGTCACATGACCACTTGGGGCTCCGGGCCCAGTTGCACGTGTGGCTGGCCATGGGCATCCAAGCAGTAGCACAGTTCCTCCCTTCAGTGCCGCTGGGTCTCGGAGGAGCGCAGGCTGGGGATGCGGCAGAGAGTCGCACCTTCCTACGTGGCCCTCAGCTAGGAATGAGGAGCGCGGAGGAGGGGAGATGAGGGAGTCGTCCCGGAGGGAGAGACTCATCAGCAGAGAGACACACAGACTTTCACCGCAGGCCCTTTGATGTGCTGCGGTGTAGAGAGACAGCTCCTGACAGCATCAAATTATCCCCCCACGCCCCCACACACACCCGCACCCCTTCCTCCACTTGGGAACTCGCCAACTGAGTGCGCATGTGCGCCCACGTGTGTGTGTGTGTGTGTTTGGGCATGAAATTAAACTTTTGTCTCTCTGAATTGTGTCTTGAAAATGTGCATGTGAGTTTTTGCGGGTGTGTCTGCTTGTACATGAGAGCATGTGTGTATGTGCACACAGACACCACAAAGCCCTTTTCACACGGAGAGTGGCACGCGATGTGAGCCAAAATGTCGTGAGGATATTTAATTTGGATGTGTGGGAAAGAGCATAAGCGGTTAGGGCAATTACTCAGGAATTTACAATTGGCAGATGCAGCTTATTACAGCATCTGGATAAATGTGTCATGTTCCATGTGCAAGACAAGCGCTCTGCTCGAACAGGTAAAAATTTCGTTTCTGGAAGATCTGGTCTTTCCTGTCTTAGCATGCTACAGAAAGGGAGTGAGAGAGAGACAGAGTGAATGGGGAATACTTGAGAATGAAATGGAAGGGAGAGAGGGATTAAGGGAAAGAGGGTGGTAGAGTAAACACAGATGAAGGGCACGCTAGGAAGGAAAGATCTCCATCAGCCCTTCTCTTCTGGGCTGCTAGTGAACACATCTCGTGCTGAGTGAGTAGAACCCATGTGCAAGAACTGGCAGGGCTTTTGTTTGGCTCCTGAGGTTCTTAAACAACTTCATCCATTTCATGTCACCTGCTGTAAATGCTTTTGGGTCCTTCTTTTCATGCATACTTTTGTTCTTCCTCACCTAATTCAAATAGCCTTCAGGGAGAGTGAAATTAGCATGCTGAAATATTCATGTCGGGCTCGTGAGGAACAGGCTCATGCCCTCGGCCTTTGCAAAGTGACACAGGTATCAGCACAGCACATGTGCTAAATGTTTTATGATGACAGTCGCGTGTGTATTCCCAACACAGAGCGTCTGGTACATTTTAAAGGTGCACAAACCACATTGCATTATTCTCCACCACTGAGAATGTGATGAATGGTTCTTCCCCTCTTTAACACAATAAAAGAGGAATAAGTAGCATGGCTTACAACATTCATAATGTGCACTGATGTGGTGAATTAGCCAGTACACAAAATTTGCCACAAAGTTAGGTCCCCTTGGAAGAGTCTATTAGTCTTTCTCCTAAGAGATAGTGAAATGAACTTGGAGTACAAACATATAATCCATTTTGCTGTGTATTTGATCAGAACTCTTTGCAGATTTGCCCCAGAAGGGAAGCCCGAAACCATTCCAGACTACACATTTATCGACCTATTTTCTCAAAATAGCACCACTAAAATATTTTGGCAATTCCACAGTTCATCACCCACATCAACGCCAATTAAATGAAGTAACAGATATGCTATTTTATGTGTTTAATGTCATGATGAAACTCATCACAGCTTGGGAAACCGAGGCAAGTTGAGCTGCCTTCTCAGAGCTGTCCGTGGAACTTGACCAACTAGCAATCTCTTGTGGGTAAATGGTAACCACAAAAGAGGATTTGCTAAAAGCTTTGTTGGTTAGCAACATTTGTAGTGCTCAGAAAACATTCCGGCAACTAGACCAGATGGTTAAGCTCCTACCGCACCTGATTTCAGAGATCCTCTTTGGTTAGTAGAATGTGGATTGTTTCTGAACCGTTCACTAAACTCTTGAACACGATAATCACAATGCGGTTAAACTGTTTCCACAACACAGCATTCTCCAATGGCCTGCCCAGAACCTTCTGACAATGATACATGAACTTTCCATAAAAAAGCTTTCATATCAGAGAACAGTTATAGCATTTATGGAACTGTGTGAATCCTGTCTTTTATTTAAATGTTATTTATTTATCCCATTTTTCTTGTTATGACAATTTCTACCAACTGACTACCTAGCCAGGTCTTCACTGTCATATTACCAACTGTGGAGGGTGCAGGGAAACTCATACTTCATCTGAGACACATGACGCCAAATTCTGCAACGTTTTGAGCTTCTGCCCATGCTGAAAAATGGGATATTTGAATGCACTTGCCAAGCACTAACTGCCATTATCAACACATGGATGACCATGATTGGCTAGTTTCGCAGTGATTGACAGGAGACAGAGTAATGCCATCCCTCCCACCCAGAGAGCAGTGCCAGTTTTGCTCATTTGGACTCCATAGACGGCTGTGGCATCTGTGAACCAACAATGACAGGGCACATTGCTTTTCTGCTGTGCCAATCATAAGCTCTCCTGAATTTTTTTACTTTTTGCAGGCTGCTGGGAAAAATATTGCTCTAACCCTTTTGCTATGTAAAAGATATATTTTCATATATTAACTTACAACTCTATGTTTCTAGAGTGTTCCCTGGTGAATGGTAGGATGCCTGCCTTTTTTGGATCAGAGTTACTATTACTGTGAAAGACTGATGCTGACTGAATTGTGTTGACAGGCTAATGTTCAAATCAAGGGCCTATGAAAGATCTTAAAGCAACAAGTGTGTTCCACGGTTTGTTGATGGAATGCCTTTTCAAGTGATTACCTGTGCTCGAGTGATTAACTATGGTTTCTTGTTGGAATGCATGATTACAAGGTGAAGAGCTTCAGATGAGAGTTCTGAGTCTGTTTGGAGAAATGTGGATCTGGGGCACATCAGAAATGATCAAGTGCCAAGAATGATATATTGTCTATTTTTGGAACACATATCCTTCTCGAATATAAGGCATATTATTTTGGAAGATATATTTCAATGCACTGATTTACAATGATTGTATATACAGTATATATTAAAAGGAGCTAAAACTTATTTAGATGTATTGAGTAGAAAGGGAAGATTTTGAAGAGAAAGTGAAAATTCAAGCAGCCTGATTTTTACACCAGAAATCTGTGATTCATAATTTATGCAGACCTATAACTCATATCTGAAACCTAAAAGACCCAAAGTCCAATCTTACCCTAAATCATTGCCAAGCCACTTCACACATACTATAGCGATCTGTTTAGCAGTCTGATGGAATGACAGCCTTCAGAATCAATACCTGAGGAGAAATGTAACTGATTTGCATGATCCCTTGGACAGTGATACCCTGCATGGGCTCATGGGTAGAGAAAACAGTGGTGTTTCAGTTGACATTTGTGCAAAGCCCAGTTCAGAAAGGTCATGCGAATATAAAACCTCACCACCACTGGCTAAAATTTGCTGCCCCCTCCCATTTATAAAAGAAAGTTATACACATGGCCAGCTGGTGAAACACAAGGCACGTTTCAGTCACAAAATAGAAGAAGCTTAAGTTCTTAATCAACTCTGATTACCTAATAAATCACAAACAGCTGTGCGTCCCTCCCATGGGCCTCTGTGTGGGAGGGCATTGTGCTGAGATGCCCACAACCCCTGGGGGACCAGGGGGACGTTTCCACGCCGAGGGATGGAGTGACAGAAAGCACGGGAGTGAAGGAAGGATGGGGACTGATTGGGCAGCATAGAACAAAGGCAAACAGCCAGTCAGAACCAAAAGGCTGGAGAATAAGTTAGCGAGTGAGAGAGAGAAAAATGGACAGAGAGATACTGAGCAAGTGTTGGTAGGAGGCAGAAGAGAGAAGCAGAGCGTGAATAGAGCAGAATGGAGAAGGGGAGTGAGGGAGAACCATTACTCCTCTAGCTTTGGAGCTCTTTTCTTCAGTACGCAGCATGGCATATATTTTAATAAGGAATACACTGTCTGTTCTCGCTCTGTTCAATATGTATGAACATTGCTCCTACACTTACTCTGCAACACTTCCTTGGAACATGAAAACAGCAAGTCTAAAATGTCAGGGTAGACAGAGTAGCACCTGGTGCCAGTCAGTCAGAGCAGTGCATGTATACCCACACTGACACATATTTGACTTCCAGCATGGCCTCCTCCTGTTAGTCTCCTTGGCAGAGCTAGCGATGTCTCCAGGCAACCAGTGCTCGGCAACAACCTGAGGCCTCCCCTTTCAGCTACAGGTACACAGCTGTGAGAAGAGATCTGAGCTAATTTAAACACACACACACACACACACACACACACAGAAAGGAGGGGTCTACTCTTTAATCAAGTTTTAGATGACTCTTGTTATTTGGCTGCTTCCAGGGATCCTCAGCTATGTCTTATAAAAGCTTTTTCCTACATGTTTCCTGTTTGATAACAAATAAATAAACACGTTATTAATTGTTTTAATCTGTTTATAAAACCAATGGAGAAGTCATGTATATCATTTTCATGCTTAAAAGCTAGGGCATACAACAAAAGTGTAACTTTATCATTTTTGGTTTATTTTGAACAGAAATAAACCTATAATAAAATGATCAAACTCGTAAGAGAGCTTCATAGAGATTGAATTTGTTTCTCTGATGTATTTTGCACAGAAGAAAATGTGAACAGATGGGAAGATAATGCAGTTGGGATGCAGTATACGGGACAGGTTTTCCAAATTAACATAACCAAGTTTTACCTCATTTAATGAAGTGACTTTCATCAGTCCAATGGTGTCTTCTTAGTCTGCGTTTAGCATCACTTCAGAATCCCCTTTTCTTGTGTAACATTCATGGTACAGTTGTACTTACCTCTTACCATGTTCAATGTGTGCTGTAATTCATTATAATTTCCTCTGTTTTGTTTGACTGTGTATTTATGTTATATTTAATTATATTTAATCAAAGAGCAAAACAAGCTGCAACTCATGGATGAGGTTTGTGAATCAGCAGCTTCTCCCCGGAGAGAGAAAGAGAGAGAGAGAGAGAGAGAGAGAGAGAGAGAGAGAGAGAGAGAGAGAGAGAGAGAGAGAGAGAGAGAAAGAGGGAGAGAGCTAGAGAGATGGAGAGACCTCTATAGGCGATAAGCGGAAGTCTTCCAACAATTTATAGAAAACAACCATAGGCTATTCATGTAAGTCACGGAGAGGACCACAAGTAGCACGCTCACAGCAGTTCCTTTAAATGATGAGGCTTCATCGACAGCGGCTACTAAAACTAGCTGCTCTCTGTGAGCATTTATGAATGAATCATATATCATTAACAATCGTTCCTTGAAAACCTTGCTAGACTAACTTCCTATGAACTTATTGTCCTTCTCTTCATTCGCTACGCTGGACGACGGGTCTTCTGTGATGTCTAATGACTAACGGATATAATATAAGAACCGAGAAAATGGTTCTGTTGCACCGGGACACAGACGAAACCTTACTGAGTCCAGGCACCGGGAATCCGACTGCGATTACTGTATTCCACGGATATGCTCCGGTTAGTTTGGATCATGCGTGTTCCCTCTCGGGCGAGAGGAACAACTCGGCTGTGGGTTTGTGTGATTGGTTCGAACAGTGACTGGGGTTGACTGATGTCCAGGGGAGAATGTCTGGGGACGCGGTAATCAATATTAGTTTAGCGCTGTAAGAAAATGTTTGCGTTTATATTTTCACGCTCAGCGTCACAAACTCATCATCCTGCAAGCCCTTTTATGACTGACGGGCTTCAGATCGGACTCATGAACATGCGCGGACGTTTGGATTCCTGCGTTAGGAGCGTCTTATTGTTTTATTTTCGTTTTCAGGAGCAGTTGTGGAATAATAGCGTGGATAAAATAATTTAACCCTTTTTGAATATTTGGATGACCAACGTTTTTTGGAGCTCTTTTCTACATGTAAGTTATCATATAAACAAATGTGTCAAATTCGTATTTTTAATCTCTAAAATTGGCTCCGGGAGAGTAGAATAAGTTGATTTTGTGCATAGCAGGCTATTATAAACTTATATCAAGTCAGCTGCTTACAGCATTAGTCACAATGAAGGCATTACATTTACACTATTAACAATAAAATTTAAATATAATTTAATAAGCTAAATAAAGAAAGAAGCCAAAGAAGAACCACCTGCTTGAATGCAAAAGTGTTAAAAGTAAACCTGCTAAGAAGAATAACAGCAATTAATTAAATATTATTTATGACATAATACAATGAATAACACATCTCTAATAGATACGTCTGTCCTAGGGGCCAAGGCCTTCTGTGGCATTTATTTAAAGTCCTACAACTTTAAGAGACAGGTGAACAGATTGGCAAACTGAAAAAAATGACAATAATAATAAAAATGTGGACGATGGGTTCGAAGGAAGGTGCATGGAGGTCCATAGCATGCTCTGTGTTTCTACTGACATTGTTAGCAGTGGGAACTGCTTTCTCTGGTGTTTTTAATGCCTCAGACAAGGATATTTTTAGCGAGTTTGGGCAGTTCCGACTTACAGAGAACCAGGCACCGGAGCTACGGAAACTTCAAGCCACTAATTTTCACCCCAGCTTGTATTTCAAGCATGTGGACGTGCAGCTCATGAGACAGAGGTCCACTACAACCCACAGCCAGATTTTCAAAGTTCTCCGAGCTGCCGTGCTGTCCATGCTCTCCAACGCTCCTCTCTATATGCCACCTGCAAAGCACGATGAGTTTGCAAGCAAGTGGAATGAGATCTACGGTAACAACCTCCCTCCTCTTGCATTCTACTGTCTGCTCTGTCCCGAGGATTCGGCTGCCTCGCAGTTCCTGATCAAGTTCATGGACCGCATGGTGGAATATCCGCACTGGAAGGTGACCAGCGCACCAAATGACGAGGTGCCCGTGGCTCACTCGCTCACTGGCTTCGCGACGGCTTTCGACTTCATCTACTCCTCCTTGGACCAGCGGCGGCGTGATCTGTATCTTGGCAGGATCCGCCGAGAAACTAAGGAGCTGTACGAGACATCCAAATATCGCGGGTGGGGGAAACAGTTTCTGCAGAATCACCAGACTACTAACATTTTAGCCATCCTCACCGGTGCCATCGTGGTGGGTTCACACGGTGACCCAGAGACTATGATATGGAAACAAGTGTGTGTGAATTACATGGAGAAGACCATGTTTCTCCTCAATCATGTTGTGGATGGGTCTTTAGATGAAGGTGTGGCATATGGAAGCTATACAGCAAAGTCAATCACACAGTATGTGTTTCTGGCACAGCAGCACTTCAGCATCGACAACACCCTGAACAACTGGCTCCGCATGCACTTCTGGTTCTACTACTCCACATTGCTGCCAGGGTTCCAGAGGACAGTGGGTGTAGGAGACTCTAATTACAACTGGTTTTATGGGCCAGAGAGCCAGTTAGTTTTTTTAGACAGTTTTGTGATGAGGAATGGCTCTGGTAACTGGCTTGCACAGCAGATTAGGAAGCACAGACCTAAAGATGGTCCGATGAGTCACTCCACTGCACAGAGATGGACAACCTTACATACAGAGTTCATCTGGTATGATGCCCATCTGACGCCACAGCCTCCATACGGGTACGGCAGAGCTAAGATGCATATTTTCTCGAACTGGGGTGTAGTGACTTATGGAGCAGGTTTACCTCTTGCCCAGGGCAACACATTTGTCTCTTTTAAGTCCGGTAAACTGGGTGGGCGTGCGGTTTTCGACATTGTCCATGCTAAACCCTACTCGTGGATAGATGGCTGGAACAGTTTCAACCCTGGCCACGAACACCCTGACCAGAACTCCTTTACTTTTGCCCCTAACGGACAAGTGTTTGTAGCTGAAGCACTGTATGGCCCAAAATATAGCTACTTGAACAATGTGCTTGTGTTCAGTCCCTCCCCAACAAGTCAGTGCAACGCCCCCTGGGAGGGCCAGCTAGGGGAGTGCGGCAAGTGGCTTCGCTATACCGACGAAGGCGTGGGTGACTCTGCAGGAGAGCTGATAGCAGCGTCCTCACACAGAGACACCATGTTTGTGAGTGGCGAAGCCGTTGCCACTTATTCCCCAGCTATGAGACTAAAGAGTGTCTACAGGGCCCTAGTGCTCCTCAACTCACAGACTCTCCTGGTGGTTGATCATGTGGAAAAATGGGCCGGCTCGCCTGTCAATGCGCTCAGCGCGTTTTTCCACAACTTGGACATTGACTTTAAATATGTGGCTTACAGGTATATGGACAGGTATAATGGGGCTTTGATGGATGTGTGGGATGCGCATTATAAAATGTTCTGGTTTGATAGCCAGGGATATAGCCCCAACACACGGATACAGGAGGCAGAGCAGGCAGCCGAGTTTAAAAAGAGATGGACGCAGTTTGTCAATGTCACTTTTCCTGTGACGGGTGAGGTAGGCAGGATGGTCTATGTGATGCATGGGCCTTACGTCCAAATCTCCAACTGTCGCTTCATTGATAGCAGTACAAATGGCTTCAAACTGTCTCTTATCATCAACGGCACTGAAAAAATTGTTTCGATAGCAACCAACTACAAAGACATAAGTGCGCGTTCAAGTTATCTGGGCTTTGGGGGTTATGCAAAAGTCGAAGACCAATATCAGATTATTCGCTTTGGCTTGGGAGCACAGCTCATTCCCAAACAGCCAACTGTAGATAGCCAGTTGTTTGATTTCGGATTCACAGTGAACGTGGTAGCGGGAGTGATATTGTGCGTTGCGATCGCCTTCCTCACGCTGCAGCGCAGGTTTTATGTCTGCTTCACCAGACTAATGCGCTACACCCTGTTCTCCGTATTGCTGCTCTGGATCATTGAACTCCTGTTACTCTCAAATAGCTGCGATCAGCTGCTCTGTGGCGTAAAGTGGAAGAGCGCAACCACAGACCCTGACCCAGCCAATCAGATGAGACTGTATGACCATTACCACTTCGCTTTGCCCACTGTGGTGATCACAACCCTGCCGGGATCTGGCTCGGACATCCTTAAGCACCTTTTCTACAACAACTCAGACTTTGTGTACTTGCGGGTCCCCACAGAACACCTGGACATACCCGAAACGGAGTTCGAGTTTGACTCCTTGGTGGACGCTTGCGAGTGGACAAGGTCCGATGCTCAGCAAGGACGCTTTAAGATGATCCAGGGCTGGCTGCATTCGCTGGTGCACAACACTCACCTGCACCTTCAGAACATCCCGCTGTACGAGCCAAGCAGGACCAAGCAGGTCCAAAGAGCCAATCCTACGCGCGACAAGCGAAAGCGCGCGAGACGCCTGATAACCGAGGCAAGAGGGAGGGTGAGAGGCAGCTCGGACCGAGACGCCGAGTATGTGCGGGAGATGCGCAGGCACACGACCGAGTATCCCAACGCTCGCCTTGTACTAAACCTCCGCAGCGGTAGCTGGCCTCTCAAGCTTCCTTTCCTTCAGGAAGTGGTCGGCCCTTCCCTCAGGGCCCTCTATGTGGTCAGGGACCCTCGTGCATGGATCTATCTCATGCTGTATAACAGCAAGCCCAGCCTCTACTCCCTGAAGAACATCCCTCAGCACTTGGCTCTTCTTTTCAAAGGAGCCACGTCCCGGGAGAGGTGCCCGGCTTTCGCCCCCGAGTTCACAGCGCTGTGGCAGCTGCTGTCCCGCTCTGAGACCAATCCCGTGCTCCTCTTGGCCCATCTGTGGTTGGCACACACCGCCGCCGTGCTCCGAATCACGGCTACTCTCCCCGAGGAGGCCTTCCTGCAGGTGAGGTTCGAGGACGTGGTGAACCTCCCGGAGGAGACGGCCGAGAGGATACACTCGTTCCTGGGGGTCCCGCTGACACCCTCGGCCCTGAACCAGCTCATGTTCACCACCTCGACAAACCTCTACAATCTTATGTATGAAGGGGACATATCACCAGCTAGCATCAACGTATGGAGACGGAACATGCCGAGGAAAGATGTCAGACTTATCGAGGACACTTGTGGGTTTGTGATGAAGAAACTTGGTTACTCCACATTCAGTAGTTGAATTATTTGCTGCAGGTCAGCTGCTGTTTTGGAGATTTCTTGTACTGTATGTGGCTATTATTATTATTATTTTATGTTGTACTTTGTATTTTTGCACTGACGACTTAGCAAGAGAGATTTAGGAAACATAGTATAATATAATGGTTCAAACTGTTTTATCCTGTAGTCTGTGATGCATTATGATGATCTGGTACCTTGTACTGCCTAGTTGGTGACATTTTATATTAAAATGCATCAAGGAAGTGCTCAGAAATTCCTCTTCCTTTATGCCTTGATTTACACACACACACACACACATACACACACCCACCCACACACACACACACACACACACACACACACACACACATACACACACCCACCCACACACACACACACACACACACACACACACACTCTTTCAAGACACCAAAATGCTTGTTGGGAGTCGTAATTGACTGAGCAGAAAGCTCAGCGCGCATTATGAGTTTTCGCTGTAATCCCCAGAGTAGCACACTTTCCAGCTCAAAGCCTTCACCCATCATGGGTGAGATCCAAAGTTAAAAAAAATGACATTTTATATTGTTGCTTTGAAAGTATATGTTGCATCCTGCTCCAAAAGGGCTATTGCACTTTAACAAGTAAAAACTGATTGACATGTCTAAAAGTAGCAACATATTTTGATGCGGATTGTGTAGATATCAAATCAGATTTGTCTCAAAGCATCCAAACATTCTCGGTCTATTATTGACTACAAAGCATGTGTACAACTAGTCACACTAATTCTGAATAAACGCCCAAACTGAGACCTCAGCGTGGCCACGTAAGAGCCTTATCTACTGCATGACCCCAGCAAAAATGCAAATGATAAAGTAGACTCCTCATTTCCTGTCTAACCTCATCAGATATCCAATTACCTTTCAAATCATTGTCCCAAAATTGGACATGCAAAGGAGACAGGTGTTTGCCCTGGATACACGTTGCCTGTGGATGGGGAAGATGAATTATGTTTGACGTCTCTCTGACATTAATCTTTGTAAACACTGCACATGCAAAACTTAGTACAAAGAAACAGTAGCAAAGTACAGTTTCTTGAACTCTGAATAACCCATTTAGGCTTGTATTATGTAATTCAGTGAACCTTATCTGTGGCATTTATGAAGAAACACTGTTAACAGTATGTGAAATTTATGTTAACAAAAATTAAATGAGACTTTCTCAATCCACTTTTTGGGTTACTCAAGCCTGTACAATTGATTGGTCCATTCCAAATATCACGTTGCTATGTAAGCAAGGTAAGCAAAATTTATGAAGACCATGGTTAAGATTTGTTACAAGCCATAACTGAACAAAAATTGTAAGTGGCTGAGAATCCCCATGTATTGGATTGATAACCTCTGATTTAAATGAACTGTTACACTGTAGATCACTGAATTCTCTCCTTGTCTCTTTGCGGCTGTGTACAAACGGATGTTGCTGGTCTTCTTGATTATGTTTTAATGTTGTGGTCTTTGACTGTGTGTACATTTGCAAATCAAGCTCTCTCTCTCTCTCTCTCTCTCTCTCTCTCTCTCTCTCTCTCTCTCTCCCTCCCTCTCACACACACACACACACACGTTAACCTGTTTCCTTTTGTACTTCTCTCTTTTTGTGAGTATATGTTTCCAAGCTTCTGTGGCCTTGAATCTCAAACATTTTCTTAAACATGACTTTCACGTTCTTTGTTTTGCTCTATGCGCAGATGGCTGATGTCTGATGTCTCTATGGCAAATAAAGATGATTTATGAGCAAATGGTGACTGAGTTGTAATGCTTATCCATTATAAAAAACAACCCCAAAAGCTAGCATTCACTTAGCCATACAGATCCCATCCAACCATGTTCCCATCCAAGCAGAGGCTTGGAGCTCTAATCAAGAGAGCTCCCATTGAATGGTGTTAAGGGTCCCTACCATTCCAAACAGCCGACACACGCCTACCAGCCCACATGTACAGTGCATGTGAAACAAGCAGGCCATTAGGTGGCTAAAAAAATGCAACATGTGCCACGGTGTTCTTCCTAATGAGTGCAGAGGCTCATGAAACATACCTTAACTGGAGCACCTCATTCTACTGTCGAACTCCTGTAGCTTGTAATAAGAAACACTGGTTTCATTGCTCATTGGTTTGTGATTTAGCACCATTTATATATATATATATATATATATATATATATATATATATATATATATATATATATATATATATATATATATATATATATATATATATATATATATATATATATATATAGTGTTGTGTTAAAAGAGATTAACTTCATGATGCACTTTAAAAGATCAGATTAAAAAATGTGATTAATAATGATGACATCATGTTCCTTCACATGAAAACGAACCATTCGGGCCATGCGTACATGTTCTTGTGTCTGCAAATCCCACTGGATGAAACCTCCCATGTCTTAGACCTATTTTCCCATTTATCCAATTCCCATTTCTCTTCTTTCATATCCTTGCAGCCAAATTACACTGCTAGCAAGTTCTTTGATGTCATATTGCATGAGACAGAGTAGGTGCCCTGAGAATTTATTTAATCCAAATGAAATTAAATGTGCTTATGTAACGTTTATAACTAGGTTAAGAAAATAGTATGGATTACTTTTGCGATGGGCATGCACTCCACCCATTTTATTAGAAAAAATATATATTGGAAAAACGTCATAGGTGTGATATATTCTGCAATGCGCAGTTTGAGCTAATGATCCTCCAGCTCTTCCCGGTTCGTGGTTGGTCCTGGTCAGTTGCTGACTGCAGCACTGCAGGTGGCCAAAAATCTCATCAACGTCTATCAACATGATACTGATGCAACACCCGTAGTTACGTCACCGCCACGCCAGTGTCACTGTGTTGAGGACAATCCCCCACTTGAATATTGCCCTATCGGCAGTGGTTCTGAGGTAAGAGAATAAACATGGTAGAGGTTGGATGACAGTTTGTTTACTGTGCTCTTACAGACTACATTTTGTAATTATTCTGTATTGTATTGTTTGGAGTTGTTACAGCAAACAAGCTTGCTAAAATTAACTTTCAAAAGTAACTCTGTCCTGGGAAATACTTGTATGAAGAACAAACGATGCTCAGTCTTTCTTATACATTGTCGCGGTTGTCACTTCACCCCCGACTTCAAGCTTCCAAATCAAACCCGAGGCCCACCAGTACATTTCCCTCACAACACTGACATGTTTGGGACACTTTTCACATCACACAGTGTGGTTAGTGCGAACAACAGCAAACCTTTCATTTAAAATGTCAGCATAAATTAGTGTTGGCTTGCAACAATTAAAGGAACAACATTTTGACTGCTTTGTATTTTGTAGGAACAACTGAGCAGATCTGTATGAGTTTGCTAAGGTAGTTTTTCCCCCTTCCTTGTAAAACTCGTCTGCATAATTTCATGTAGGACAGGTAAAATATATTTTATGGCAGCTGTGTAAGCTCATCATAAATGTGTTGGTATAATATCCAGTTGAATGTGGGTGTTGACCCCAGAACCAAAGACAAAACAATTGACATCTCAACCTAATTATACAGCAAACTAATTAGGTCTGAACTTTTGCAACAAGCCAGCTAATAGCTAAAAATTAACTGGGCAATATCTGAATCACAATTTCTCAGTATTCCCAATAATTTACTACTCTGTGTGAGTCTACAACCTGTGACAAGGTTCTGTATTATGTGAGCTATCATGCCATAAATAATAAGATTGTCCTTTGGGGATTCATAAGCAATCAGAAAGAGTATGAAATATATTAGATGCCTCTCATTTGCATCTTAAAATTTAATTGCAAAACACTTCATGACCCATAGGGTTTGTCGTATCATTGGATCTAGTGAGGCTTGAGTGGAGAAACTGAGAGCAGAAAAGGGTGATAACAGGAAGGTTTTACGGTTGTCTCAGCTAAGGGCACAATATTGAATGCACCATCTTTACCTTCTGACATTCATCAGTGTGTGCTAATCGATGTCTTAGCAACCGGTAATAAAAAAAGATCAGAAAAAAGACATTAGAAGACAGAAGCCAGAGGGCACATGCAAATATAAACAGGAAAAAGCGCATCTCTGAGATCGCCACAAACGTTTCCACTGTACGTAATTCCTGAGGTTTTTATTGGTTTTTATTGGTTGTTTATGAGAAATCATTCTAGTCTAGAGTTGTCTCTTCATTACTGTTCTGCAGATATCCACTACATCGCAAAGCTCGGCACTGAAGCTCCTCCCAGTCTGTGGCTTTAGCCCAATAAGACTAATGTGAGATGGTTTCATTAGATATGTGAAGCGTTGTCAATTTTCAGCTGAAGATAAATTGTGCCTGAAACAGAAGCACTCCAGGACTGTCATTTGACCAAACTGAAAATGTTCACCGCATGGACTGAATCACACCTCAAAGGAAAACATAAAAAAGGGCAAAATCCACTTTAATTGTAGAGTGCACTGTATTAAACCAGGGATCAGTGTCAAACTTTCGGCGCCAATGAATAATAGATGCGTTTCATTTTCAGAAACACAATGCTGAAGTTTGAACAATGTATCAACAATAGTGCTGAGCTTTTAGGACCGGATGCTTCACTTGGGAGTGCTGCCAATTTCACGGCAGCTCGGCACGCTATCATTTGTCGTGTTTAGGCCTTCATTTATATTGACAAAAAGCATAGCCCACTTGTACTGACAGCTAAAATATAATACAGCGAAGGAGGAACATTGTGTTCTTTTAATGTGCTAGTTTCTATTTCTCTTCATTCACTTTTATTAATCTTCCCCTTGGTATTTTTTAGACAATTGACATTACTATTGTTTTCCTACCCATAAATAAAGAAAGGTTCCAATAATATTTAGTATGCAGTAATGTGCAATTCTTTGCATTACAGTAATTGGTTTTGAAACATAGGTCACTGTAAGGTTGAGTAAATAAGTCGAGAGAGGGAGAATATGTCAGTTGAGAGAGAAAATGTGACAGAAGCTATTGGCCATTGTTGGAATAATTCCTCTGCTACGCTCATCTGCCTTTATATTGGTAAAGATAAGGCTAATGTGCATACCTGTCCAGCATCTCTATGCTCCTTTATTTCTCTTGTTTACATTCTCATTCCCTCGTTCTTTAAAGACACACTGTCTGAAAATGTACAGCAATCTATGCCCTTTTAAATAAATACATTAATAAATTCTTTAATGTTCGCAAACAGAGTTTGTGTAAAATATTCATTTTCCACCTTTAGATTATGACTAATCTATCCAGAACTGAGCTCTCACAGGTTCATGACTTTTTTTGACCTTGGGTTTGGGAAACATTTCAGTTCCTGTCCGCAGTGCACAGGCTAAGCTGTCCCCTCTGGCACTCTGGGTAATCTCCTCTCACTTACTGATCTACTTCAACAGGCCTCAAGAAGAAGGTGCCCTTATGCTGAAAGAGCAGTCCTCTCTTTTAGTTTGTCCACATTTTAGTATCTTCTTCTCCTTTTTAAATAATAACAACAATGTAAAAACAATGTGAAACAAAATACATTAGGTATAATATATGTCTAAAATATAATTACCTGACACAACAATGGATGAAACCCATGAACCCTACAGCTACTATATGTGGTATTGTGGCTAGGAGTGTAGACTCCCCACCCTTAATGATGTGATGTGAGGAGGCACACATCAGCCTACTAAAAGACAAGAGCTCAAGGGTACAGAGTTTGAGCCCTGGATTTCTTCACTCTATAAAATGTCTGAAAGGATAAGCAGATGTGTAAATGCACTGAGACTGTGCTCCTCATAGCCTAGATTTGTTTTAGCTGCTCCAATAACAATGCAGGCATGGTGTGGCGGGGGGGGTAGTCAGACTTATCAGTCAAATCTTTCCAGGCTTACAGGGAGAATGTATTCAATTCAGTTCACTTAATTCAGCTTCCGATGCAAAATTATTACATGCTCAGATATCCTTGCATGCAAAATACGACTGGAATAATGACTAGCTGCACAGTCTTCTTTCGTCGGAGGGAATATTTTGGGGTTTGTCATAAGTAATGACAGAGCTTGTCCTTCAGGGAACTGAATTATATAGCCTTTGGGTTTATTCGTCCTTTATATGACCTTCAGTAAATAAGTTGGCCTTCATCCACCAGTTTAATGAAGCAAACACATCCCCAGTTGAAAGCCTGACGCAAATGTATGGTGCGGTGTTTAAGGGGGCCACCTTTCAAGTGTTCTCAAGTAGGCCGCGCTGCTTACTGTAGGCTGCCTATTATGTGCGCTGCTCTTCTCTGCTGTGACAGTGGCAGTTGTGGACATCTCCAGAGCATTCACTCTTCATCCTCATTCTTGCCATGCAACAGCAGCCATTCAAATTCTCACTGAGGATTCAGCTCTCGGCTCACAATCAGTGATAAAATGTACGCCACACGAGAGGCCAGTAGGCCTCATGTTTGTACTTCTGGCTTTTCTTTTTGTGGAAACGTGCTGGCCTCTGAGTGGCCAGGGTCTGTCTTCGTTGTCAAGGAATATTTTACTATGTTAGAGGAGAAAATGGCGGATCCTGAAAATTTCCATTGCACTATTAGGTATTATTACGCTTCCGTTAGATATACACATGGCAAACTAGGACAAGAGACAGGTGCCTCCAAGGCACCGTGTGTCAACACCAAGACAACAGACACTAAACACTTCACAGCAGGGGTGTGGGCCAATGGCTGCTTGGTTTGCATTATGAACATGTTTGTTGCTTCAGTTGCTTCAGGGTTAAGGCTAAAGGAGGACTAGTAAATATCTGATTTCATTCTGGCTTAGGTCCTAGTCTAATACGCTTCAGAAAACAAGCAGTCTTCAGAAGCACTTTAAGTCTAGGTCTTAAGATTGTTAATCATTAATAAATGGTATTAATGCAATTAAAGTCTTACCTGTTTGGTAATAAGTATGGTTTTAAGTGTGATTAAGCATGGTTAATTGCTGCTGTTTGTTTAATACTGAGACATTGACAATATTACACACAATACTGCGAAGCTTTGAGATTCTTCCACAACTTTATAAAATATGCATAATGAGCCTGTAATTGATTGTCTTCCAGTTATTAAACATACTTATCTTTCAAACAGCAAATGACTTTGAATTAATTATTAAAATGTTGTGAAGAACATCTAATTTCACTTTCAACAGTGGCATGCAAATTACGGGTACTGTGTCAAGCATGCAGGCCCATTTTGGTAATGAATTTAGTCACATAAAGAGACTACATGATTGCTTTTGACTATCAGTCAAGCATAAATAACTTCTAGCACTGACCATGCAAACAATAACACTGCTGTTTAGAATTACCAGTCAAAAATCTAGTCAGCAAAACTATTGCTAGCATTACTGGCAAGTTATTGGTGACAACACCTGTGCCATAAATACCATACTTGTGAATTTTACAGCAATTATGTTCAACAGTTTGAGCAAAACTTGGCTGTTGGTTGTCAAGCAACCACCACATTATGGTTGAGTAGGCTGTTTTTAGTTTTTTCTATGCTTGTCGTAAGTAACAACCATGTCAAACCTAAACTAAATAGAAATAACAAGAAATAATATCTGTTGTAATATTTAAGTTCAGTTATTTGCTACTGTTTGTACCAATTACACACCATCCTTATGCCCAGTCTGATTGTGATGTGCGCAGACAACGTGTTGCATTCCAGGACAACTTTCCTCCTCAAGGGTACATTCGATCGCAGATCCATTTACTTGAATAGCAATGGGACAGATGGACAGTTATTGTAGAAGATCGTCAAATGGAATAAGCTTCTATGCTTAACAGCAGAGTATGCAATTTTGAAGATTGGACTCCCTGGGCTGATAGACAAGAAAAAATGCTCATTGTGTCTCAAGCAGCTTGTGGGTGTGAAGTGATGGCAGGTCCCACAGGCCGCGAGACACCCCAACCGGCCACCCCCCCCCCCCCCGCGTTTGTTTTCCAGGCCAAATGGGGATGTATTCCAGCTGGCTGCTGGACACACAGAAGTGAACTAGACACACTTAGTCCTTCATTAAGAGGGTGCACAAAACGAGAGCATGTTGACAAAGAGCCCCACCACTGTGGCCACTGTGTGGCCATTTTGACGTACAAGGATGGGTGGGGACTGTTTTTGTTAGAGTACACGTGTTATAAGACATTCTCAGCATTAGTGAAAAGAGAGAGAGAGAGAGAGAGAGAGAGAGAGAGAGAAGGGGGGGGAGGGAGAGAGAGAAAGAGAGGGAGAGAGAGAGAGGGGGAGAGAGAGAGAGAGAGGGAGAGAGAGAGAAAGGGGGAGGGGAGAGAGGGAAGAGAGAGGGGAGAGTGAGAGAGAGAGAGATAGGGAATGAGAGAGAGAGAGAGAGAGAGAGAGAGGAAGGGCAGGAGGGAGAGTAGCACCCAATGCCCACATCTGTAGATCACTCCAAAGTGTTGACTGGTTTGTTTTGTGAGGGAGACATGTGGACTTCATTTCAAAACAAACGAATCATCATATTGAAGAATCATATAATTAATGTCATTTGCATTTGAAGGAGGCAGAAGGGGAAAAGATGGGTGCAGCTGAATCATTGCATTCAGAATGATCTAATTAGAATGATTTGCCATTTAGAGACAATTTAATTTGCCATTTCATGGCAGAAATCAAATGTCAGATGCCTATATGGCATATGACAGCTGAGATGGAAAAAAACAGATAGTAAGTCTGATGAAATATAGATGGCCTTCTCTGCAATTTTTTTTTTATGTGAAAATGTGTTTTGAATAGAGCATTTGAAATGCTTGAAATGCTTGTATATTCACACCCATCCAATGTAATATTGGGAAAATATGTTCAGAAACATTTAAATAAACGTATACTTTAAAATAGCCAGAGCAGAAGCAAATTTACCTTATTCAAACCTACCTCAAAACCTATTCAACAATAATGTTAGTCATTTTTTTCAGTTTAGGAAACTGAAGCAGGGATCATATACATATACAGCTGGACATCCTCATGTGGCACCACATAGAATGGTGGGGAACATCAAGGCTGAGATCCACTGGGACGTCCAGATCCAGACAGATAAACAAGCAGTGGTGAACCAAACTGACATCAATAGTGTGCAAGATGCAGAAAACAGCAGTGGTAATAGATGTAGCAGTCCCAAGTGATGGAAACATCCAAGGCAAGGAACACGAGAAGCTGGAAAAATACCAGAACCTGAAAGAAGAAATAGTGAGAATGTGGAAAGTTAACACCAAAGTTGCACCAGTGGTGGTGAGGCACTGGGGGCTGTGAGGCCTAAATTGGCAAAAGTGGCTCCAACAGAACCCAGGAATGCCAGTATCGATCTCAGTCCAGAAGAGTGCAATCATAGGAACAGTGAAGATACTGTATTCTTAAACTACCAGGCCGCTGGCAGAAACCCTGAGGAAAAAGATATGACCAACCATTGGAAGAGTGAGACCGATTTTTGTTTTACATGCCAAGCAATCTGATTCTCTGGATTAGATAAAGATAAAAGATGTACTTCTGGCTATCTCATGCTAAAGCCCTTCATGAGATCACTCAGGATGAGAAGCTTCACAGTGGGTGATAACTCTCCTCAGTAAGTTATGTGGCTCTCAGCAGCAAATAGCCTAGATAATGCCAGATAATGACGAATCACCCATAGCTCATAACACACTGACATTCTGTCTTGCAAATAGAGCCAGCAGGCGTCAAAAACTGAAACTGAAACATTGAAAAAACAAATAAATAAAAAGAAAATATAGAATCAAACCCACTGCAGAAGCATTGCATGTTAAGTACCACAAAACCCAAGCCATGAGGATGAACAGTTTGCCAGATGGTGTGGTACAGACCCCATAAGCTCTCACTCCCCCAGGGCCTTTGGTGGAGCTGTTACCTCACCATTCACATTACACAGAAAGGTTCCAAAGGAATGTGTATAAAACATGCTTGTTTTCTTTATTCCTTGTTTGTACCATCTAAAAAGATGACAAAATGACGGTGGAACCCATATAAAATATGTGGGCTTCTGCTCAAGAGAACAGTATTGTTTTAGCTCTAGAAAACAAAGCTATGAAGAGAGTTAATCTTAAAGTGTCATTAAGCACTACCTGGAGGATAGTATGCTCAGCCGTCCTGAAAATGCCATCATTTGTCTGGAAAATGACTTTTACATACTACTAATGGCTGTTAAACTTTCACAACAGTGATCTAACTCCTCCCTCCCCGTTCTATATTTAGAAGCCCTCTATTCCATTACTTCACCCATTAACCTATAATTCATTCAGCATGTATCTTATTGGTCGTCACTGTGCCAACTGTTGGCAGGCATTGCTGTGAATGATGCCACCCATCCCCATCAGCTCTTCGGTTGCCGTGGAGATCCACCTGAAGTGCGTGAGTCATGTGACTTGTCTCTCTGTCGCCTCATTAAGCTGACTGGCTTGACTGATTGGCTGGAGGGGGTTTACATTATTGATGAGGGTCCAATGGCAGGATCTGATTAATTGAAACCATCCTGCATACTGGGAGAGGAGCCCTGCTAGCCCAGCAGTGGAGTGGAGAGATGGCCGCAGAGCACAAGGTTTCGTGCTAAACAGCAGCTAATTGCCTGATGGTAAGCTTGAGGACATCTTCTGCTTCTTCTCTGGCACTAGGAGACTTTTCTCTGCAATATGGTGGGCAACATCACACACAGAAAACACTAATACACTATTTTTTTTCATTTTCAGTGTGCAAAGAAAGAGTACTAATAAACAACTGACAAGCCAAACAAAAAAACAAACAAAATGTTATAATTTTTAGGCTACAACACTTGCACAATACTGTTATACAGTTCACAGCTGTGATAAAAAAGCACATTAGCATTTAGAGTGCAAACGTGCATATGCTGCACATATAAACTGTGATAAATAAATAAACAGTGGAAAGCAATCCAAAGGTCTTTTAAAGTGCAATACATCTTTCTTTGCCAGATAGTCCTAAACTGCAGAATTTTCCTGACCAATGGCCACAATCTAGCACAAACACTACAGACAAATGCAGAAAAGCTTCTCTGTGCGGCTGCAAAATTTATGACCTCCTGTGCAAAATAGCGTCTTAATAACTCTGTAATTAATTTACATGCTACTTAAATTGCGATGAGGATGGAGGCAGAATTTATTTTCAGGCGTTCATACGAGGGGGACATTAGCATAAATGAATAAGGCACAGCTCTTGCTCTATGAGGAAAGTCTTCGAGCTCCGCTCAGCTCTTCTCGCCGGTCACTACTCTTTGCCACCTGTGACGCACGACCAGTAAATAAATTATGAAGCTGTCGGGAGATTGCTTCAGGACAAAGATGGATTAAAAAACAGCAATCAGAACACAGCCCAGCAGGAATGATGCACTGTTTCAATTATGGCTGAGCGGGGCTTGTCAGTATGCTAACATTCAGTTTGCTTTTTTAAGGACTGAAAGCATACAAAAATATATTTTCTGTCAAGATACAATTTTGAGTGACCACCTTTATGAATGAATGAATGATTAAGAACAGACAGTTTGCTTTTATCCTCTCTTTCCAGTCGCTCTGTAAATGGTGAAAGAAATCTAATTAGCAAAAGCAAAAATAGAGGAGAGGATTTAAAAATAATGAATCAAGTATGTCAGTGTTAGTGGGGTCAGACTTAAGCTTTACTGTCTCCTTCTTCCTCATCTGCCTGGCACATTATAGAAGAGCATTTGCAGTAAATTATGTTGAGGCCATGGTCCAATCCACCTCTGTTGTATGACAAGCATTAGCCTGGTTCTCTACACATCCTTGGCTTTCAAAAGGCGGTATACTTTATAACTTGCTTAATAGTCTTAAATCATCATTTAAAAACTATTATGTTTTAAAATCATGCCTGCCATCTTTTTAAAGGCAAGAGAGTGCTTTTAAATCTGGGCAGGATTAGCAATGGTTAAGAACCCTTCCTAAACGTATCATTTACAAATGTAATTAATAATTTCTCAAAATCACTTAATCTCATTTGCCGTAAGATCACCAATTGCCAACCAGACACTGAAAAGAACTATCCTTTAGCATTTTCAGAGCTTGATTGGCTTTGGAGCGAAGCTCTGAGTTGTTGTGTCAGAGAAAGCGCACAGTCAGCTGAGACGCTAAACTGTGCGGGGTTTGCACACGCGTGTGACGTGGCCACATGCTGAGAGCGTGCACGGGCTGGGCATGGGATCGATGGTCACTGTGGCGTATCTGTCATGATGTCCAGACCTTCAGCAGATCAGCTGAGGGAAGGACTTCTATCGCTCTGCGGCTCTGCACCCATCCATCATGTGCTGCCCGTCCTCCGCATTCAAATATATGCTGAATGATTGCTATTTACTTTGGAACGCAGTCCAGTTGCACGCTGTTTCTGTGCCATCAGTCTTCATAAGAACCGTCAGAATAACCCACCGCTGGATGTTATACATGTTTGTGCACAGTAGGTGTTTTGTCGAGTCCAAGACCATGTACATCAACGCAATCTGTGCGCGAAATCTATCTTGGTGCAATCTCAGAAGCGTTCGCCTGAAAATGAAGTGCCCCAGCTTAAACGAAAAAGATAATGCCGACAAGGTCACGTTTTTAAATCCTGCGTCAAGTAACGATTCCTTGAAAAATCACTGCTCGCAATCACAAGGACAATGGAATGTGACTCAATTTATTTTTAATGTGCTGAGAGCCTATTTTTAAGGACGATGGCTATTATGCTAAGTGAGCGGTTTGTTTCATGTAGGCTTTCAAAATGAATGAGGCAGAGGACTCCATGACAGACTTCAGAAAATCCCTCAACAGAACTCCGGCAGGACAACCACTCTAGGGACAAGTCATTGTTTCTGTACGAAAACAGAATAGAGAAAGATGAACCACTTCATATGCTTGACACCTTCACCAAGCTCTGAGACAACTAAAGACATTACAGAACACGTAACCTTTCAGAGTGACATTGAACTAGTTCACAAGATATGAGAAGTGCTTCTGTCTACCTCTAATAATCCCAGCATACCCATCACATGAACTCCCCTACTGTTAAGAGGGACATCCATTATACATAGTGAACCTGTGTATCAAAAGCAAGCTACAGTGATTCCAAGCAGAGGGAGATATCTGCACGCTCATGACACACTCTGAGCCAAAACAGCAAGCCCAAGTGTAGCTGGGGGTGATTATGATATGGAAAGGTTAGCATTTATTGCAAAGCCCTGTAGAAAGCCTGGAAGCTGTGCCCATAGAAATGTCTGTTAGGCCACCCCTAATCCTATTAGTGTGCATTTTAAATTGAGTGGGATTACTCCAGGTGATCACGTTCCAGGTTTTCATGACATTTTGCTGGAGGCTGTAGAAAACAAATTAATCATTTGGCCAAAAACACAAGAATGAGCTGACAGGAAGCAAAATGACAGATATATGAATATACAGTATATCCTATGTCTTAACCTGCAACTACATACATGGTTGGTGAGGACCAGGTATAAGGAAGAAAGGATGTTCACATTGGTTATAAAATATTGCATATAATCACCTCAGTTTGAGGTCTTAAGAGGAGTAATTCTCATTTACAGTCACAGAGTCCCTATTGTTCTGCACAATGCCACCACGAGCTGACTCAGGCCTGGTGAAGCTGGGAAACCATAATATTATTCAATCACACATTTCCTAATTAGAAACATGGACCCTGCACCTGACACTAACACTAGCATTGGTGGGCTTTTCCCATGTACTAATTCACTGCTGGAGTTGAGAGCAGTAAACCACCCAGAAATATCCTGGCAACAGTGATTCTAAGGGCAGAATCTAACTATTGATGAAGAGCTGGAAAGTGTGCATTGTAACACATGGTTGATGCATTCTAGATATATGTACGATATATATATTGTGGCTCATGAGAGAGCCCCTGAATAAAAAACACTGAGAAAGTACTTTTTTTTTCTTAAAGAGTAGTACTTTTATTTAATTATGGAAATTGACCTGAAATGAATTGATTTCTGTAGTAGCCATTCCTTTCCTGGATGATTTGTGCATGAAATTTGTATTTGACCTTTCGTTATGGATTTTTCCATAAAATAATATCCTCTAATACCACTAATAACTAATGGTCTGATGCCAGCATTGCGACATTCCCAGCTTAAGTTTCTATTTTGATTTAATAAGAAATATACTTTAAATTACATCAGCTAGACTAATAGTGCAGAAATCTGGATGCAGTGGGAATACTCACAAACAGAGTGAGAAACTTTCATTAGTTCCAGGACAGAAGATAAAGGCTGTGTAGACAGTAACAGTAGACATAATTCAGTATATACTTCTAGAACCCCCAACCAAAGCCATTTTTGGCATCAAATACGTATTTAAGGAGCATTTAGCTCAGACATAAACCTCACACAATGTCCATCAACCCAACCGCCCTCCTTCCCACACCTTCGTTTTTAATCTTCTCTTTCACCCGTCATGGCAGCCTGAGGGACGCCTTTAATCATTGGCTGGGTCGATCACATGTTGCCAGGTGCCTTTGTAGTCCTTCGGCCATGTGCCAAGACTCAGATAAGACCATTTCATCGATTTGTGGTGTGGGCCCTGAAGATAGAGACCTAACATAATTCTGAACTTCCACATCTACAACCCTACAGAGCTGGCCACTGTTTTCTCACTCCTTTTTTCATGAAAATGCAATTCTTAAAGAATTTAAGGAAGATTTTTTTAAAGCTGTATACATATTTCACCACCACTCGTATGGTATAAACAAATAGTAATATAATATTCTTAATTAAACTTCAGTGAGGTCAGTTGCTGGTATGATGGTTCATGACAGATGTGCAGGTTGTTCATTGCTTCCATTATCAATGATGTGGTAAAGCTTAGGAAGGAGTATCTATCCAATGCTAAGAAGGTCCTACACAGATAAGCAAAAGAACTCCAAACCTTGTAGCCGTTTATTTTTTAACAGTGATTTCAATCATTGACCTTTGCATTATTTTTGTAAAAAGGTTTAAGAACATAGCTCTTAAAACTGTGTGTGTGTGTGAGAGAGAGAGAGAGAGAAAGAAAGAAGGAGAGAGAGAGAGAGAGACAGAGAGAGAGAAAGAAAGGAGAGGCTTATGAAAACAGGCTGGTTATTTATGAAGGCATTGCCATGGGGACAGGGTCATCTCCCACTGCATCCTCACCTTGAACATTCACACAAACAAGCATTGTTGTCCTGGCGATAACAGTCTAAACACAGCACTGCTCACCCCACTGCAGATGGTACAACCCAATTTAGCCTTATAAAGAACAGACTAAATAAGGGAACCCTCAGGGTATACTCACACTTAATGCACCCAAACACACACTCTCTCCAGTGATGCCCACCTACAAATGTGTGCACTCTCTTAAACCCAAGCATAGATGCTATTTAGCACACACACACACACACACACACACACACACACACACACACACACACACACAAACACTCCTCAACTGCTGCTAGAGCAGGATATACTTCTTTACCCTGAGGTTAGATTTAGGCCACACACATGCAAAATGTAGACACTGAGCAATTTTAACCCATTTTGTCCCAATTACAAACCTCTTAGACACTTAAACGGTGGTTACTGTGGCTAATGGAGGTCATGAAACATAAGGAAAGAGACACAGTTTGTCCATGAGGGCCCTGACATCAGTAATACGAGAGAGATCTGGTGACCGGAGGTATTAAATATTAAACAGTGTTGATAGTGAAACTGGAACACCTTCTTGGCTGATGTAGTCTCCCACTCGCTTGTTACAAACAGCACTTATGAACTATTCTCCATCCACGATCATAGGGCAATGGTGTGTTAATTTCTTACACAATAACGTGCTGCTTGTTCTTGTAACGCCAAAATTAACATGAGCTTTATATCAAAGCATTCTGTCAGCTTTATAGCAAGTTGTTTTGAGCATGGTATTGCCCTGAAAGTGGAAAACTGTGCAACTCTAGAGGCATCTACATGCCATAAACGACTGTTTTGTTATTCGATATTCGGCCAGTATCTGGATGGAAAATATAGATTGTGTCGCACTGAACTACTTTCCTTTAATCACACTGGATTAATTTAAACCAATCGTATATCTTAAATCAACAGGAAATTTAAATATGCGTGCGTGATCCTAATCCCTAAGCACATCATAAAAAAAAAAAAAACTGTGGAGCCGGCTTTCAAGTTGATGCTCTGAAACCTGCTTCACCCCTTACACCATGTGGTCCAAGACTGGCTTTACAAATGAAGACATGCCTCATTTTAGGGGACTCATGGAGAGTGATTAAAAAGAATTTATGCATGACAAGTGGTTGAAAAAAAAAGCCTGGATTCTTATGATCAATAATGTAATGCAAAAATGAAGGGTTTCTTTTTTTTACTACCTCCATGAGTAGAACAGAGAAGGTGCTGAGACATGGCTGACGAGAGCCAAATTACAAGACCTCCACATCCCCACCCGCTCCACCTCACACCCTCTTATTTGGATTTATAGGCAGGTGTGGAAGAGCAGATGAGCAGTGAGGGGTAATGGAGAAGAGTCATGGGATTGACTGGTCTGGAAGCTGCACAGCCATAGCAGATTGTATTAATAATGTTTGTTTGGCAATGCAGGCTCCTCTTTCAGATAGGAGAAAAAGGGCTATCGATTCCTCTTCCTTTGTGTGTTTTAATTACTCCTGCTTACCCAGTGCACTTATTCTCTGCACTGACATTTTCTAATAAAAATACAATTTTGGAGACACATTGTGAGGTAAATATCAAGCATCACAGCCATAATATCTCACTCTGAAACTCCTGAAATATTATAGTAGTTATGGTCCGTAGGCAAACAAAATCCCGAATTAGATCTGTTTTAAAGTTATCCCATATCTCTTAGATGAGAAAGATTTATCACCAATCTGAGATTTAAAGCCTCTCCCAATACATTTCATTCAGACTGTCCAAAAAGCTTTATTACAGTAATCAGTACCTTTAATGTGTTCTGTAAATCTGTATGACGTTTATCTCACATTATCTTTTCTCATTTCTCTTCCATGAATGAGATGTTAAAAAGTCCTCAGTTTTTTTTTTTCATTGAGAGACATCGTGTCAGGTCAATCTCAACAGGACCAATAGTGCTGGTAAATGATGATTTTGCTTCCTGCAAAATAAATAAATAAATAAATCATGTGTAATGGCGGCTGGGGAGAGACAGGAGGGATGGGGATAGCAAGATTGTTTTTGTTGTCACAAACAAATAAACAAGCGGACGATGCAGCAAATATCATCTCTTAATCAGGGCTCTGGGAATGCACAAGGGAGGTGCAGGGTTGAGCCACTCGAACAGGCACCGCCTCTCTCTCACACGGCTGAATGTGCAGCTGAGTGGGCGTGTCCCTGTGTGGCTGGGACCGGCGCACTGTGACATCATGTTCATTGTGTTTTTCTATGTCAATACAAATATATTCCCAGTCAATACAAACATGTTTCTCAGAAACTCTCTATCACCCATATTTTTTTTTGGTCTGTAATTGCATGTCATTATGAATAATGAAGTAAAACTGGAGCCAACGCTATGTTGGCAAACTACCGCCAAATATAGGCAAAAATCATACACTGTACATTTTAGAAGTACATCTGTACTCGTCTTAAGTATAATAACATCCTTATTTATGAATAAGCAGGGGAGAGTGGTTATGGATGTCACACTTTGTCTTTGATTTTATCACTTTGCCTTGTGTTTCAACACCAATAACCCAGAATATTTATGGTAGAGCTCTAAGGGTTTTCACACAAAGCAACCTTATTTTCTGCTGGAAATAGCAATGTTTCCAACTTCTCTAAATATTTTACAGAATTCATTAACACTAGCATGACTGCAATTTAAAAATAATGTGCTTTCTGACTGCATTGTTAGCCTATACCAGCCAGCTCTTTTCAGCCTTGTTTCTGAGCTTTGTCATTTCTTGAAGTGTTTGCTCAGTGTCACATGGTAGACAGAAAATTCTTTAGTGATGAGCCTTATTTTCTTTTCCTACCTCAATTCATCTGATGCAGGTCTAAGCATGTGTGCAGATACAACTCTATTTGTTTCTCACCTTTGCAAGCTGAAACAACAGTTCATAAAGACAAATAAGGACAGCAAAAATGAGTTTAGTTGTCATTATGAGGTTAATAACCTCATATGAGGTTAATTATGAGGTTTTTAAAGGTGCAAAACTATCCACACCTCCACACTATCCTCAGATAGACTTGTACTTTGTTACCTGAAAATTCACATAGCTTTGTTATTTCACATGCAAGTTCAGGAAGAAAATGGTCATCCATGAAATTGATCACATAATTCTTATTTCCTTTTCCTACTTACATCAACCATTATTGGTGAAAGTGTTCCCAACAGTGATGCTGGTCCTTTTGTTATAATGAACAATTGAAATGCCCCGTAACTTAAAATAAATACATGATAGAAATATTCTAAAAACACAATTCCACTTCAAAGCTAAAAGTACTAAAAAGTCCACCTCTTTTAGTTTTGGAATGGGAAAAGCTATTTAAATTATATAATATTATACAATATTCTATTAAATTCTGCTGTATTACAGGTACAGGTTGGGCCTAATCAGGATCACATTTTTAGTGAGTGACATAGTATAGAAATGTTTCACATGAGGTATAAACTTCACATAAAGTTTTAAACCACACTGCCAGGTATGTGTAAACCTGGTAAACCTACTTCATTGTTTCATCATAATGTCCTTGATTTACAATCAGTTATACAAAACACTCAATAAACACACAATGGTGTATGAATAGGTATTTTGCTTGTACTTTTTACATTTCACACCACTCTATTCTTCCATAAACTGTTATTATGTTTACATACATGGCTTTTGATTAACTAAAACATAATCAACTTTCTATATATAACATGCAACATGTTGTCTACACAAAGATAAATGCTTCATGACAGTTTGCTAAGCATAAAATCAGAAAATCCCTGTACAAAACCCTACTTTAACTATGACTGTATAGGATCATTTAATTGATAACAATAGGGTAAATAAATGACCAGCTAATGCTAACTCAGTCTCCATATACTGACATTATTGTACTTATACCACATGAAGAGAGCTAAGAAGAGATGATACACACATTATTAATACTTCCTCTGCTTCTCATATATAATTCAAATCTTGACCGAGTGCAAGTTGATCTATATCAAGGATATCATGGACTGATCTCATTGGAATACTATTATTTTCCTTAAAACTATATAAATGTAAAAGACACTCAATGGTGTCTGTTATGACTTTCATATGCTGCTAAAATTATTCTCATAGGTTACTTAGGCTGTTTTCATATACCAGTCTTTAAAATGAATCAAACTCAGTCGGTAAGTGATCCAAAAAGGGAACTGGCTGTAACAAACCCCAGTTGTTTTCATGTTCACATTATAAGTGAACTTTAAAGATGACTCAGTTCTGGTCCTCTATATCACCACTTCTTGTTCATGCCACAGACACTTTAGAACTCAGACCACTGTGTCTGGTCTCTGTGTAGCATAGTGACTATGAATAGTGTGTTCCAGATGGTTGCTTTTCTTATTGTTGTCATTTGAAGAGAGAACAAAAACAGAACTGACATAAAATACCAAAACTGTTTTAAAAAGTGGAGACAAGCATGGGGGAGAATGACTTCGCTGCAGAATCACACATTTTCCTTGTTTATGTTTTTATTCAAGCCTAAAGGTTTGCCATGAATAAAAACATGAAACGAAAACATGAAACTGGGGCTGCTTTATTTTCACAATACACGAATCAAACGGATCACAGTACGAACTACAAACAAGCCGCTCTGAGACCACACCGCTCTGAGACCACACTGAGACCACAACAAGAGGTGTTCTGAGTTCAGCTCCCTTCTGGTCCATTTTACAGGGCTCAGAGTTTGTTTGACATGTTCACATATGAAAAGAAATCCACAATTCTGTCTGCTTTTGTAAGAGATCTGTAGAAAAATTAAGTCTCAAATGAAACCTAGCAGATCATAAAATGAAAAAAAACCCCTCTCTTTTCAGCCCTTGGTATTTCTCGAGCTTTTTCATGTTCCTTGTTCCTGCTGTTGTTCCTGATCCTTGTTCCTTGTTCCTGATACATCTATCACTCACCTGTTTGCCCATCACAACTATACGTGGTTGATCAGCCACTACCTTGTTGTCAGTCTCCACCACCTTCTTGACCTCGGAGCTTCCAGCCCGCACTCGGCACAGATGTTTCGAAATGCCAGTCACATGATTTGGCGTTCCATGTACGCTTACGTGCTGGATTGTCTCAGGGGCATCTTTGCACAGCCTGCGTCTGGGGTCCTGCCTGGTGTGATATATCCCAGCCTCTATTGATCTTGTGTTCAGAGCTTCCTGTGCTGCCATGATTAGTGCCTCTGTGCTGTCCTTCCATCTAGTCTTTTCCAGCCATTGGTAGGATTTCTCTATATCAGCCACTACCAAATAGAGCAAATAGAGTAACTAGAGAGGTGCTGCAATATAATATACACTATTCCAGCTGCTCTTTATTAAGATACTTAGCAAGATACTTAGAAATATTAAAAATTGTAGTTGAGGACCTGTTAGACAGATGTGCTTCAAGCAAAGTGCAAACAAAGTGCTTCAGTGCTCATATATATATATATATATATATATATATATATATATATATATATATATATATATATATATATTGTGTATAGAGAGAATGAGACAGACAGCCAGATAGACAGATGGAGTTCTAATACACATACCAAATCTTAAAGCTGCCATACTGTGCTTGAGTTGAGAAATCCTGAGTTACTGCCGCTGTTGTAGCCTTACATAACGAGTGCCAGCATGTGTCTTGCACCGCCTCTGTTGTGTGTGTAAATCTGGAGAGAAGTGGTGTTGCTTGTAAACTACTGTTCTGCGGTGGGTTTCCCAAAAGCATCGTAAAACAAAGATCTTTAAATGGCAGAGAGAGCATTACACTGAACACACACTCTCTCATTTAAGACAATCTTAACACTACAGTGATTTTGGAAAACGGTGCCATGAGCCTCAGAAGCAACCATGTTGTCATGTATCGCTGAAATTAATATGGAACAAATGCCAAAGCTTTTTTACTTTGACAGGAACCTTTGATGTACTGGGCAGTATCTGCAGTAATAATACCTGCACATATCACAAAAATGCCAAAGGAAGGTATTTAGTTTCACCACATGTTTCAGACTCTTGGGAGGCCCACGCATCACGACACTGCAATACGACGCAGAACCTAGACACACACACGCACATGAAGATATAACTGTCACGATTCACAAAGACACATGTGACGCATACATGCTGATAATACATATCTGACGCATGTGTGCTATATGCATTGTTGGAGACGACTGTGTTGTCATCTATACTCAACCACAGCTAAACCAGCCCACCAACTAATTACCAAGACCATCTTGAGTGGAATCAGATGTACCAGAGAAGCAGTGAAATCTGCCTCGCTGGGTCCTGCAGGGAGACAGGGTGACACCACTGCTTCATCCGGATCATGTCCGCCGCATGCTGTCATTCATGGCGGTAACACTGGTTTTCGTTTTTCTGCTTTGAGCGTGTTGCTGTGAACTACAGGAGCCTGGCCCCAAGATGGCCGCTTCCTCCCACACTGCTGGCCGGACCTCAAAGTGGCTGAAAACTGCAGTGGAGTTTACTTCCTGTTTAGAAGGCTCACCGCTGTCTTCCCAATGCATCAGCTCCACTCCTCGATCTCAGCAGAAACAGATACGAGGAACGTCAGTGTTTGCACAAAACGCTCCCTTCACCTCAGTGTGTGAGGACCACATGTCTGTACACATTTGGTCGGCAGACAAACACAAACCCTTCACAACCCCAATTAGGACAGCTTAAAATATTTTATGCAGCTATTTGACAAACTAAAAGGGTCTAATGCTAGCTTTGGTTATTGAGGCTTAAATTAAGGTTTGGTTTCAGTCTAGACATATTGTTATTGGCATTTGTCTACACAAGCCAATAGAAGTTCCCCATAAAGATAGTAACACAAGACTGTGTGCATGTGTGTGTATACAAAACACCTCAGTGTGTGCTTATAAGGACCAGATGTCCTCATACATTTGGATGACAGAAAAACTCATCCCATCACCCATGAGGGTAGCTTTGCAATATTTTCATGCGGCTATTATTTGGGTAAAAGAAACCTAAGGGGAAAATATTATTTTTAGTAACTGAGATTTAGGTTTGGTTTGGGTCCAGATGTATTAAAGTCGGCATGATTTACCTACAAGCCAAGTGAAGCATCCTATAAATATAATAATGCAAGACTGTTTGTGTGTGTTTGTGTCTGTGTGTGTGTGAGCGCTAGTCCGTGTTTTGTGTCATTTGTTCACCGTTTTTACGCCACTAGACGTGTTTTCTGACCCTCATACTGATGTGTTGCGTAACAGATTTCACTGTGGGCTGTCAAACAGCGCCTGTCTCCCCACCGAGCTGAGGCCATTTCCTCTGTGAATGTGACATTATCTGCTACATATGGATCTCCTGGGCAGCCGATTGACTTGGGCTTTGTGAGCAGCAGCAGAGCAGGAAGTAGTCAGCCTGAATTTCCCAGGGAGGTTATTTAAGGGAAGCAATACTATTGCTAAAGTAGGACTTAATGAATGGCTAGCCTATGCTGTCTATTCGAATCCAGTCCAAGTCAGAAATATGACTAAAACCAAGCCCCTAAAGAAAGTCCCAGTGCCTATCCTTTCATTTTATAACCTCCTTTTTCCTCTTCCTGAAATGCTGCTGATACATAGAGCTCCAGAGAGAAATGGTAGTGCTTTCATACACCCTAATGATGTGCACTGCCAGCACTCTTCAGCCGCCCTTTAAGTGCGACAACTTCTGTTCGGCTGGTTCTGTCTTAGTCAGACGTTTGGCTGCGTAGCGTCTCTGCTTCAGAGTAAGCGCAGGAAAAAAAAAAACCTGCCAACAGACGTTCAAGCTTGAGTGAGAGCACACACACGAGGAGATAGAGACAGAGAGGTAATTGTGCAGCAACAATGACAAACGTGTGAAGCGCGGGAAGGCGAACTGCTCCACCTCCAGTTTTGGGTGGATGGTCATTCTGGTGAAGAGTGAAGTCACCAAGTTGAGACAAGGAACAAGTTGACGCGTGCGTCTGACTTTCCAGTCAAGTTCGCCCCGGCATGTGGACCTGCTCTGAGTGAGTCATTTCTGATCACATTTGGATATAAACGTCATTCATCTTCCACAAGTGTAACCTCTTTCATACATTTTAAATTATTTGCCTTTTGAATCGTTTAATTTATTTACTGTTTCTGTTGTAATATTTAATCCCTTAAAAATCCCAAAAGCATATTATTCAGTGTGTAGGCTGAATTATTACTGTAATTACATTGAAATGTATGTATCATGTCTTTACAATATTTTCACAAACGAAGAATGATAGATCTAGGCGGGTAAAATTTGTTAAATCGGATTACTATTAGGAACAATGAAAGAGAAGAGCTCATGTGAAACACAACATTAGACATTCAACCACACAGCTCAACTGGACATTCAACCACACAGCTCAACTGGACATTCAACCACACAGCTCAACTGGACATTCAACCACACAGCTCAACTGGACATTCAACCTCACAGGTCAACTGGACATTTAACATATATAACAGTTAGATCATGTTTACCTTAACTGGTGCCCTTTCTCATTTGAATTAACTTTGGCCAATTTTTCTCAGTCATGCCTTCATAACCTCTAGAACATTCTATATTCATGAAACCTGACCTCTTGGAAAGACCTGCAAAGACTGTACACGGTAGTATGTGTTGGCATCTGGAACACTTGAGATAATGAAGTCGTCAGGACTGTCAGTCATGTCTGTTCCCCTGCGGGTCCAGAACAATCTGTTCAGTGCTAGAGGATGTTGAAGAGGAAGTACAGGGAACGCAGGTTCCCAGCTGTAAAAATGTCAAATCATTTATCATGATATACCAGTAGATTCTGAATATGAGTATGGTAATGCAACAGGGTTTCATCAGAAACCAGCACTTCTTCCATGATTTTAACCATGTAATACAGCAAAATTCACTGGTCACCAAACTTTTTTTTTTATTTTCTAAACTTAAAGGTGGAATGTATTGTGAGGGTTGGCCGGAGTGCCATACCACCACCGGCCACCAGAGGCAGCCACCGGACTAATCAAGCCAAACGAGCTACACCTGCTTGTCAGCCCTTTATAAGCAGCTCCATCCAAGATACTGGTTGCTTAGTTGTTTGATTGGAGTTCTGACCTGCAGCTCAGCTGGTATCTCTAGGTAGGTTTCTGGACTTGTTCTCGGGCCTCTTTTGCTCTGGTTCTTGAGTGTCTCTCTCTTTCTCTCAACAAAAAGTTGCTGTTTTTGAAATCTAAAGAACAAAGTTTGTTCCCCCTCTGTTTCCTTTTGGCTGCTCTTTTTGTTAGGAAGTTTATTTCAGTTTTTTCCCTCAGTGTAAGAGAGCCGGTCCTTCCTCTAGTGTCCTTTGTTCTGTTTCCCGCCCAAACCGTTTTGGCGAATACCTTCTCTCTGCTCTTCCTTTTTATCCTGTTTTGTTCTCTCTCCCAGTTGGTCCAACTCAGCAATTGGGTCCCACCCAAAACCCCATGGTGGCTCACACGCTTCCCACTAGGGTAGCCACCCAGTTGCATCTACAGAACCACCTTAGACAGAATTTAGTTTTAGAATATTAATCATGTATGTGTAATGGCACAGCACACAACCTGTAGTCATTGGTCTGCATTCTTGTTAGACAGTGCACCATGTGTTACTGTCCCTGTTGCCATGCCCCTTTTGCTAGTGTGCTTGTAACCACTCCCCTCTTGTTAGTCTATCTGCACCTTGTTCATACATGTAAGCATTTAAACCCCACATGTGCACCTGTGTTTGATGGAAATCATTCATGTTTCGTGTGTGTTGTATAGCTTGTGTCTGCACCTCATCTGCGTGTTCCCCTTCCCCCGGCCTTGCTGCCTGGCCATCACCTACGCTGCTGTCGGTGTGTCATGGTATGGATTTTAAGTGACAGGGCAATTATTATTTTTTTTTTTTTTTACACAAGGTGTCCCATAGTCTATACTTTAAAATTTAAGGCCATACTTTTCACTTTTTGATTTTTAATCTTGGTCTTTTTAATACCTCTTGACAAATTACAATTAAAGACTACAGTGTTCCCTGTGTGAGCTGGATTCTTTGTTACAGAAGTTCAGTGTAACATTTGCCAATGCGTTTTCAGTTGAAACTAGCAGATAATGGACACACAGGGGAAAATATGTCCACGTTGTTGATTCCTGTCCTGTATTAATATGAAAAACCAGTTGGTCTTGTATCTCTTCCAAAGGAACCTTTGCTGTAGCATCACCCTAACAGGAATGACACACAAATATGGTGTCCTCTGACATAAGCAAGTGCTCTAGGTGCGAATTCTGTTCAGAACTCCATAACCTCTCCTTTGCTTATGATGGCCCTCTGTTGCAGTTTTCTGCCATGTGTCCCACTCAAGTCCTGCTCCCCCACTGAAGTATATTACACGGCTAAAATTTTATTCTGTTTCTCACTCTTTTCAACACAGTTCTTTTAATCTCAAATCCCACAAGGAGAGGAGAGTTCACAAAAACACCTGCTGAGCTGTAAATTGTACCGACAGAAGTGCTTTTCCCTCATAATGGAGATGTGAACCCACAACTATTTACACCTTTTGTTGCATATTCTGCCATGTTATTGACAAATCATTCCTCTTATAAATAATCAGGTAGCTGCAAGTGTCCCGAAGTTTGAGAATGGGACTAAAACAGTATCTGTTTTGAAGAGGCTTAAATTCACATTTCTATATGCAATTGTTTAGATCATGTTACAAAGTGCTTGACTGGGCTGAGCTTGAAAAATGCATCACAGCCTCCAATTGAACATTTTCTTTGTTTCATTGTTCTGAACATGAATCCCAATATTTAGTCCAATTATCTGAAAGTTTGAATTTGGCCTTTAACTGGAACACTCCTAAAAACAAAGACCAGTAAAGATGAGATTGTACAGGATGGCTAATTTTCAACAGGAGCATATCTATACAGGAGCACATCTCTACAGGATAACAACTAACTGCAGGGTCATGAATTTGCAAATGTCAAATGCACACCCACCTATGTGATTTACATGCCAGTATATGCAGCTGCACAGGTGTGGACATGTTCACAAAAAACTTACATACCAACATGTGCAACAGGTTTTTGGGTTTTTTGGGCTCACCATGTCCAGCAGAAAACACAGTCCACTGTTGCAATGCGTCAATCAACTCCTTCATTAACTCCTATATCCATGACCACTTCTGTTGTTTTGAGCAGCCAAAAATGCATAAATATACACAAACACACACGCACAACAATAAAGGCAGACTGCAATTATAGCTACAGTCTCTCCATCTTTTTTATGCCATGAAACGTCACCACAAATATACCCTATGGAGACCCAACTCAAAAGCTTTATTTCAGATGCTAAGCCCTACGCTGGCAACCCTTCCTGTTGTATCTGCTGCTAAAAAAAAACTGATGCTAATTTAATCTCCTATCCAGAGGCCTGGGGGGGGAAGACACCCGCCTGCTTCATTACATCTGAAGATATCGGTTACCTGGGGGTTTCTGGAGAGTTTTAGCAGACTCCCTTTCTATCAGTTTTCCCAATGACTGCCAAGCATCTATATTCCCAACCTGGTAATCCTCTTGCAAGCACTTTCCAAAGTCACCATAATCCAATTACCGCCTACCGTCTTCTTTTGTGCCGGCCGCTGGAACAAACTTAATTAAACAGGAGCTCGTGGACATGCGGGTGAGCGGTGGCACACTGCAGTCTGCAGCGTGGTAGGGGGAGACGTATGAAGCATGACCACAAGGCTCTTGAAACATGCACCTCAGGCCTTATTATGGCCCTCACACCACAAACCGTAATCAATACTGTTGAGGACACAGACTGGAGCCAACAGTGTTCTTCACTGTAATGCACTGCATCATTCCAACAACAGCATTTGTAAATGACTAGTAATCATAAAACACTGTAAATGGACATTAAGTAGTATGGATTTCAAACCGTTTACAGCTGAGAGAAAAGCTTCAAATTCAGTCACACAGACGGAAAGAGAGAGAGAGACAGAAAGAGGGAGAGACTTAAAAAACTTAAAAAGCCTTTCAGCATTCATATTTGTTATTGTTTATTTGTTTAGCTTGAGGGTAGGGATGCTGGTGTGGGTGGAGGTTTACTCTCATTTCATCATGAAGCAGTATCTCAAGTATACGAGTGTACAAAAAAACAAAACAAGTTATTTTAAAGTGCAGTAAAAAAAAGAAACGTGACTAAGGCATTCATCCCCACTTCACTGTCATTCTCTCAGCTCCACACACACACGGCTAATTGTCTTGTAACACCCAAATTAGTCCTCACAAGCGAGAATAACAAACACCCAATGATTCATTCCAGGCTCAGCTTCAATTACAGAACCGCATTAATCGTTACGGCAACAGCACCTATTCTGAGTAACCCCAGCTTCTTGTTTTCAACAGCTAAGTTTTAATTCAAATTCTTTTCTTCTCGCGTATATTGAGGGACTGACGTAGATGTGCTGTGCACAGTTCAAAGCCCATTGTACTAAAAGGACTACGTACAGCTATGGCAACCAAGAGGAGCAGAATGTAGACAGAGGGGAACACTTCCATTCAGACTTCACACAAGCTTTCTGCTGTTATCTGATTTTTATGTCCTCTTTTCCATATTTCTGAAGTAGTTTGTGGAGCTGCGTAAGCAAGAGTCTAAACTATATCATACCTAAACTATATCAATCGCAACACACACACACAATGCATGTGTGAATGTACTGAATATATATAGAATACAGAAGTACTTTGCTTGCACAGCTGCACAGCTGATGAAGTGCCTCTGTCAAACGTCCTGTTTCACTGGAAACTTTGCATACTTTACTACAATTTTTAATACAATTTCTATGTATCTCAGCTAAGTACATGGCAGTTATTTACCTCGAATCTTCAGACTTCAGATATATATATGAATAAATGATAAAGTATATAGGGTTTTAAGATATGTGTGACTTGCAAGTGTATAAGTATATATAATATATAAAATATATTAAATAAAAATTTTAAATATACAATATACTGTTCATTAATAAGCAGGACGGACTTGAATTCAGGGACTAAAAATGATTTCAAATGTCTCAGTTAATATCATGCAACTGATTTTGATTTGCATAATGGAATACAGCTACTCAGGGATGAGGATTAGGTGCGGTTCTAAATCTCTGATCTCTGGTGATTTGCATTTTCAGCAGGAGTCATAAAATGTCAAATGTTTCAAGGTGGGGGTCCTCCTGGTTCACCATATCCTTGTTCTGTCTGCCTCCTCATATTTCCACCAGCTTTTCTGCATTTCCAGAAATGCTACAACTGCTGCTATATTTAAAATGACAAAAAGCACTATTTTATAAACCTGTTTTATAATAGGTACCCATAATTGCTAAAACTGACAGAACTCTATGGAATACATTTTTGAATTCATTGCTGGTATATGGACTGGGCTCAGGCAAGGTTTTGGGATTTAATGTTGGTCTGCTTTCGGGTTTTGCATTTATTGTTATATTGTTATATTTCTTGAATCTTTGTCTCAGCCGTGTGCATGACTGTGAGAAAAGTCTCCCTTCTTCTGAGCTGTAAACACTGAGCACATTTCAAACTGATATTTGATCCAGATGATAGCTAAGCTGTCCTTCGCCATTATATTAAAATATTTCTCAGGAAATGAGCAGCCGATGATGGTAAAATGTCAACTGGAAGGACCCCACGTGACACAGCTGGCTAAGAGCGTTGCATACTATTGCCAGGGCCTGAGCTTGAATCATGAGGATGCCACCATTGACATCCACAGTCTGTTGTCTAATGTAGCCAAACTGGCCCTGCTCCTGGGTGGGAGGGATAACTTGGTTTCTCTCCCTCCTGTCCATCTACAGCAGTGTAGGCCAGTGCAGGGCCTCTGCCGCATCACTGGCGAATGGCTGAACACAAAGTGTGACAACAAGCAAAAATCCAGACACAAGGCGGTTTTTTGAACACTGAAAGTGCATCCTGTCTGAATATGATGGACGTAGGTAGGAGCAAGGATCTGAATCCGTTCAGCAGTGCAGGAGAGAGGAGGTGGGTGTGGTTACAGAGGGTGGGGTTACAGAAGGTGTGGTTACAGAGGGTGTCAATGAAGCTCAGAATCTCAATGAAGCAGAATAGGTGAGAGCAGGTGTATGAAATCTTCGTCATCTGTAGCACTAACCGAAGTTTGCCAGAGAATGGAGATGATCACCAAGTCTTAACCACAGCTCAGCCTGGCACAGAGCGGCCGAGTGAAATGGGAAGGAGGTCTCTGCGTGCCAACCATGGCTCTGATGTTCCAAGGGCTCCTCCTTCGAGTCACGTCTGATGAGTGGGCTCCGTGTCTCTGATATGTTCGTTGCTCTCACCTGCTCTGGAGAGGCACTGCTGCTTCTCGATGGCTCACCGTACCCCTAAAAACAGCTCCGCTCCTGTTTTTCTGAGTCATATGTGCCCCCATCAACCTACAGTGTTATGGCCAGACCAGACTGAATATACCGTTCTCATGTGCAGTGTCCCCAAACAACATAGGTGAAGAGTGATGGGAGAAGAAAAGGTTTTTCTTTTTCCTGAGTAATGGTTAATGGATCCGTAGATCCATTTATTTGGCCTATTTTAATTCAGGCTTTAATATCAGTGTCCTTAAGTTCTTCTCAGAAAGAGGCAGACAGTTCTGTCTTCCTGCTGCTACGCAGCGAGACATCAGTCTCACAGCTCCAGTCCAGGTGCCATTCTCCCCTTTTAATCACTTGCCCTTTAGTTGTGACGGCTGTGTATGGTAATCCTTACAGCATCTGGAATGGGAATGAATGCATTTTTTCTTCTGGGCTCTGGTGACCCAGCTCACGCAATTACGAGTGGCATAATCAAAGCAGATCGACTAAAAGTCATTGTAATTAATGGTAACACCGAGTCTGCCCTTCATAATCAGGACTACGTAGACCTTCTGTCTGGTCTGTGCCTTAAAAAAACAAGCGCTAGTTGACGCTAATGCAATCATCACTGCCAGTGGTGACATTTACTGGTGTGTTTGTTTGCGAGCACTAATTAAGAAATGACGAGATAGTCAAGCCATCCTCTCAGCAATACACTCTCATTTGTTTTTAAAAGGGACTAGATTACAGTGAGGAAGAAAATGAGAGGGTATTCTTCTTTGGCATTAAACATTAAATAGTAAACATTTTGCAATATGTTCAGAGATTTTGCATCCTTGATGAATACTAATCAGGCCTTTTAACTTGAATGTAAAAATCAAAATGTTTTCCTGTCACTACTGTATTGCATTTAGGCCATGACGGTTTTATGAGTTGTTTTATACATCCATCTAGTGGCCACTTTAAGTTACAGCATTTTAAAATAAAAAACATCTCTTTGGATTTCTATATATTAGTCCAGTCCAATTTTTAAGTTTAGAAAAGGTACACTCTCAGGCAATGACTGAAATCATATTACGTTACATAATGAGATCTGTTAAAATGCTACACCACACAGAGCTAAAATATTAAAGCCATTTGGCACTGACAGTGCTTGGTCACCTGACATGGTGGTTTTCAGTTCCTGAGGATCAGTAAGGCATTCAAGGCTTAGACGGATTCTTAGCTCAAATGAACCTTTTAAGAACAAATCTGTAATGACTGGTAGAATAAAAATCATGAGAATATGAGAATATTTCCTAAAACCAATGAAAAACCCATTAGATACTGACTTTTCTGATGGTGAACAAGAAAGGCAATGCTGATTTGCATACAACACTACAGCTGTGGCATTTGCTCAAGGCAAAGAGGGAGCTGGATGCAAGAGGCTTCTAACTTGTGAAATTGACAAGGTTACACCATGATGGGTGACACAGAATGGCAACAATGCTGCGACTAGACACCTGGAACAGGTGCACGTCCTGGACTGCAGGCAGCTCAAGATTACTTAAAGAACATGGAAAACAATGTACATGTGCAGACGCTGATTGCATGGAAAACAAGAACTAGGTGATTAGTATTCAGGAGAGGCAAATGTAGGCAGAGAAGAAGTGTATGGGTGTGGATGCCACGAGAATTGTCCCTTCCAAATTCCCACTGTTTATCTCATCCCTCACAGTTAACAGGCGCAGTTTCATTTTTTCAAGATCATCCGCAGAGTGTCATGAACACCACATCAGTCTGTCTATAATTTTGTACTATCGAGCCAACATAATTATAGACAAAGCACTAAATCTCATTGCACAGTCATAACAGACATATTGTACCAAGAAAATTCATGGAGTATATTGAATGTTTGTGTGTGAATGAAAAATGACAGAGCAAGGGGAAAATATGGCAATGTGACTGTGTAATTTAAATGGTGTGCTGTACACTTTCATGTGTGACCCATGCCAAAACAATAAATAAAATACCAAGCTATCTATTTTTAAAGTCAGGGAATACAAGGGTTACTGGAATATAAGGAAATCACTAATATAGGAAATTAGGGTCAGGGTTAAAAATAAGACAGAAGACAAACAACTTTCCTCACTCTCTATTCCAAACAGCTATAACCAGTCCAACAATAATGGCATCCACACCATATTACCTGTGAGATATTGGAGTGCAGTATTGGAAGGACCTCCCTGATGGTACCATACAAGGGGCAGAAGGGTGCTGCTCATATGTTGGTCCGCTAGCTGCTTGGTGGGGACTCTACTATCTGGGGACTCGACTGACCGGTCTGTCTGCCTGGGGACTTGGCTGTGGCTTGAGCTCTCATGAGGGACGTCTGCTCCTGGAGGAGACTTCCTGGAGGAGGAAACAGCCTGGAGCATGGATTGTCCCCAGTTCCTGCCACCTCCTGCTGATACCCTTGTCACGGGGTCCCCAGGTGAAGACCCTGAAACGCCCTCTCAATCACACCAGCAGAAGCCATGCCTCCACGCCTGGCACCCAGGACGCCGCCGTATTTCCGCCTGCCTGCACTGGAATCTTGCCCTTGAGGTAGCAAGAAATTGTTTAAAAAATTTAAAGAATAGTTAAAGAATGAATAACCACGCTGCAGGATTACTTAGGGATCGTTATTTGAAATAATACATCTTAAATAAATCTTGTGGTATTTAGGAATCACACTCCTTGTCTCATCCTGGCCCATTTACTGGGCTTTCTACCCTGATGTCTGTTGCCATTTCTGTTCAAGTCATTGTCACGTAACGTTCCCAACTCTTCCTCTTCCTCAGTCAGCATCAGACTGAACAGGAGGCACAGCTGATCTCAGAAAAGAAAGACAAAACACAGTTATATCTCGATTGGAGTTGAGACCCTGACAGGCCTAGCTGTTAGAATAATGAAAAGAACAGGACAGGCAGATTGTAGCCAGACCTGAGGGGCTCCCTGAGATATCAGCACGCCCAGTGGGGGGTAAATACTGTGGCTTGTTTGGGGAATGTCATGTTCAACTATGAAATCTAAATAAATCTGAGGATTAATGCGATGCTTCAGTACATCTGTGTTTTTACTTTGCAAGTTGTTAATACCAGATGATGCAGAAACACCACTGGCGCTGTGACTCACTGATGCGTTGGAACTACTGAACCTAGCTAATCAAATTGCTATGTGATCTCCTACTGTTACTGTCCACCAAGAGCAATACAATTATTTCTGTTTATATAAACTTGAGATAACTACTTCATCCACATCACCTGTTATAAATAATTTTAATAAAGAAAGAGCGACTTAACAGTATTACTCACCTTTGACCAGCTTCCATTTATCATTGCCACTGCTCTCGTTGAGTTCATTGAATTGAAGCTAGTATAGCATGCTATCTATTAGCCATTAGCTACCCTCTGAATTTATTTATTTATTCTTTAGGGAATCGAAAAATTCACAGTGGACCTAATGGCTAACAGTCAGCATACTAAGTGTTAGCCAAGATTATTATTATTGTATTTTTTATTTTTACACGTGACCCTTTAGGGTAGCCTTTATTCCAGAACACACTAAAATATTTTTTTCATTAATCCTCAGGCCAGCTACAGTATGGAGAAAAAAACTGAGGCAGAACTTTGACTCCAGAATACATTCAATTTTTTTTCCGTTACCCTTTGGGGAGCCAGAATAAGGAGATAAAAATGAGAGCACACTTAAAAAAATATTTTTAAGCTTCCAAAGTTCTCAGGCTTCTCCTCATAATACACATCTTCCCACTTGAATAGTTCTAGAACACCACAAGTTCTACCCAAATCGCATCTGTTCTTTGTATTAAATACATATTTATACATAACTTGTAAAGACATGCTCCTTAATATACAGCTGAGCTCCTTCTCCTCTATTCACCTTCACCTCTATACTCCTTCACCTCTATACTCCTTCACCTCTACAGTATACTCCAGCCCATGGCTTCTAAATTCTGGATTTCAAGTCTTTCAATTCTTTTCAATCTGAATAGGCCAAAACTAGCTGCTTTTGAGAGACTGAAACAACTCTTACCAAACTATCTCTAAACGTACAGGCAAGCGTTTCCCCTTCTTCTCTTGACTGCTTAATCGACCAACCAGTTCAGCCACCTTTGCAAAACCTTCAACAAAATGGCTGTAATAGCTTGCAAAGTCAAGGAAAGATCAGAGACAATCCCATCCAGTGACTTCCTCATTTTCAGAAATTTAAGCTTTTGTTGCTTAATGCGAGAATCATTCCAACTGTTCTAAATGCTGACAAAAGGAAGTTCACAATAGAACAGGATACAGAGCAGCACAGACCCTGACCCTGATCCATATAGTCCTGCAAAGTATCCAAGGTATTACACAACACAAATGGCATCCAATTCTATTCAAACAACTATATATACAGAATGCCATATTTGCCCTCTGCTCCTCTGCTACTGGATCTTAGGTTATTCTGGATGACTGGCTAAGTCAGTGGTGCAAGCAAACATTTCTGGCATTCACTTTGTAAACTTGCATGTGATTTTACTTCTGCCGTATGAATTCAAAACACATCTCAATTTCTTATAGTGACAGACTTAATATTGTGACTTTTGACTTTTAAATTTTGTTTGTTTTGATTTGTTATCTTGCTGATTGTCCTCTGTTATGTGCTTATGAGTATGTGAAGCAACCCTGAGTATGAGAAAGATGCTATATAAATACACCTGCTTCTTCTTGTTATTGTTTTATTACAAGGTAGCATGAGTTACCTATATTCTCCATAAAACTGAAAACTCACATCCCGTTTGATAACTAATATAATTTAGGAAGAGTGTGGCCTAAAGACCTACTGCTTTCTCTAATAGCCTGATGGTTAAGCAGTTGTTTAATATAAGCTTTTACCATCTTGTACTGGGAGGGGGAAATACAGTGATAGCACAGTTGAATAGGGACAGCGTCTAATAAGATCCCATGAGTGACGAGACTAGACCATCTTTGATCAGCCTCACCTTGAGAAGATAATGCATGTTACCTGGTTGCTTTAACCTGGGGCTTTAACCTGGGCAGATTGTTCTTCTGTCAGATAATCCAGAAATGGAAGTTCAAACTCAGTCGTGGCCACAGGGGTTTTACAGCTGAGCGATTGGACATATAAACAGTGCATTCAGTCAGAGATTGATCAATAAGAAAATGAAAAGACACTCTAACCTGAGGGAACTCCTGCACAACCTGCAATTCCTTCTGGAAGGATCCGTCCTCTGGAGTCAAGGACTAATGAAGTCCAGGCCCAGTGTCACATTCTGCACTGAGAACAGGAGGACCTATGAACTAGATCAACAAACAGTCTCATATTTGATTAATGCATAAAACAAATGTGTCTTTTTAAAAAAAAAAAAGAAAATACAATACATTGCAGTGGGGAGTAACACTGACTGTATCTGAGAAATAAAAAAGAAATAAACAGAAGGAATTGAGATCGATAGGGCTAAAATATAATTTATACAGCCTCAGTCTGGCTGTGCTCCGAGGTAAGGGATAGGGGAACGTATGAATTTTACATACTGTTGTACACTGCATGACTTATCACACTTACGCAAAAATACATCTCAGGGACATCAATGCCCCTGCTTTTGTTTGGGGCTTGAGTCAAAAAAAAACAAGCACATACACAGAGGGGAGCTGCAAAAGAACAGCCTCATCGTTAGTGGGAAGGGAGTCGCACATGACTTCACAGAGGATACATTCATTACTTCCAGCTAGATTCATGAGACATTGTGACGTAAGTAATGTACATATATATATATATATATAACTGCACAAGCACAAAGTAGATTGTCGCACTTCTGGTGAAGCCCTGGAGGATGAAAATTACAAAATGTCAATGGTAATAGATATGCTGAAGTTTCTTATTCTAAGGCTACGTGTCTGCTAGTATATGAAAGTTTATTATGAAGTAGGTGTGTCCAGGGTGCAGCTCTCTGTGCCCTGCAGCAAACTTTAAGGCAGCCAACTGGAGAGCTTCTCCGGATCACGTGCTTGCCAAATGTTTAGGGACCTACATAGTCCGGCGTGTCAACAAAGAACGTTTCGCATCTGATCTTATTAGGTGAAAATATGCCTAACATACATTTTGCAATGCTATATGGTAAAATTGTTTAACAACTATAATGCTAGGTCCCAGAATGCTAGAGGGTAGAGCAGATAGTAAAGACTGAATAATATTCCCCCCCAAATACCTAAGATGCTTATTATATTACCTTATGGAGTTCCTTAAAGATGTACTGTTGCATTTGAATTATAGGGATTAAACATATTTTGATATTTCTTATGTGGAAAACTATATAATATATGGACTGATGCAGTCAGTACTTCCACTGAAGGATTTCATCACCTAATATGAGCAATTAAAAAAATGGACAACAAAAAAACAACAACCACAACTGCTGTATAATGAATAATAGATTTTAACAGAATTAAAGCCTTAATGCTTGTGACTTCCCACCTTCAAAAAACAAACTGTTTTGTCATCACATTATTCATTTAATTGAATTCGTAAATGCTTCATTGCTCAAGACACGTTTGCAAAACGTCTCAACACCACTGAGATAACAGCAAAAGACATTTCAATACTACTGATGGCGGAATATGTTGGTATATGTAGACAGTTTAGTTTGCACTAACGAGCCGTAGCATTCCTGGCAGTGTATGAAGCCATTCTTTTATTTTCACCAGGAAGACACCTGATTACAGTGATACATGTCATTTCCAGCTGATGTGGTCATGTAAAACCCCGCAACCTTGCAATACAAGAGTCAAATGTATCAAAAATGCAAGAGGTTTCCATCTTCTTTATCATAAGGGAATGCATCTAAAGGGGTGATACTCTGTGAAACACACTGTTTTGACCATGCATGGGTCTTGTGTATTGTTTGTCAGTCTGCTCAGCAGGTGCAGTTCCACCTCTCTGGGATCTCCAGATGTGTTCCCGCCCCAGTGCATCTTCTAGCCCGTTCCCGATTGGTCGCACCACATTTAAAAACCCCAAGTCGGAAGCATGAAAATGAAAACGCTATTTCATGGTTTTGGTGAAATTGTGGCTTGTGGTAAGTTTCGACAACATTTCTGTTACCTGCTATTTCCACTGCGGTTTGCCCTTGCATGGATTTGGTGGCTATTTCATATATCTGTATATATCTGTGGTAAATTGTACATAGACCAGCGAAAAAAGAGGAAGTAGGAGAGCCCTTCACAGTTTTCTCCTGGTTTTACCCGTTAGGCAGGTAGGGGGCAGGTTTGTGTTACTTCACTGTTAGGTAAGGAAGTTTAGGAAGTTTCCTTTTGTTTTCTAGTTCGTTGTTTTGGGCCAGGTTGGTCTCCAACGGCTTACTCCCTCTCACATCGGTACAGATAGATCAGAAATTCATCTTCAAATACATACTCTTTTACAGTTATTTCCCCTTTTCCCTTTCCTCTTCTTGTTACCCCTGAAGCCTAGACTGGGGGATGTAACACACACAAACAACCAGCTTACTAACATTGGCAAACACTGACACAGGCGAACAGATACACACACAGACACACCCGAAGGGAGGAGTCAGGGGCTGTACTGTGACAACCTTGATAATCCCTATAGTACCATGGTAATCTCTATACCACCACGATAATCCCTATAGCACATCAGTGCCCCACTGCTGTTATAAACCATAATAGCAGCCATATTAATGCAAATACAAAATAAGTGGCAGGTAGAAGGAAGAGGGGTTGCTGTAGAGATGGCTTCCGGGATGGCTGTCAGGATGTAACATTTTGCTAACATGCTAAGTGTCCATAAAATAAATGACTTGCGTCTTAAATTTATTACGTTTTCATTACAAATGTTGCATCAAGGTGAGATATTACAGGAAGCCTCAGTTCTTTTTGATTCAATTGGTAGCATCTCACTTTGACAAGGTATCCCTAAGCATGCTCCATATTGAAAGTTGTGAGACACTTGTGGACAGACTTCACTTTTTTTATGGTGAACGGCTCCCCAAGCCCAAGGAACTTCGAGGAACTCTGTATTCAACAGCCAATGTACTGAGGGATCCTGGGTCGACACAGAACTGTTTCTATTTTTCACTAGCATGGCAGATGCTGCCCAAAGGGTCTATGCATATGTCTTTAACTTTTTGTTCTGCCACTAGACATTTTGCTAGGGTATGTTGGGGTGGTCAAAGGCAGATGGAAGCTGCTATGCTGCTACAGATCAGGCCGGTGAGAGTGCAACCTCCCGCATTTCACAGAGAAGACATCTGTGCCGCTGTTTTTTAGCCTGATTCTCTAGCATCCTGGTTCTGTGCCTGCTGACACATGAAGACACTGCCATGTTCTGCTGCTCAACTAGAGTTCCTCTGCCAGGATTCACTGGTCAGTGTATGCTGGTCTTTCGCTGATAAGCTGTATGTTCACTCAGCCAACCCAGAGTGAACCCTTGTTTAGATCTATCACTGCTTTGGGTATGCTGAGGAGATCTATCCACAATTCCAGAACGCATGCATGTAAATGTAAATGTCTCCTATCTTAATGTTCAGCTGTTTCTCCTCCAGTTTGGGCATCATATTGCCGGCGACAGAACTGAGATCAGGGGTTATGGCGTTCCTCCCATCAGAAGCCATCATGACCATCAATGAAATACACAGCTGGGACACCTGTCTCCTGCTCTTTTTGTGGTGGCGATGTAGGAAAAGGCGACATGGAGCTGATCCCTTGCAAAGTGGAACTGGAGGTCTGTGATGGTCCTCTGGTTGGATGTTGAGTAGTATCTGGTCTGCAGACGTATTACATGTTCCTGCTGGTTCCTCCCCATAACACAATCTGGCCAGCTTGATTAGTAGACACACTTTCAACAGAGGATGGTACCAGCTTGTCAACAATGTAATCCTATCTGAAAATCTATGAAATTCAGGTGTTATCATGGATAGCATGCTATTGTTCTTTATTCATGTTACTAACATGACCCTCACATACAGTTTTGTCATATATAACTTTTTTTTTCATAGATGCCATTCAGCTCACTCTTGGATGGCTTCCTTGCACATGGCACAAGTCCCTTGAAGGTGATACAGAATGCAGAGGCATGACTCAAATTGAATCTTTTCAAGTTTATACACATTACTCCACTCTGCTACATTCCCTCCATTGACTTCCTGTAGCTGTCTGAATCAGATTTAAAACCCTGATGTGTGCCTACAAAGGCAAACATGAACCTGATCCCTTCTGTCTCAAAGCCATTGTCTCACCCTGCACAATATCTCTTGACTTGAACCACTTCGCCAAGACATGCCTGACGAATCTTTTCTGTGTACCCCAAGGAAGGGACAGATGCACTGGGATGCCACAGGTGGCATCTGCTACCTTAATTACAACCACTAATACCACCCCAGTTTTCTGTGTGGGCATATTTCTATTGAAAATACTGTATGTTATGCAGTGTTTAGCAATTTCATTTAATCAAAAAGGACTGTTGAGACACTACTGAGAGTTGGTGCAGTATTTTTCTCTTTTTGTCCTTCCAGACATGTCCAAATTCAGAACGGATGTCTGAGCTCAACACACTCAATTTAAGAGATCTCCCAAGACATATCAAGGATTTTTACAATATTCTCAGTATAAAGCATATGACATTTCTCACTTCCTGATAAAAGTGCCCTCAAAAGTGTATTTTCCTGAACTATGGAATATAATAATTGGAAGGACATATTAAGGACAGCTGGCTCAGTTCTCATGCCAGGTCTCATTATCATATAACTGCAATGCTTGAATGGACAGAGGATAGAAAAAGTGAAAAGAAGTATCTCTGTTGACTTGTATGGATGATTATTGCCTACAAAAAGGTGATAGACTATTAGAATTACATTAAAACATGTGCAGAAATTATAATCTAGACTATTACAGAAAATATTACCAAGCAGTATCACAGGGAGTCTGATGAAGGAATAGAAGGAAATTGATCAAGTTTTGTTGGATTCCTTGAACCCTCCCAGAAAAGCATCCATCTAAGGCTATTGATCTCAGTGACTCATTTATAGAGACAATGGGACACTGGTGCAGCGAGGCCTGTTTCCTGATCTGTGATTTGAAATTGTGCAGACATGTAATAATGACCAAATCAGAGGACAAAGAAATTCAATGATTGTCTTATTACTTCCAGCCCTGGACAGCATGCAGAACCTGAAAGCAAACAAACAGAGTCAGAGTGTACTAGCCAGTGCTACATCGATTGTATGATATGGTGAATGGAAAAGCACTTTTCTAGCTTCAACTGCAAAATAATGAAAGGTGTTCAGGCACTAAATCCATCAAATGCCAAACTTTTGAGAGAGGTACATGAGCTAATTGAATGTAACATTACAAATCTAAATCATGAAATGTATCAAACCGGGAGAGTTTTAGAAAAACCTGCAAAGAATGATAAAGAAAAGATGACTCAATTTGTCAATTCTAGGAAACATATTTGTGATTTTTTTTTACTATTCTGGCTATGCAAAATAGCTGTGGTGCTTCATGTCAGTACCGCTTGTTGTGAAAGGGGTTTTCCAGCTCTAAAGAGCTGAAAACCATTTGCAATCAACTATAGCTGAAAGTAAACTATCAAATCTGGCTATTCTTAGTATTGAGTCTAAATGTATCAAAGCAAATCTGGATAGGTTTGTGAGGAGGTTCGACATTCAGCTTTGTTTATTATTTTAAACAATTGAAACATTTAATATCCTGGGCTGATGCTTTTTGTGCATATTATGTATACAGTATATGCAAACACTTATAGTAATTATGTTCATTAGGTATTATAATATATGCACATCTACTACCATGTATGCGGTCACATGCAGAAGGAGCTAAGCTTTGATTTTGCTACCCCATTTGATCTGCATGCCACCCTCATGTCACCCTGTGCAAATGCTGGAATGAAGTCCCATTACTTGTTTGTACAAATGACTCGCTTGCTTCAAATGCAGAGTAAAGTACACTAGCTCTTTGAGACACACTTGAATGATCTGTAGCCACTTGAAGGCAATTGAATAATTATCAACCCTGCACTTACTTTTCCACATAAAACGCTTCTTTTTCTACATATGTTTTTGGTTGCATTCTCTCTGACAGATTTCTAGCTTAATGGTGTCCTTAGAGTCAGGCATGAGGATCTCTCCCACGGAGACGGCTTAGCACTATGCAGAGCTGCTCTGGGCAAGAATGTTCGCTCAGTGCTGTAAATTTCTGTAGCTTTTCCTTCTTACATCTAATCCCCAGCTCCTCTGTCCATGGAGTTCCTCCACCAGCCATAGTTGAGCCTTGTAGACTTACCAAGGGCTTCCGTTATTGAAGGTTTGGAGACAAATGCTGGAAGTTCATGTCATGGTGTCAGTTCTATAGTTTAATTATTCTCACTGTCTAGCATCACTCTGCTAGCTCATAGGGATGCAGAATGCTTGATACTCCAGTCCCATGGAGTAGTGTTGGCACTCTGTCATCCTGTTTCCTGGTCTCTGGCTTCATCCTGACAGAGCCTTTGTTAGCTGATGCTACACCCAGTAGCATCTACCCAGTGAGGCAGATGCCACTAAGGAAGTATTTTCTTTGCTATTAACTGAAACTTGCTTACTTCACTGATTTACTTGCATAGTCCAGGAAACTTTGTCAAATTGAAGTTGATGCATGCATGAATGAATGAAGTTCATTATAGTGAGAGTCACTTTCGACCGAACACCACAGCCAAGATAAAGACCTGAACCCAAGACCCTAGACCTGAGAGGGAAATGTGCTAAATACCAAGTCAAAATAATAAACTGTGATGTGCTGAGCTGTTTTATGATGTTTTAAATTTGTCTCTCTGTTCTGCTTTTCTCTGGACCGTTTTGCATCTTTTAGGACATTTGTAGGACAAGCTGCTTTGCTCAGTTCACACTTTTTGCTGCCCTTCTAATTATATTTTTTATTTATGTTTGAATTGTTTCTAAGGGTTCATTTTTGTATGGAACTGAGTTCCAAATCAGTGGGTTTAATTAGATCGTTAGGCTTCATGATCCCACCTTGTTCTGTATGATGCTGAGACATTCTGTGCATGATCTTTTGTTCACCCTGGATGACCATATGAAGGACACAAATGGATATGAATGACCATTTTTACACTCGTGCTTCTGTCAGGAGAAGCACATCTGTCTAATCATGGCCGCATTAGTCTCTGTCTCATTAGAACCAAACGCAGAAGCTCTGGCTTGATCCCTGCAGCCTGGCTTCCCTTGAACCCTGACTGTTGCACCCTGGCACTCTGAATTAATTTACTAAAGTGGCCTTTAAAACAGCAACAACAACAATGTATAGAGAGGTTTGGAAGAAGGAGCAAACATACCTGTCATGATACTTGTGGACACGTGCAACATTACATTACATGATTTGTTCCTATTACAGCAACGAATCACACTTTCACATTTTCAATGGGTTTTATTACTGTTATAAATCTTTATGATAATTCAGGCACATTGAAATAGTGGGCTAGTACACCATTTGCATAAAATAATATTGCGTTCTGATTTTATGTTCTTTGTTCTGGTAGCTTATCAAATGCTGGGACTGTTTATTCGATAATACCCCATTTAAAGACATGATGTTTTAATTATTATGGCATTTATCATTGTCTAAATGGGAACTAATTAAGGTACTGTGTGTTAGTTTAGACCTTTTCATTTTGCTAAATACCTCTATGTCTTGCTTATTATGTCGTTAATAGTTAATTGTTTACACACATTTCAACAAACAGTATCTCTCCTTTAACATGTGTTAAGAGATTTGCTAGAAGTATTTAAAGGGCTTGTAATGACTCTGTGCCAGTAAAATTTGTGCATTGTTTTGTTCCATTGGCATAAGCAAAAACATAATACAAACATCAGTTGAAAATCTTGTGCTAGAGTGCATCAATGTGTAAGCAATTAAACATGTAAATAATGTATTTCAGACACTGTGGTGACAGACATGTTTAAAGGGAGAGTGTTGATGTAACTGTCAAGGTCTGATAAAAAAGATTTTTATTTAGTTTATTTATTTTTGCATTGCTTCTGCATGTAGCTTAATTTGTTTCATTGATAATGTACTGTTTGTGTTAATGCCAAGAACAGGATGCTAACAGTAGCACATAATACTTCAGAATCAGATTCAGATTCTGATTCTGATTTATTATGATTATGATTCTGCCTGGACGTTAACACACAGTAGCAGATAAGAGTTTCATTTCTGGAGATCTCATCTTGATAGTATGTCTGTTGTTGATTTCAAAGTATTGATCGGTTGCTGATCCAAACGGTACTCTTAAGTCTCCAGAGGGCTGGGGCCTTTTCTGGGATATAAACTCACGCATAAATTAGTATTGTGGGCATAGGTCTGAAATAACCACTCAGACAGGGATACCTTATATAAGGTGTTTATTGATATCCTTTAAGATGACTGTACTAGATTGATAACATGCAGAAAATTAATTCACTTTTCAGTAATTTCAGACCATTTAATGTAAAACAATTTATTTCAGTAGAACTTATATAGTAATTTGACAAATGTTTTTGTCTGCTCTTTCTGTTTTGTCTTCTAATATGTTTCATAAACCATGTTTTGATTGTAAGTGCTGGGCATTGCCACATCAAAGTCAGTGACAAAATTCGAAACCAAAGTGCAATAATTTGAGAAAATCTCACCTCAAATATTGTACATTCTGATTGGCTATACTCTATAAGGGAAAAAATAGTGGACTTGTAATGATGTGTTTGACCATTAGGGGGCAATAGAGACTGGAAGTTCAGACTTCTTTGCCTTGGAGGGAATACTCAAATCAGGGGAATTCAGTTAGCTTGTATGAACGGCCAACTTGTTTGTGACAGTAGATGTTTATGCTAACCACCACAGAGTCTAATTATTACTCAGGATTAATATCTACAATATGAATTACCAAGTTTAATTTCCTCTCCCTATTAGAATAAATGCCTCTATAAGGTGGGCACAATGAGCACATAAAAAGATTATGATTAGGACACTTTCTCCTGAAGCATAGTTTTCATTTTGCTAAATGTCTGGGGTTTTGTTTGGTATTTTCACACATCCGAAGGGTCTTATTACAGTTGTCAAACATATTTATCACACCCAAAGGTCAATATGTAATGAAACACCCTAACGCAACATGTGGTCGTGATTTTTCTTTTGAGACTGCTGAAGCCTAATTGAAACTTCACTCGAACATCAGATGGATGTTGCTCATGGATGTATTAGGTAAAAAAGGAGAGCGTATGAAGCAGGTCATTTCTCAAACCCCGTACAAAACATCAAGCTTCAACCAAAAGCTCAGCCTCTCATTTATGCTGAGCGGTCAAACAGGTGACAGGTGGTCATACAGCTGCCCTGTTATGATTATCAACTTGTGTTGGAGTTGCGGTACATAATCTACTGTTGCGACAATTTACACAAAGCAGGTTTTGTGCCAAATAGCTGCGATTGAAGTGAGCGTAAGCACACCTATGTGCAGGGCTTTTGAGAAGTCTCAAAAGCAAATTAAAATCACAAATGAAGCTACGTTCATTTGCGTTTAAGGCCCGAGTTTGTGCCGTGAACACAGACATATGGTCTTAGAGGACATTAGCGTTGGCTTTGAGGGTAAAGGCGCCACTAAAAAATCATTAACTACACCTTTTCCCCTTTTGTCGATCTATTTCTTTATCCCGCACTCAACTTTCTCTCTCGCTTTATTATCATCGATGAGATCAAGAGTGACAAGGACAAGACCGAGATTTGTTAAATCTCACTTTACACCTTTTTCTATCATGTTTTTTTTTCTTTTCAGCGAAGGTAAAATTGAACTGCAGATGTCAATAAGGCCCTCATCCCTGTGTGGAAGCGAGGACCAGTAGCCAAGGTTAAAGCCAAATTCGCAGGTGAAATATGACTACTCGCGAGAATGAAGCAGAGCATTTATTAACATTTTAGAGCCGCTTGTCCATCGGCTCCGTTGGCAAGCCCGTGAAATCATGTGATTTCTGTCATGGAAGAAAGATGAAAGGCTAGCAAAGCATGACGCCAGGTTCACTCTTATAGTGCTCAAACCAGAATGAGACAGACCCAGCAAGGCAGAGCGTGAAAGAGAGAAGTGGAAGCGATGGAGAGACATGGCCAATAGAGTTTCTTTCAGGTGCTCATTTAAAGTGGCACAATGTGAAGGAAACCAAAGTGATTGTATTCATCATGAGCCTATACATGCGTGGTATTTTACAGCATTTAGGAGTGTACATGTTTTTTTTTAATTATGCCATAAGTTAGTTGACATATCGACTCAATGTGAATAGGCTGATTAAAAAAAACTGGATTTGTAGATTACCAAGCTAAAATGTGGCTCCATCAGAGATGACACCATGTTAACTAGAACACAATTCTACTTTATAAATTCAGGCTACCTGAGATTGAAGCAGTTAACTTGCTAATCATTGCATCAAACTTGTACATACTTCAATCAACAGAGCAAAAATGTAAAGTAAGTTTATGTGTGTGTGTGTGTGTGTGTGTTATCAATGAAATGTTATCATCAAACAGCTCTCACCTCTTCCCCCAGTCCCTATACAGGCACTGAAATATTCAGCAAACTATCATAATAATATAAAATGCTGCACTAGATTCCAGAGACACAGTGCTGAAGACACCTCCCACTTCATTATTTATGCCATAATGCCACCTCACACAACACCCTTGAGAGAGACAGCTAACGTAATCTGAATCTTAAATGCCCGTCAACATGTCCGCCTCTGTTTGTCCTATTTAAATCACACACGCACGCATGCACAAACACACACACACACACACACACACACCGTTTAACACTGAGAGAATGGATGCTATATATACCCATTATTTTCAACTTGCACAAATATCTTTCTCTCCAATGAAACTCCCAAATAGCTTTATGTGGCATTCCTATGTTCAAATAACATACTTTCAGAAATTTTTATATGTTTCAAAGGAAATGCTTTCTCTGTTTCTCTGTTTCAGTCTAGTGGTTTTGAAAAATAAAATCACACTAGAGATCTTCAGTGGTAATACACAAAGCATAATGAACTAAATTAACTGATTGGTAAAATGTAAACTGTATTGTGTCCACTGCAGTTAGAAGGAAGAGTATGTGAATTTTAAAAATCTGACACAGCAGACTGGCCTAGCGTTCCTCTGTTCAGCACTAATCAATTCAGGAGGAATTCATATGAACTAAATCCAATCTCAATCAAAACAAAATCACTGCAATCAGATAGTCATTGCATAGAGAAATTATTAAAGGCAAGATCAATAGCCAAGTTGAAGGTCTAAAGATCCCTATCAGCTCAGAACATGCAAGTCAGTGAGCCACCCATGGCTTGTGTGAAGCTCCTCTGTTTGTGCATTTACATTTGTGTAAAGAAAGGTTAATTGGTTTTTGTGAATTCCTGTTCCTGTTAAGCAGTCGTGTAATGCGCAGGATCGAAAGTCAGTATTTTATATTCAAAGGGGCCTCCACCTGCCTGCTACAGTGCTGCTGCGTGACCCTAGAAGATAAAGTGGCCCGCTGCAGTTTTATTCACCAGCACTTTGAATGTGTAACTTAGACCCTTGAATGTGTAACTTAGACCCACACTGTAAACTTTACATTGAAACACACATTTCCACATAAATGAACAGTCAAAGTGTTGTTTTGTCCATTTTCCTGTGTAAGGTTTGCATTCCCTTACTGAAAGGTCACTGTACCATCGTCTGCAGTGTAAATTATTATCAAGCATCACTTTCACTAATACATGCAAGAAGGACGGTTTATTGTAACTAAAAGGTTTAATACTTTATCTCTGTTGTAGAATGAAACTACGTAGGAACAGAACCATTGAACTTGTGAATTTACTTGAAAAATTAGTACAAATGTCTAGGGTGTAATTCTTGTATTGCATTTATTGCACATTGCATGTATCACTTTTTAAACTAGTAAACATTGTACTACAAACTAGTCATGTTTTCTGCACTAAGATAATGTATTGAACCTTTACACGTTTGTGGTGTTCTATGTCAGGTGCCCCTGTAGCATCAGTGCCATGGTCCATGTGCCCAGTGCATGACTGAACATTGGCATCTCTTGAAGACTGACCAATTTTGCAATAAAGCTTACAAAATTGTACCTCTGCTGATTTCCTGTCATCATGTGGCACAGGCCAAGGAAGCCAAAAAAACACTAGGTAAAAAAATTTGAAATAACCATATAAAGCAAATATCTTATAAATTGTGGCTTGATTTGCAAGGAGGACTAATGGATATGAAACTTCCTACACCACTTCCAGTGAAGACGTTTGTATGGCCAACACTTCAATATGGCAGTATATACTGTGGAATGAACTGTTGTGGTCTATTTTCTTCTGGTTTGCCTGGATTGTTTAAGATTTTAGTTTATATGGACGAAGATATAATAAAACATAATAAATAAAAATAGAAAAACACAACTGAAAGGAAATGTGCATACATTTATTTTCAAAAGCACCTATTATCTGAAAGCACTTTGGATTCATATCCAATGTTTTTCCCATGTCTGTTCATTAGAAAATAATAATAATAATATGTCCTTGATAATTCTGCTGTGAACTTGATGCACACTGAATTCACATAATAGTGCTTTAAAAATATAAACGACACATTGTGTGCATTCAAATTCAGCACAAATTCCTTTTTACACTGATATGATGAGGCAATATTATCCATATGATCCAAGAATCTCCATATGAGTTTAAATCAGTACAGTTTTTTGGATAAATGTAAATCAATGACTTCGCATATACGTTGATCTCTATGACTCTATTTCCAGCAGGTTCTGGAATCCTAATGTAGTCTATAAAACACAAAGTGAAATGTATAACTGAGCCCTGACCCCAGTGAACCTTTGTATCTGTAGAAGACATGGGTTCAAAACCCTGGACCAGAATCCGAGGCATCGACACTACAACTTAAGGTTAAACACAAATGCATTCTATCCATTCTACACAAAAATCCCAGCACTGATTGGTTGGAAGGTCATTAACTCAAAGTCAGAGCGAAGGATGTGGGGAATACAGAAAGTGACACTGGAACCATTAATCCCAGCATGGGGTTCACCAGAAGTCCATGTAGGCTATTGTGGAAATATCCTTTACGGTAAGAAATAGTGCAACTTTCCAGATCTCAGCTGAGCTGATGATATGAGGTTGTGCAGTTTTGTACTACTGACCTGCACCTTGATCAAAGTTCTTTTCTTCTCCATGTTAACTCCGGTTCACCGCAAAGTGCTCAGAGCAGCTCACGCACTCTTCTCATGTGTAGGCTGGTGAAAACGACTGCAAAACAAAACCGGTGTGAAGGGAACAGAACTGCGACGCGTCGCGCTTTGAAATTCAGGCGAAAGACGCGTGAGTAATTGGGCAGGGTGCCTCGCCTCCCAGTGCCCCGGCTATCGCATTAAAATCCACCCGCTGCCCTCGCCTCATGAAAAATAGGTGACATTATGGTGCGGTGTGCTTGCAGGGTAGACGCAGTGACTGATGAGAGGAAGAGTGGATGAGAGGAAGAGTGAATGAGAGAAAGTGGATGAGAGGAAGAGTGGATGAGAGAAAGTGGGTGAGAGGAAGAGTGGATGAGAGAAAGTGGATGAGAGGAAGAGTGGATGAGAGGAAGAGTGGATGAGAGGAAGAGTGGATGAGAGGAAGAGTGGATGAGAGAAAGTGGATGAGAGGAAGAGTGGATGAGAGGAAGAGTGAATGAGAGAAAGTGGATGAGGGGAAGAGTAGATGAGAGGAAGATGAGAGGAAGAGCTACAACTGCTGCTCCGCTTCCTGCCTGGCCTCAGAGGAGAGCGAGACGATTATACAAACGTAAACGGATTGTGAGATTTGTAGAAATTCTAGAAATATTAATTCGTCCCTTGAGAGAGAACTTTCAGCATTTCACCAAAGCATATATTTAAAAAAAAGAAGAAGAAGAAAAAAAGAGACTGTGAGAGCACTTGATTCTGTCTGCTGCCCCTTTTCTGAGTAATACAAAATATTAAACAGCAGAACTTCAGCAGAACTTCATGTGTGCGTGGTCTGCATACCCTCCAGTGAGCTTATATGCAGTACTGACGACAGGGAGAGTTTTGGCTTGTAAATAAAGAAAGACACTGCTTGCTGTATGGTCACTCTGTGCAGTAGAGATGAGTTTAATTCATTTATTATTTTTTTAAGCATGCAAAATGTTAGCTGCTGATTATTAATGCACACAACTGATGCACAAAGCAAGTTATACAGCCTATTATCACTTATGCACTATAATAAATATTAATTAATATTACATAAGTGGCCATAAATTCTAACACACTGGGTGGACGTCTTTCCTTGGACATGTTTGGTGAGAATAATGTTTGAGCACTAGAATGGGATACAGTCTGATGCAAATATTCACTTTGGAAATGTGGGTGTACAGCCACTGAAACGTTTGTCACCTGTGTCACTACACAAAATCATGAAATACTGCAGATGAAGCTGTGGTACTCTGAGATCCACATTCTGTGCTTTCCACACTGGACTGTACACGTCTGCACACGGGTTCAAATGGAAATCGGTTCCAAACAGCACCTTTTATATGATGGTCAGTGACTCGATTTTTATGTCAGTGACTTGGGCAGGCAGGTTTACTCTGAATTCTTGACACAAATGTTTACATTGTTTAGTATTTTTACTGACTTCACTTTTACAATACAAACATATATAAACATCTAAAAAAACATCAATACATCAGTAATCTTAATGTTTATGTGCTGGGTCTTGTAGTTTTTATTTTCTCTCTCTTTAACACTTCACTTATACATTTGCCCACATGAATCTGGTTTCACTGCATTACATTCAAAATTGTTCAAGCAGAAGCACTACAGCTACAATGAATATACTACAGCCTTTAAGTAAAAGGATGAGAATGTATAAAAATACAAAACTGACTGACCTCTGTCAGTCCTCCCATACTGGCTTTCAAAAATACAGTGTGTAAGTGCTGGTAATCTCTAAGGGCCAGACTGCTTTTCATTTGACTCCTCTTTGGTAGAAGTATGATTAGGGTCACTGGTGTCAGTAGTAGTGGAGTTGACTTATCGTTAGCATTTCAGCCGTTTTTATTTCCCTTCTCACTCTGAAAGCTTGCCACAAAGAAAATGAGTTATACAGAAAAAAGACAATCTTGAAATACACATTTCTGTATTTCATTGTTTCATCTTTCTCCTTCTGTGGATGCTACAATTCAGCTGATAATCAGAGCTCAACGGAAGCTTAGCCCGAGGTTGAAGACCTTGGTTCAGAGGTGACCCCCCCCCCCCCCCCACACACACACACCCCACCTCCTTTATGAGTCTGTACAGTCCACTGCATACAACCATCACCAGATTCTTCAGCCCTGAGTTAGCCAGGCACATTCCTCCCATCATGCTAGCCCTATTTTTGAGTAGCTGTAAGCATTTAATGTAGTGATAGTAATTAAATCTTACCTTGTGGGATTGATTTTCTTCTATTATGCTTTTATACTTTGTTAGGAAATAATGCAGCACTTAGCCGTCGGATGTCCTGTCAGATTGTGGAATTTGCTTTTGGGTATATTGTGTTAAGAAAATGCTCACAAACTTTGAGAAAACATTAAACACCCAGTGTTTGCCTGGCTGTGTAATCTGTCTCTCCATTGCATGTTGTATTGTGTGCATTGAAAATAGCTCAGATATAATTTAATATGGATCTCCCTTTACATTTTCTTCGCACTGAATTTATCGCTATTATAATTATGCTTTCTCACATTTCTTGTATACAGCAATTCATGCACATTAATAGCTTTGAAAAATGACAGCAAATGATGCTGACCATATATCCTCACACAGAGAAGGTAATGGACCTATCACATGCCACGGAGATGCTTTGCTATGTTTATATAGTTTGATACAGTCGAGTGAGAGCACTTTTAATGGCACTCGCACATGCGAGTATACACACACGCACACATGCCCGCGTACACACACACACACGCACACACACCTGGGGTGTAACATTAGGGCTGCATTATCATTAGGAGATAATGAGTTATTGCTATTGTGTAAGCTGCTGGGCTGAAAATGGAGAAAACCTCCTGCATCTCTGAACGGCCACCTCCATGTCTCTCTCCGTCTTCACCAGCAGTTATCTGAGCTGCCCTGTTTTTCGCCTGCCCCCTTTCTCCCTCCAACTCTCTCTGTGTTGCCCTTCTTCCCTGCCTGCATCTGCACGCAAGTCTACCTGCTCACTTATTTGCCCCAGCTGCTCCGTGTTCCCTCCGTGTTTGCACTGCCGTTTGCTCTTCGCCCAACTTTACATTTTTTTATCTAATGGTCAATCCTTCATCGCCCCCACCCACCCACCGATACCTTGTTTTCTACATTCCCAGCAGTTTCTGTCTTACAAGTAGGAGCAAGCGAACTCCTGTTAAGTGACCCTTATAATCAGCACCCCCCACACACCTTTAATAGGTGCCCATCTCTCTCTCTCTCTCTCTCTGTCTCTCTCTCTCTGTCTCTCAGACCAACCCATGCACATAAATGCTATCTTACTCACCGTGGCTCAGGACTGCTTTCCATTCTAATGCAGTCCCTTGTTACCACAGTAATTACTCCGCATGGGCAAGTGGATGCTGTCGCACTGGCTTTCTGCAGGTACTGGGGAAAATAATAGTTAAAGACAGCAGTATCCCACTGGGATGCCTGGGATCTGGATTCATTAGTTTACAGTAGACTGAATTCCTGCTGCCTTGACCTCTGTCACAGTGTCTGGGTACAGTAAATTGTCTGGGGTGGGCTGCAACTTGAAGGCCAGAAACAGACTCTATTGACATTGCTTCTGGCTTCCTCACACTTAATTCACTACAAGAAAAAGGGCTGGCTTGCATTTCAATAATGTCCTTAATCCTGCTTAAGAGTGAGAGGGCAGTCATGAGAACAATCTGTTTAGGTGACCCTTCACATGGAGGGCAGGGCTATAATATTATGCACAATTTTTTGATCATTTAATAAACCTGACTTTGGCCTATGACTCGCAAGAGTGCTTTATTCCTGTTTATACAAACAGGTCCAAAACATAAGCATGTACATCCAAAGCATATGCGAATATTCATGTAAGCATTTTTTATTACTTTTACATCATCTAAAGCGACAACTTTGCTTGTGTCAGCTCAGTGTCAACACCTGCCTCTTATACTGATGCATTGAACATTGAGCACAGAAGTATTGAATGTAATGCCATTTTCATCAGAACCCAGGTGAAATAACTTGTATAAGCAGCAATCAAAGAAAGAGAATGGGATCAGCACAAGCAAAGACTCTGTAAATGCCAGGATGAGCTTAAAGCTAGACAGGACAGCAGACTGGGGGATTAGTGGGATTTGTAGTCCATGGCTGGAGTAGCGCCTTATGGATAGGGCCAGATGTAGCTTGGGGTCAGTCAGAGACTAATGATGTTGTGTTATTTGTAATTGGTTCCTTGCTTATGTCCACTGGCTGTGATAAGACTGGGAAAGGAAAGTTTCATGCACAGTTTTCAAAATGATATTGATTTTTTTTAATTTCTTGCCTGTTTTATATTACTTTATAATATTATAACACTTTTATTCAACTACATTTTAAAGCTTTACATTACTGGAATTTCCCTTTACCCCTTTGTTGAGTTTCCATTTTGAGTCTGAACGTCCCAAACCTGCTTCCTTATACCACGATTGAGCTTCTCCTTGGTACTATAACATTTGGCTTGCTCATTAGAGGCCTAGTTCTGTTTGCTGATGTCTATTTAAACACTATATAAATGTCTCTATAAATGTGTCTTGGTGAAACATGCAGACAGACAGGGAAAGTTAAGCAACATATTTGCCCAGTGTTCGGTGCTGACAAATGACAATAAGGCCATATTCCTTAATTCTTTTTTTAGTAAACAATGATAATGTGATGTAAAAAAAATTCACTAGGTTGAACACACACCTGTACTGATGGCAACACTTCTGATGAGCACATGTTGTTCCAAGGTGATAAATTATGATTCAACCTGGAAACATTAAAAAGAGGTTGTTAGAGGCTGCACTTTTGTCCATCACAGACCCCAGCAGCAGACGCTACGGTGACAAAACCTTGCAATCTCCACGTCCCGGAATACAGATTTGTCATCATCATCATATTAAATAACTGCCATTATCCATAATGGATTTGTCACTGTTCTTAGTGGGAACAGAAAACTCACCAGAGATCTAATTTAATTAAACCATCCCATCATGTTCTGAAAGCAAAGCATGTTTTAGATGGTGATCACAGGATGCGAGGACTGGTAACAGAGATGAGAGACATATTTGCTGGTGTGAGTGTGTGTGTGTGTGTGTGTGTGTGTGTGTGTGTATATATATGGTTGTATCTGTGTTGTTTCTTAGCATTCCCAGGATGGCACTCTTCTCGACGGAGATTTCAGATGTTGGGCCTGGGATATACTTGAGGGATATACTGTTTGGGAGACAATACCAAATAAATTTTTGCCATTTGCCATTTTTATGTAAAATAAAACTATATACAGATAAAAAATGTAGCAAGTATATCTTTATTTGAAACAACTTTAAATTTAAAACTGGCACACAATGGTGTGAAAATACTGAAAGCCTTCAATTGAGCAAACTTATACTTATTTAATGAGATTTCATTATATGCCACACAGAATATCTGCAGCAATATTAATTTGCAGACATTTTAGAGAACTAATTAATGTAGTTTGGTAAGAAAATGTTTTTTTTTTATTAAAAGCCAAAATACAATCTATAACATTGCCAAAATGCACATCTTTTATATTACTGCTTTTCAATACTGCTATAGCGGTACCCAAAGAGTACCCATGTGGTTCTGCTTTGAATAGGCATGCTGAATGATAATATGTAAGAAATGATGTAGTGAAGGAAGCACTTCACAAGCAGTATAGTTCCTAGTACAGTCCATGGTCAGCGAGCAGGCAGACAAGGACCTCGTAGACTAAACAAATGAACAAACAAAAACAATAACACAGGAGGGGAGAAAGACACAACGGAATAGGGACATCATAAAAAAGGTTAACAAAAACACTCTAGAGCGATGGGGAAAATGAAGAGCAGCAAAGAGACGCAGTAAACAAGGGCACGACACAAAGGCAAGGTGTGGAGAGTACCCAAAGAAAGGGCATAGCTGCCATGGGAACCGCAACACCAAAGCCACAAGACGGAGACGGTGACATTAAGCACTGTTTTATGAAATGGGAGAGCTCACTGACCCTGTCACGCAGCTGGGACACCCAGGAAAGTAACCAAGACTGTGGCGCTTGGCCAAAAATACAATAAAGGGACGGTTTCAAATGATTCTAAACACTCTACCTAGACTTTAGACAGCACTGCTCTGTTCACACTGAAAATAGACAGCGCGGTTTGTGTCCAGATCAGAATTTTTCACAGACTGATGCTGTGCTCGGAAAGTTGTCCTTTAGCCCTGACCTCCGTAAAGTTTGCGTGACAATTCGTGCTTGGTGCACCAGTCGCCTCCTGACACTGACAGCTTGACTGTGTTCATTCCTCATAGCATGGCTGACTCTTCCCACCGTTTGCCTACGTGGTTATTTCTGTCTCATCTGCTCCATATTGACGACGTGACAAAGCCTGTTACGCAAGAGGCAAGGGCCACTGTGATGGCTCAGGTAGGACTGTTTGTGTGATTCAGCAGAAGTGACTGAGCCCTGCGTGGTTTGCTCAGAGGTGACGCTTGAACACATGGACCAACACCACATGGCTATACCTGATAATGATTCCATAGCTTCAGTTTCCTTTATCTCTGCATTTCTGAAGCACACTGTGCAATTACATGATTTTAACAGATTTCGATGTTTCTTTTTAATCCTCTGCTACAGTGTTGAGGGCTGAGTGTAAAGGTTGATGGTAATTATGTAAAACTGTCCATTTGTAACCCCTCTCCCCAAACATAAATGACTTTCTGCATCGCTTTCAATGTCTGTCTTATGTTGTACATGTTGGTAATTGTCAATATTATTTGTCAGAAAGTATAAACAAACCAAACTAATTACAACAAAAAGTGATACATCCAAGATCTTCAACATCGTCTTTTGTTTAGTTGATGTTATATACCTCTATTCTGTCTATAGGATGGGAAATGTGGTGGTAAGATATGCACAATTCATAAAACACTGTGACAAGTCCAAAGAGTTTATTTGAGCCTTTTCAGTATCAAACAAATGCATCAACAACCACACCGACATGATTTATTGCAGTACATCGTTGCGTATGCCTCCTGAACTCAGAAGTGTTTCTGCAGCGTTTCAAACGAAGCCAACGAGGAACCCAGTGCTCATTCTCTAAATGCTCCTTTTGCAGTCAGTCAGAGCTGGCTCATTAAGACTGGGATGCAGCATCCAACAGAACAGAAAGCAGAGCCAGCTTCTCTCCCTCTTTCCCCCTCTCTCTCTCTCTCTCTCTCTCTCTCTCTCCCTCTCTCTCCTTGTCCAATCAGCAGCCAAATGGATCAATGCAGCTAGCTACAAATCAACGGACATGAAGTTACAAGAACATTCTGGCAAAGCCAACAGCAGATGGTGCCAATATGGATTGGATTGTGCTGAAGGCAGTTGACAAGCAAACTATTCAGCCTAGCAGGCCATTCCGGCCAGTGGCTGCCATTTTAAAAATTATTTGTGCATCACGATTATTGCAGCTGAATTATCTTCTTGTTTACTTGACCTTTTTTTCCTTTACATGTTGTCCACCTAAGTGTGCGTCATGCCAAAGGTGCCCACTGTGTAGTCCAGTCCAGTATAGCTTCAGAAATCATAACTGATTATGGAAGTTACTATGAAAAGACAGTACTGATATCTTTAATATTTAATTCCCATTCTAATTGCGAGTGGAAAGATTTCGCCATGGAAACTCCCCATACATTCAGTAATGTAATTTGCAGACACCAGAAAACAGCACAAAATTGTAAGTGGGATTTTCTGACAGTATGTGTGTTTGGCATTTAAGATAATTGCATTTTCCTGCAGGAGGGTTACTTAATGTCAGCTCATTACCCAAGCGTGGATCTCCATGGTATTGTGGGCGGTGTTGTCAGAACAGCATCTCTTGTTGCTAATCCATGCAAGGTAGACAGATAAGCATCTTACTTTACTCCATCAATAGATAGATAGGTTTGACTGTGACACCTTAGGCTGGTGCATAGTGTTCCCTTAACAAATGAGAGCAATGACTTTCTGGGCTTCAAAATGAGCAGCTTACAGAAGTCCTTATTTACAACTCCTGATTTATTTTATCACCCAACCTAGATGTTATCTATTACTAAATCTGACATTTTGTTTGTCTTCTTGTCACAACAAAGACGCAACCAGTGGACAGAACTGTTGCAAAAAAAATGTAAAGTCTAAAAGAATATTCAATTTAAGAAGTAAGATCATGTTCTCAGTATAGTCTTGAGCTTCTCTGTGCAAGAGAGGGTCTTTTCCCTGGGGATTAATGTCTTGAGCAAATATTCACTTACAGAGGACAGAAAAAGGGCAGCGATATTACAACCTGCAAACCTGCAGTAATCAAACTTTTATGCAGCATGAAAATGGCTGACTTGGATTTGAAACACGCTCCTCTTTCCAATTCCAGTGCAATACCTGTCTGTGCGATACTCTATAGTTATGTTGGAAGCAAGGCTACATCAGGGTGAGTGTCATCTTGGGCCATCTTAGAACACATTTAAATTTTATTTCCATTCCCTTTTATCACTGCTGTCAAAATTCATGTGCTTTACTAAGAATAGTGAATTCTGATTTTTAATCAACAATAACTCTATGTACTGCAAAGTTACAGAATTGTAATAATATATTATGGTTATAAGAACTAGATTTTTTGCGTTCTTCGCATTACTGTGCTACACGGAATGATGAGTGACTTTACTGTCTTATTATGATTATGATTATAGTAAGTATAGTGAGTGAGAATTGAGTTTTAGATACTTATTTGTGGTGTTGCTTCTGATATTTGCCATTTGTATCTTGAAACATCACCAAGAATCTGTCAACAGAGGCTTCATTCACTCCCACATTAATTTAAAATTTTCATGTAGTGGACCTTGAAGGACCAAAGGTTGACAAGTCCTGGAAAGATTAAGTTGCCATACATCTTAAACGTGGCCCAGACTCGTTTTGTAGAGCAGCAAAATAGGAGAAGATTTGAAAATGAAAAAAACAGTTTTTGTCCTCCCACAATTCATGACTGACATTCCATCACAGCCATCAAACATCAGTACATGCAAAGTACATTAAGAAAATGTTGAGCAAAGATGTTTCATGTATCCTGCATATGGTAAATTTGGAGTTTTAGTTTATTACAAATGCACAACATAAGTTTGAGAATTTGGACCTGTTGTGTTATATGTATATGTAAACATTTGTGTGAATGTTAAGGAGCCTTCATCCTGTGCTCTGATTGGTTGGTTTACAGGTTACTTTGGAGGTTTAGAGGTTACTTCATTGGACTTTTTTCTCGTTGCAAGTGAGAAATAGGGGCATCAGCCGAAAAAGCCCAGAAATGTGTGTTACACAGGATGCTTTTCATTTGGTTCTGTCTGGACTTGCTGACATTCACCAAAAAAAAGGACAGTTCTTCAACCCTACTGTGCTGTGTTATTGACTAGACCCATGACAGGACCTCTCTGGAGGGAACATGAAGTCTTACAGCAAACAACTTGTGGAAGAATATTTTGTACTATTAGTTGTGCTGCTCATCCTCCCTCCAGGTGGATTAATCTCGTGATTATGTGTGCATACACATATTCAATCAAGACTTGTTGAACAAAATGTCTTCTGAGAATATAATTATGTACTTGTATTATTGCCCTCTCCTCAGTGTTATAAAACTAAAGCTTTGTGCACACCTAAACATCAAACATAGATATCAGTTACTTGTACTAAGTGAAAGAGTTTTCATTAGCTACCTTAGCTACCAGAGTGGCTGGTCATTCCAACAGCCCCCTGTGTCGCCACTGTTAGTTATTGTTAGCTATATCTGAGTAGTATATCTAGGTGAATGTGCTGTACCTGAACTGGAAAAAAACTAACTGAACTAGCTTCACAATAAGGTCACGTGACAAATTTTACAGCAAGGTAAAAAGTTTTACTTTCTACCTTTGGTATGTAGGGTGCTAACATGCTAAATGTTAGCTTTCTAACATTGTATTACTTCTGGATTTAGATTTGCGTTTACATCCTTCTAAAAACCAGGATCTCATAGTCCCTCTTCCCTCTTGAAGGCTGTCCTTTGTTCTTGCATTTTTTTCTTTTTAAGTAGACGTTGACGCCTCAGAGAACAATTAGAGTTGCCATTTTGAAGTATTCTCCATGTTCAATAATAGCTTGTTCAGTTCACTACATTATGTCATACCAGCACTGTGAGCCAAGATTCTAATGCTTATTTGGTTCATCCAGCCAGCTCTTTCTTGGCGCTTAACACTGAGACATCAATCTGTAAATACTTATGACAAAAGCTATCACCAAATATACAATGACAGGTCTCATTTTTTTAATAATACATTAACCTTACAGGAAAATCAAGTTTTGGTGTATTTTTATATACTGACTCACTTAAATTTACTTAAATCGGAACAAAAATGATTACATAGTGTAGTCAAATGACCAGCATGTAAACTGCATTTGCCTTTTCATGAGTCACTTTGACCATCCGCACCTCTCCTCTCCACATTTGTAATGGTGCTTACATACAAATATGGGACCCTATGGTAGGATCTCTGTTCAAGTGCTTTTGGAACTAACATCGATATAGCTGAAGTAATGCAAAAGAAAGAAGTGAACCATGGGACCCCAGGGACCAGTGGAGTTAAGACCCATATGTCCATAAAGTGTGACCTATAATGTAAGAACACACACATCATTTGCTTACTATAATAGAAACAAACAAAGCTTGACATTTCCTATTCTATGCTACATTTATTCTGGCCACTCTCTTTCACCTAATGCATGTCATTAGAAGGGGAACTGTGCATAGCTCTTGCAGATACATTTTAGACTCACAGATTATTATCACGGATTATTAAAAACAAAATCTTGAAGCTGAAGTGAGGGAAAAATCTTAGCCCTGTTGTTCGTTGTCTGAAGTAATGTGTCTGGAGACATATTACCTCAGGGACTGTCGCCTTACCAGGCCCAGACTTCGTAAATAATGCAACAAAAATATATCATCCTGATGTTTCCCTTTACCAAACTTGTATAGCTGACAACTTTGAGCAACCGGGAAATGGGAGAAGCAGTGGCATGCAAACACAGCCTCCTTCATGTTTAAGGACGTCTTGCTAACCTCCAACTGAGGCAGGTTGCAGCAGAATGCTGGTCCTTTGGGCTAGCAAATACTGCTGACCACATATGCATTCTGACACTCTGGCATTGTCACTACGCATTAAAATAATAATAAATAAGATTTCTGAAATGATACAATTTTGTATAGATATAGGTTATATGGGTCAGGTTATATGGAATCGAACAGCTTTAAAAGCATCCTGACAAATTATAGCATCTTCTTTTTGTTGCTTTTTTATTTCTTCAGATTGCCCAGTTGTAGTGTCACTGTCCAGAGTATCTTTGTTTAAAAGTCTTCATTACTTGCTTGAATGATGACATCGAAGCTGAGAAATACCACTCATAGAAATAACCATCCTCCTTTAAAACATCACACATATTTCAACCTTCACTATGGCATCTTTCCACATCGACAGTGTAGAAAAGCTCAGCATAATATCACAGTAGAATGGAACATATAATACGATACACAGAGAACAATTAATTACAAGTCCATATCCTAGAACATTACCATTTCTTATATAATTTAAATAGATCAATCTTGATATTGTGTATCAGACTACACAAATGGCCAATTATTACAGGGAAAGTAGTAGTTTTTGTAGGAATTGTAGGAATATGTTACAAGTCAGCAGTACACCAGTGATAACATCAAAAATGCCTTTTGCCAAGTTTAAGACTAATACATGCTCCAGTTCAAATGTGTAGTTTAGACTGTGTGTCACAGCCTAAAGAACTAAATTCATTTTTCTGTTTATGTCTGGGGGAATAAAGATTGCGTGGTGCATTGCCTCCAGCACAGATCTTTGCTTTAGCCAAAGGGAAGAGAGCCATGCACGAACTGCCGTTATTTATCTTCAATCACTCCTTCGTGGAAGGGAAAAATATCCACTCGCAAACCGTTGTGTCAACCCTGATCAAAGGTGGTTGTGTTGCATATTGTACTCCAGCACTCATAGGCACTCAGGGTTCATGAGTGGGAGAGGCAGGGTTTCAATGCAATATGTTTGTTTGCTGGCAATCAGAAATTCTGTTAATGTTCGAGCATGATCTCTCTGTAGCTCTTCTCTGTCTCTATCACTCTCTCACGCATAAAACGTTGCATTGCTTTAATAAATCCTAAGCTTGCTTGCTTTAGCTTTTGACTCTCAGTGTAGTGAAGCTTGGTGCTCACATCAGACATTAGATCATTTTACATGCTCTTCTCTAGCAGCTGGGTCACGAACAGCAGTGCATGGCCCCACCATTAAGCAAACACTCGTACACACTTCAGCACTGATCCGTGGCTCTCTTATGCCAGAGATCAGACACATTCTCCAAGCTCCCCCGAGTCTCCGTGCTACTGGTTTTGAAGTGGAAAGCAGTCTGTGATGGTTATTCCAGCAGAACATGTAACTGCAGCAACATATGGTCATCATTTTTCCTCTCTACTGCTGCCGAGGTCCAAAGAGTTGTTTATCATAGATCCTGCTGTTTTTCACTGATGTTTCTGTACGCTGTGGTTTAAGTGAGCTATGTTCCTTGGGTGTATTATGTGTGTGAAACCGCACACATGGGATGTCCAGTTTTACCAGGATGGAGTATATCCTGCTGTGCAGTATGTTCATGTACGCACAAAACACTTACCAAAAGCATAGATTACAAATAAAAACACATATACTACTACTATTCAAATGTAACATTAGTTAAGGATTTTGTGAGCTCCTTTAATTTCAGAACTTGAAGATGAAGCTCAGCTTCCCAGACAATACAGACACATAAGCAAAGTAAGAAGCAGAAAATGTATGTTAATGTCTTGTCAAACCAAACTTTTTGCTTGCACTAAGCCTCCTGCAAATGATCAGCAGTCAGTTTTGTTATTTGTTCCAACTTGTGTACAATCACTTTGACCTTGATTGAACTCTGCTGATTTTCCCAGGTTGCCTTCTGCAGTGACAGGGGTCCCTGCATTTTAGCAGCCGGTTTTGCAAGATTTTGAGATGTATTTTAACATCCCTGGCCAGTAAAAGTGTTTGCTTATCCGAAACTGAATGTGCATTTTGCATCTTTCAAGATACACTGCCAGGGCACTGAATTTTCCATGGTCATCATTTTATTGTGCACACTTTGAAGAAGCACCATTTGCAAGATTTGGCCTATTTTCTGGAATTCAAATTGTTTTGCCAATTTATTGAAGTGTTCATCTCACTACAGCATACAGGCATGTGTACGGAAGCCCTGAAGGGTAACACACACACACACACACACTCACACATACAAAAGAAGCATTCTCTGGAGTCCACATTCTATAGCAGATTTTTTTCTCACTATTCTAGCTGCCCTGAAGAGTAACAAAAAATTGTTTTAGTTTGTTCTCATTTTTTTCCCCTTTCCCTTAAGGACAACTACATTAGAGAGGAAAAAGTACAGGATAACTTAGACTTCACAGCTGTAAGGCTTTGTAATAACTCAGATGTGTGTGGATGAGAGGCATCCTAAAGGTTTTACTGATGTCACTGTTAGTCACACTTGTGATAATAATACTAAACAAAGGTACATGAGGAGAAAAGCTGAGAGACAAAGTGAAGGTAACAAGCAGGGTTCAAAACATGGCGAAGACAATCCAGAAACATGGCGTTGTCTGCACAGAAAGAAGGCAATGCCTCAAAAAGAGGTGTTCTGGGGAAGCTACTCAAAGACAATCACTTTAATAAGATGATGGTCAGTAGTACTCTGGAGATGATGACCTCCATGGGTGTGCCACAGTGTTCTGGGAAGGAATATCCTGAAAAGCTGGGACAGAGGGTATGACAACAGCTTGCTTAGTATTATTATTCTTTTACATTACTCTTCAGGGCTTCCATACATTTGTATGTTCATTTTCCATCAGCAAAAAACTGTAATACTGTCACAAAATATAAAAAAATGTTTAAAGATGTATTTAGATGTAGCTACTTTGCCTGTGGCCTCTTCACGAGTCCTATCTGCCTGTGGGATTCCAAGGTGCTTGTAGTAAATGCCCTCAGCATCTGTTACCCTCTGAAAGCGTGATCCCCTCAGTTCTAATTACCTTCCCTCTCCTTGTAACCACCCGACTACACTTATCCAGTTCAGATGTTGTATATCCTGGTGAGATGAATTAGTGAGTTGATGGTAGTTTGATGTCATCCACGTAGAGGATGTCGCTGATGGTTGCTCCATTCTGAAGCCAGTCTTCATGATGATTTCATTAAGGGCGACAGCCAAGGGGACAGGCACCTCTTTAGTAAATCCTGCACTTCACGGTGCTATTGGTCTGAAATTGGCCTCCACAGTTGGTCTGAAGTTGGCCTCCACAGTTGGGCTGATGTTGGTCTCCACAGTTGGGCTGATGTTGGTCTCCACAGTTGGCCTCCACAGTTGGGCTGATGTTGGTCTCCACAGTTGGGCTGAAGTTGGTCTCCACAGTTGGGCTGAAGTTGGCCTCCACAGTTGGGCTGAAGTTGGCCTCCACAGTTGGTCTGAAGTTGGCCTCCACAGTTGGGCTGAAGTTGGCCTCCACAGTTGGGCTGAAGTTGGCCTCCACAGTTGGGCTGAAGTTGGCCTCCACAGTTGGGCTGAAGTTGGTCTCCACAGTTGGTCTGAAGTTGGCCTCCACAGTTGGGCTGAAGTTGGTCTCCACAGTTGGGCTGAAGTTGGCCTCCACAGTTGGGGCTGAAGTTGGTCTCCACAGTTGGGCTGAAGTTGGTCTCCACAGTTGGGCTGAAGTTGGCCTCCACAGTTGGGCTGAAGTTGGCCTCCACAGTTTGTCTGAAGTTGGCCTCCACAGTTGGGCTGAAGTTGGTCTCCACAGTTGGGCTGAAGTTGGCCTCCACAGTTGGTCTGAAGTTGGCCTCCACAGTTGGGCTGAAGTTGGCCTCCACAGCTGGTCTGAAGTTGGCCTCCACAATTGGTCTGAAGTTGGCCTCCACAGTTGGTCTGAAGTTGGCCTCCACAGTTGGGCTGAAGTTGGTCTCCACAGCTGGTCTGAAGTTGGCCTCCACAGTTGGGCTGAAGTTGGTCTCCACAGTTGGGCTGAAGTTGGCCTCCACAGTTGGTCTGAAGTTGGCCTCCACAGTTGGGCTGAAGTTGGTCTCCACAGTTGGGCTGAAGTTGGCCTCCACAGCTGGTCTTAAGTTGGCCTCCACAATTGGTCTGAAGTTGGCCTCCACAGTTGGGCTGAAGTTGGTCTCCACAGCTGGTCTGAAGTTGGCCTCCACAGCTGGTCTGAAGTTGGCCTCCACAATTGGTCTGAAGTTGGCCTCCACAGTTGGGCTGAAGTTGGTCTCCAGAGTTGGGCTGAAGTTGGCCTCCACAGCTGGTCTGAAGTTGGCCTCCACAATTGGTCTGAAGTTGGCCTCCACAGTTGGTCTGAAGTTGGCCTCCACAGTTGGTCTGAAGTTGGCCTCCACAGTTGGGGTGAAGTTGGCCTCCACAGTTGGGGTGAAGTTGGCCTCCACAGTTGGTCTGAAGTTGGCTTCCACAGTTGGGGTGAAGTTGGCCTCCACAGTTGGGGTGAAGTTGACCTCCACAATTGGGCTGAAGTTGGCTGCTACCATGGCCCCATGCATAACTGCTTCTATCTAGGAATAATTTGTTAAAACATACATATGCATTTGTAGCACGCATACATGCACGCGCATGTGAGTGCTCACACACACACACACACACACACGTGCACACACGCACGTGCACACACACACACACTAATCATTGCAATTTATCTAATAAGATTTAAATGGTTTAATCCTCCATTAAAAGTTAATGGATGTCAAATAAAATATCCTTTATGAGCCAAACACATTTGTCAACATCTGTACAATACCTTGAACATTATGCATTGTGTCAGGAGGTTATCATTTAATTGCACACAACTCCAAGGATAGATCTGGTAAATTACCCCTACTTGTGAAACCAGATATGAGGCTAATCTGCAAGGGAGCTATTTGACTTTCTGAACTTGTTTTTCTTCTGTGTGTTTGTGTGTGTGTGTGTGTGTGTGTGTGTGTGGGTGTGTGGGTGTGTGCAGTTCCGCTGTTAGACTGCTGTTAGACTGAACATGCACTCCATCACTGAGGAACCTCAGGCACAGCACTCTCAAGCCAGAGCATTTGTCATCTCACTCTCCACCACGAGAAACACCACTGCTGTTGGCTCCATGCTGCAACATGGCACTCTCAGACCCCATCGACTTAACTAGCAAGTCATAACGGTGTAACCACTCTCCCTGCGGACAGGGCTGTGATGAATGAGTGGGTAATAAGTTGCTGTTTGGCGCAGGGCACATACAGTAAATGCCTTAAACACGCTGAAATTACCTTCGTTAAAACAACATTATTCCTTTTTGAAACTTTTACATTATATCACATTTAAACAGCAATAACTTATAATTTTTTATTTCCAGTGTGATATTTGCAACTAATTTATCAGCACTGTGTAAAGACTGATATACATCACAGTGATTAATATGGTGATTTATGACTGGGAGACCAAACTAGCTACTGTACGACTGTATTGGGGAATCAGAGACAGCATCCTGCTTCATATGAGCCCAGTCACAGGCGTGAAGTTAATAAAAAAGGAGTCTGGCTGGACAGTCATCAGAGTACTTCCAGTGATGCTAGCTCAGGTGGCCGTAAAGCACTTCACATTAACACTGCTGTCAAGGTATACTAGCTGGAAATCTACTGAATCTACTGAATCTATCTACTGAACTTGATTTTTTAAACTATGCAGCTATCAAAGCAAATCAGCTGACTGTCACTGTGATTTTATTTATTTGGCATGATGCCCTGTATTAGGTTTTCCTATGCATGTTTGCAGTTTACCGACATGATCACACCTAAGAGAACTTCATCGATACTGTATGATTCAAATGATAATAAAGAGATCACAGAAAGCAGCAGAGCATGGTATTGTCGTTCTGACACTATTTCAAGAAGGACTTATTACTTCTCTTAGATCTGGCACATGTTCACACAACCAGATATGCCAATCTGCAGAATATAATCTGTTTTTGGAAGGACTTAAGATAATTTTGTATATGTCTGTAAATGGATAAAGTTACTGTGTGTGTGTGTGTAAGAGACATTATTGAAGATGTTTTTCACTTTCTGGCCTCCGTCTTCACATAATCAAAATAACACCAGGGAAAAGTAGATGACTACGTTTGTGTTACACTGAACTGACTGACTAGCCAAATGATGGCATGGGGTTGTTTGAGGGTGTTGGTGACTGACCGTCAAACGTACCTGGTGAGGTGTATTCCTCACCGTTGGCTCTTACAGGTCCATGTCAGCGCTGTTTTGGCCAATTGCGTATTTTGAATCGCAGTCGGAAGTCCGCAATGAGGGCAATTTCTGACAGGCTGTTCAGTCTAAATTTGACTTGAAATGAGATAATATGGACATAAACCGTGTACGTTCTTTTTCTTTTTCCTTTTCTTCACATTGTGGATTGACCTACCGAGGTAGTGTCCTTGGCTAATGTATATCGCTAAACGGAAAGCAGTTTTGTTGTGCTAACTATCAAGATAACAGGTGGAACATTTGTTATTACCTTCGAGTTACTGCAGTTTTATGGAAGGAAGGAGCTCAGGAAGAGGTGGGAGTCACTCAGAACTCAATATACTGGTTATAAGAAGCCTGCACCTTCGGGAAACGGCATTTTGTTTTGAATTATTTTCTTTTGCGCAGGCGCAGAATGCACATGCGTGTTTTTCCTCAGCTGTGTTCTGTTGGTGTGTTCGAGTGCACAAGTTTACAAGCGACGGCGGGTGACAGTGAGCTGACGGAAGGCGATCATCGGTCGCTCGCAGTTGGATTTTAGTTCTTCAATGACAGTCTGGTATGTCCCTAGCCTAAGGGTTTGGTCTGAGTTATGGCTGCCTTGAATTTACAATCTCCCTTCCCCTCGTTATCTGGGCGTTCTTCCCCCTCTCCTCATACCGCTCTCATTGTGTATTCCTTTCTTCTATCTGTCTCTCCTCTCATGCTCCTTCCCTGTTTCCCAAAACCTCAATTTGCTCAACATTAACCACAGCTGAAGAATGAGACGGTGGGAGAGAGAGATAGATAGAGAGGGGAAACAGTATGTGGGTACATGGTAAAAAGAGAAGGTTAGAAATGAGGGATGATTTCAAGATTATGAATATATTCTCAGTGGTGTGCTGTAAGGCCTGGGACCCAGCTGTTACAACATTTTTCCATTTCCTTCCTTGCAGATGAGAAGTAATAATCGTGTGAATGAATGCTATGCATACATTACGTTTTTCATCTCTCTTCCTATTCCTCTTCCTGTGATATGGGCGGATGTGTAAGCCCCCAGTTATTTGACACAGCCAAACTTGCTCTATCTCAAAGTGACACAGCCTGGTGTCCTGTGTAATGTATGTTTTTTCTGTGATTACACCAATATCAGTGACACAGGGACTGACAGAGAGCACAGGCACTGGTGTTTGATGGATTGGAGGGCAGCTGTGTGCTGACCTTCTATTTTATCTCTGTGTTTGTTCTACAGACAGAGCAACTTTTCCTGTCCGTCCCTATATGTACTGAGATACAGACAGGACAGAGGATGCAAACACAAAGAGGGAGTGGAATTAAAAGATCGCACAAAGCCCCATTCAGTGCGTGCAAAATTATTGCTAGGAACAGGTTTAGTAGTTCTTTAGAGTATATGCAAATTCATTTCCAAATTTTTGAATTGGTCATGCTTTTTTTATAATTCAAAATACTCATGCAGAAGGAACAGTAAGGGATAGAGTCTGGATAAGCCGAAACACAACAAAAAAAAAAGACAAATAAGATGGACATGTGATTTCATGCAGTGAAATTTCAGAGAGGGGTGATGGGATACACTGTAAGATGGCCGGTCCTCCACACAGGCTCTACCTACTGTCCAGTGGCCCTGTTCACATTTCCGTTGACCTAGTTCAGTTTTACTTTTCAATTACCCGCAGAGTATTACCATTACGACCACGGCTTCGGGGAGATAAATCACTGCACCCGGAGCCCATGGCCTTGCAGGACATAGCCCCATGCTGAGATGATAGAGTGTCGTGTCTAGAGTGGGTCCCGTCTGCCTCTTAAATATGGTTTTACAGGGACGCCAAATACAGGTGACCCACATACTGAATATACTAATGGCTCATGTAAAACAGAATCTTCAGAAATCTTAGTGAGTATGTGCACTTCATTTAGATTCCATGCCACGCACCTGTTTGTAGCTTGTTTGATCATGTTGCTTTTGGGATATTTCATATGGTATTTTATGTTTGGGTCAGTAAATATTTTCCAGTCCAGTAAGTCCAATTTATACAGTGTTTTTCACCAAAACTTTCCCCATGGAACATTTGTTTATTAGCTGATGAGGTGAATCAAACATGTTCCTCAATCTTTACGTTCTCCCTGAGCATCACAGCACTTCAATCAACAATGCAGATTTCCAGGTTCATCTCAATGCCATCAGCACAAAACCTTTGTCGATAGGCTTTCTGACTTACATACAAGTGGAGTATAATGTAACAATAATCAAGAGAAAAGTAATCTTGTTTATAGAGAATCTTTGTGTAGGTGGACTAGTAAGGGTATATTAGATGGAAGCTTAAAATAAAATATAGCATCTTCCATGCTATCAAACTTAATCACAGAAAAACATACATAGGAAATGCTGTTACAAAGCATGTGTTTAGAATGGTTGCTTATATTTATTTATTTAGGCAAACTAAATCTAAAAACTAAAAAAATTATTATTTTCTTCCCTAATATTTATATTTGTTACACAGAAAAAGTTGGTAAATCTGATAAAGTACAATTCAAGGCTTGCTGCTTCACTTTCCAGACTGAACCAGTTTGTGACACTGGCCAGTCTTGGCAACTCCAATGAAATACACAGCAGACGGCACACATACGGCATATGACAGAGGTGCAGTCATCGATCCTCTCCCAGGCTGGAACTGATAAAGCATGGCATTACCAGCCAATGGCTGGAGTTCAAACCCGCATGCATGCGGACAGGGTTTAATCTGTGCTGCTGTCCAGTCGGGCTTGTCCTCCCGTGGGACACGCATGCGTGATGTGCCACGGGCCGTGGGGGCATGAAACATGGCCTGCTATGGGCCGTAAGGGCTCAGCGGAGCATTGCATGTGTAGCTGCTGGCGCTGGTTCCTTGTGACAAGCAAGAACCAAGAAAGAACTCTGACTCCTGCATCCCAATGGAAGCTTGGTTCTGTTGGACCGTAGTGCTCTGCACATGTATGGGATTTAACATGTCTCATTCAACACAATATCTAGGATTCATGGGCTTTATGGGTCTGATGACTTAGCTCCTTTTAACACCTCGTTTTCTCATTTGTACTGGCCTTTAATGAAAAACATCATTTGTAGCAAGACACATTTCAGTGTACCTTTGCCCATGACTGATGTCTGTATTTAACTTTCTTTCAGGTGCCATTCGATTTAGTAGTAAAGGCAGACATGCGATGTCTGGGACGGTCATATAAGCTTTTACTATGCAGAATCACAGATAATAAGTTGATGAAAGTAGGCATGGGTGAGTGTGTGACAGATTCACACCCACAATTTATCATCACTGCATTGTTGCTTTAAAACACTAGTTAATTAAAGGAGATATGGCTAATTTGCTTTGCAGAAATTCTCAGCCTTAACAAAGCTGATAACTGGGTTGTTTTTAATTAAACTCAAACATCTTTGACAGCCTAGCCTAAGGAAGAAAGGTCATAATTGTCTGTGTGGGCATGAGACTGAAGAGAGTGTTTATATGTTTTTTGTGAATTTTCCTTTGTTCGTTGATTTTCAAACATGCTTGTCACATGGACATCTCGTATGTTCCCTTAAAGCGGAAATACTCTTTGATCATCCTCTGATACTGCGTATACTTTAGCAGGTGACCTTTGCTAACAAAAAACATCAATGTGTATATGCATGAAATCCATGTATTTCCATAAATCATAAACCATAAATAAAAACAAATGTTTGTGGTGGTCTTTTACTTGTCTGTGTATTATTCACAACGAGTACTGCTCCTGCCCTGCCATGCTAGGAGGAGCAGAAACGAGACACAAATATGCCCTGTTGCAACCTCCCTGTGGCACCTTGGGGCAAAATGCCTAGCTTCAGGGCACGGGAGCCGGAGTCCAAGGAAGGAACCGTAGAGCTCTCTGAATCTAGGTCAGTTTTTCAGGCCTCCACCAGGGTACCCTCCATGTTTTGGTACCTGGTGTGAAGCTCCTGCTCTTGAAGCTTCTTCGATAAGTGTTGCAGGAAGGGTCCTGTGGTGTAAGACACAGTGCTATGGAAAACTGGGAGCTGGAGGGTATTTCTGAGGCAAAAGCATCAACAAAGGCAGGACCACCAATGTACATTTTTAACCTCAGAGTGTTTGAATGTGGAGCGAAATCAAAACATTCGAACCAGCTGCTCCCGTTCTGCGAATTTAACGCCAATAAATAAAAGACGAAACCTATAATAAAAGAATAAGACCTCTTCAGGAGGATGATGACGGTCCTGTAAAAACCTCGAAATGTAACCTTGAAAAGTTGCCAGCACAATTCAAGGTTCTAGGAGAAAAACGACACTGTTTCACACAGTAGAGCCAAGGCTCCAGGAGAGAAACAGTCTTTGCTTCTCTCTGCACTGCAGTAAGATTTCTATGACACAACAGAAAGATTAGAAAGACTTCAAATTTAATAACAGCCATGGTGTCAGAGGAAACTGAATAGGAATCATTTATCTACACAGGGTCTTATAATACAGTAAGGTCTTATGATAATGCACTAAGGTTATGATGCACTAAGTCAATAGATCAGAGTAAAATTAGTGATTTTCCTTTGTAGGTTGAACATACAGGACTGCCATTTAGAAGATCATTCCTCTTTTTAATGCCATAAAATACATAAAAGATACCTGCTTATGATAAAATGAAAATTCCAATAGCAAAATTTACAGACAGTATTTAAAGCGTTTAAAATAAAAGGTCAGGTTCATTCCCAAATAATGAGTTTTAATGGGTACTAACTTTGGTGGAATAGCAATAATCTCCACACCAGATCCCCTGTGCATCATTTGGACAGATTTGTCTGCAAAAGTTAGTGTAAGGGCATGAGCAAACTGCAGTGATATTTAAGAGATTTTCCAGGATTTCATGATATCTCAGAGGCATGCAAATGGGACTGAAATGCACCAAAACCTCTGCTAATCTCTCAAGGTTCTGTTGTATCACAGTCACCCCTATGTGAAATCTTGGAGATGAACGAAAGTCTCTCAGGGGTCTTCGAGAGAGAGTGCAGGGAGGTGTTTTCTTTATTGAAAGCCCCAGGAAGCCTATTCTGTTTTCTTTCTGATTTAGTGAATGTTGCTCCTCTGGGCTCCAAGTGTACATATACAAAATGGTCCTGATTATTAATTTTCCAAAGTCCAGTAAATGACCAATTTATTCATTATTTTAAATGTCACCTTGCAGTAAAATATGTGTGGCCCTTATTTTAGGTAAACGTTACACAAGCTTATCATGCATTTTTTCCCTGCTTGAGCCATTATCTTCAGCGCTGTCAGTCAAGCTTGATGGAACATTAGTATTACACCCAGTCCATTCTTAGCTACGAATGATGCGGCAACAATAACCAATAATACCAATGGTCTCTTTAACAACAACACCACTGCTCTCTTTAACCGACAATTACCACTGCTCTCTTTAACCAACAAGCTGGACAAGTATTTGTACTTTTGAAAATAACTAGATGCCTTTTTATCTATCTTTTTATCTTTCTGAGCCTCTTACTGACCAGATGGGCTATGTAGTTGTTTTGAACTTTAGAAGAAGTTTAGATGAGAAATGTGTACTATGTAATGCTTGTGAAATTATATGCCATCTGTATCTTTGCCTGGGTAACTGACAGGAATATGAGGACAGGTGAAATTTCACACCATATTTACATTTATATTTAAACACAGGTGTGTTAATAATTCACTGAAGACTGGAAATCTCTTTCCCTTTGTCTGTCTAATTGCACCATTTAAAAAGGCTGAAGAAAATAAACTTCTACCATAGCACATTAAACTAGTTATCTCATCTTGCAGAATACCACTTAGCACTTAGGTTATGTGACAGCTCCTCATGCATAAATCACTGCTGTGAGACCTTGCAGATACTGGCTATGATTCTGGCTATGTGTGTTGTTGCAGAGTACAGAGAGAGAGATAGAGAGAGAGAGAGAGAGAGAGGGAGAGAGAGAGAGAGAGAGAGAGAACAGTCAAGAAAGAAAGACAGAGGACCTATGGTATCTGTTCCACCCAACGAGAGAGCATTCAGTTCTTCTGTAACCTGTAACAGAGCCCATCTCTGCACTTAAAAACACAGTGCGCCCTGACCTACCCAAGAGCAAATAAAAAAATGGCAAAGGATTCTGACTTTCGCCAGTGTAATTCGGAGCAGATGCAGACTTTCAGGACTAAATGCAGTTCTACGTAATTCAGTGAACTCCACGAGCAAAGCTAACGCAATCAGAGCAGTAATTAAGGAGTTAACCATGGAGGCACATAGTGTGGTGATCGGTCATGGTTGTGTGTGAGTATGTGTTACAAATCTGTGGATGTGTGAGCATGCCCTAAACATCCTAAATGGCTTTAATATCGGCAAATATTTCTAAGATTTATAACCACGTCACTGCGTATCATACAAGTAGTCATAAGATAAGGCACAGATATGAAACCTGACAAAATCCCTACCCTTAGCCATTTACAATGATTTTTTTCTATATTCTGTTTATAATTTGTATATAAATTACAAATTTGCAAGCATGTGGGATCATGTTGCCATGTCACAACGCCGCGTTGTGGCTCCTCTAGCTTGAGTTGCTCTCCGCCTGAGCGATCGGCGAGGCTTCCCGTAGCTCACATCAGTCTCATCTCTTCCTCCGTGAGCCTCTAGCGTCAACCTGTTCTCCCCATAAACAAGATCAGCACCAACATCAGAGGCATTATTATTGCACACATGCCTCTCCATTCCTGCCTCCATCCTTCAATATCCAATCTCACTTGAGGAAGTCCTGCTGTGGCTCTTGGCTGGGCGCGTGGAGTTAAGCCTCCTTTTCAAGTATGAAGCATGCTCTGTCTCACTGGTTTACCGTTACACATGCAGCCCTGTGGTGGTTTGATTCAGTTGATGTCTGTGTAAGTTATAAGCGTGTCAGATCAGTATCACTCGATAAATTGTACTTACAATTGTATTTTTTTGGGGGGAGGTGAAGGGAAGTTAATGCAAGACATTATTGTACAGAGATATCAATATTCATTAAGAATGCTCCTGTTAGTCAGTGTTTTGGGGTACTGCCTTAGTTTTTACATTATTTTCACTTTTATGAATAACAATATATTATAATGTTACTTTTATGAATTGGTTGATATAGATTGTATATACATTTATGCATGCTAATGAAACTACAGTTTATCTGCAATTCACTGTTTATATTTTTGGTGTCAGAAGATACAAAACAAACCTGGTCTGTGTCTCACAGTGGGTGTCGTATGACATGTAGTGAAGAATAAGTATATATAAAAAAAATAAAAAATGCTTAGTTTTTATAGCGATGGTGAAATAAGGAGTGATCTTTGCTACAAATAAAAGACTGGATAGCCTGTTTAGAGTTTAGTGTTAGAAGCTCTCATGTGTTGTTCATCAGCAATAGTCCATGTTAGACATGTATAGATTTAACGAAAGAAATCTACTAAAGCTGTTTACATACCCATATTTAAACTGTGAAATCAGGTTTTTTTGTTTGCAGAGATTACGACCATACCTCAGTGAAAGAATCCAGACAAAGGTGTTTACCTGACTTTCAACATATTCTGAATATTACACCTACTCAGGGGAAGATCAGAGAGCGGGTGTGAATAGAAGTGTATTCATTAGTGTACTCACTGTATTCCGCTAAAAACACTACATCCAAACAGATGCAGTTATAGTATACAGTATAAATATGTATCCAGGTGTAGCATTTTGAAATGCTAAGATGATCATTTTGGATCCACACTCATCACACTCACTATAATACGTTTGAAATGTAAACCTTATAAAATTCCCATGTGATGTTATAAAATGAAAGTGATGCACTAAATCTTAAGCTGACAAAAAACATTGATTGAACCCCATTCATGTGGTTCTTTTATAATTACAACGGGGACATATTTAATCCATTTCTGATCTGAGGATCCCCAGTGTGAATGAAACTTGTGTTCTCCTGTGTACTTCTGTAACTCCAATAAGCTTATTACTGAGGTGGCCACACAGGTGCTGCCTTGCATATTAACCTTAACCTTTCAGGTGACCTTTCAACTAAATTAGAGGTCATCCAGAGCAGATACCACCATACTATTAAGGACGAGCTACTGCCTTATTGAAAACCTTTAGTGTGCTCAATGACAAATTAGGTTGGAGTTTTGACTTGTGCTTTGTGTGTCCAAACAAGCAGGTGATTGTGGGGGTGGATTCATAATTAATGCGATAGAGAAAAGGATCAATTGCAATTAGGTGCATGTAACACACCCTGGGCCTGATAAGCATCCTGGTTATTGATCATCTTGGAAACATGCTGTATCCGTGGACAGAGATGCGGTTTTGTTTGTTCTCTTTCTGTTGGACGTTGGGCAACTCTGCAGGCATGTTCATGAGTCTGAACTATAGCAATATGACTCAGTGCCATTCATTCACAAGATATAGTGAATAGCGGTTCTCTCTGTTGTATTCTCTCAAGGTATGGCACATATTTGCAAAGCAGACACAGTTATATTGCTGGTCCCAGGGTGAGATGCAAAGTACCTGCATCTGGCACTGCATCCCTACTTTGTTTTCTACCAGGGCTGGAGAATAAAGTGTTCAACTACTGTTCTTAAGGGCTTTTCTGTACTCCAAGTACTCTTCATATATATATATATATATATATATATATATATATATATATACTAACTTGGAGGGATTATGGTCAAGTAGCCAAAAGTTTAGGGAATGAGTCATTCTGTTTCATATCTATTAACTGCCATCAGAATGGACCATTTTCTTTCTTTGAGCACACAGCCTACAGCAACGAGTAATGTTTTGACCAGATGTCTTCATCATGTGATCAAAGAAGTGTAACTGGAATAGGGCCAGTGCACACAGGATTTCCGTGAACTATGTGATATGTTGTATGTGTGAATATGTGTGAAACAATTGTGTGTTTATATGTGCATATCTTGTGTGCATATCTTTACTGCACCAAGCATTTCTCAACTGATAATCTCATTCATGGGCATGCATTGTTGCCCAGTTACCCTCTAAGTAACCAATTTAGTTGAAAAAATATTGCCTCTGAACTCGTATCCATACAAAATTGGCAGTGGAGTTTGTATGGCAGGTTTTAAATGTCTGCAGCATAGATTGGATGTCATGTGCCCTAAACGTTTTTAATACTGTGTGTCTGTATCTACATGTTAAATCGGGTTAGATAGGTTCTGATATGGGTTGATGTATCAGGGGTTTATTGTGGGAGCCTACACCTAAGCGAGGTTATAGAGGACTAATGATTCTCAGGAGTGGTTTGTGATGAATCTGTTTATGAATGTGTGTTTCTGTCCATTTTTAAGGCAATATCATAAAGAGCAACAAACTCAATAATGTGACCTTTGTAGAAAGCTTCATGAATATGCTTACTATGTTTACATTATAGATTTTTGCTAAGCTTCCATTCTTTATTGGACAATATATTGTATCACCATATATGCCTCATCTTCAGGTCTGATGGTGGGAGCAGGATGGGTGAGGGTTTCAGACACAGCTGTACATTCCATAAGTTCAATTTAGGCTTTTCTAACGTAAGTAGAAATTATTAGAAATGATAAACAATGATCAAACTCCATCATTTCAATGTCACATGCATAAGGGGCTGTAGAGGTGGTCTGTGTGTTTAATATGTGCAGCTGATGCCAGGAGACAGGAAAGAACCAAATAAATGAAATGAGCAATGTTAAGGTGTGATATATAATCCCTGAAACATCCAAATGTTGCTTTTAACATTTTTTATGAACCTTGGAGGCTAACATAGATTTACAGGTATTGGAAGCTATCGGCCAGTTATCACCATCCAATTATTCATTAGCATAGTGTAAAGACGTCTATTAGTGGAAATTTGTGCAAATTAATTTTAGTGAATTATTCTTTTAAATGTACAACTGTCGAAAGCTGTTTATTCAGCAGTGGGAATGATAGTAAAACAGAAGAGTGTTCTGGCTGCTTGCTGAACTGAATGGTGAATGGGAAAGATGAACAGGTATTCAGTGTTTGTTTTAGGGCTCAGATCATTGTTGGGATGTAATATTTCTTTCATTCATTTATTTCGCGTTCTCTGAACTCCAACCTTTATAATTTTCAAACCTTTTTTGTAATATGCCAATGCCAATGTCTGGCATTAACATATGGGAAAGGATTCCAAACTTAACTTTGTATAATGATGCTAATTACCCTATTTTGCATCAGGGGTAAATATTTGGCAAATGTTTAGTGGAAATTATAAATGTGTTTACTGCTATGTGATTAGACCTGATTAGTGTAATTAAGATATCCTGAATGTGATAAGATGGCTCCAGTGGAGCTCTTAATCATAGGATTTATAGGCATAAACATACTCTGTCTGTCCACTGCAGGGATTTCCTTGATCTGTTCTGCAAGGGGATTGAGATTCCCTCACTGTTTTGTAAAGACATTTTAAATCCCCACTGAAGAACCCTGTTATAGTGTCACTAAACTGAAGATGATGATGATTTAGGTGTGATGGAATGCCTTTATTTCTCATATAAACATATACATTTATATGTAGAGTTCAATTAAATGCTTCGTTCCATATAGTGGATGGTCAGCCATTGTATAGCATCCCTGGAGCTTAGATGGTTTAGGGCCTTGCAAAAGTGGCTGAACTGGTATTCAAACCTTTGATTGACAGCCCTGAAGTGGTCTGAAGTCATTATTTAACTGCCCAATATGTTAAAAATATGTTCATAATAATGAAACACTTGCACCTATATTTACTGATCACTATATTAGATCAGTTTATCTTGGAGGTACATTTGAAAGAGGCTTTCCAGGCTAGTCCACGTACTGCACATACCTGACTGCACCACAGGACCAACAGTATGTCATTTGTGTGCTGGGCCATTCTCAATACAGCAGGGGCACTGATGTGGTGTTTTCCTGGCAGCGGCATCTGTTGTGGGTCTTGCACTGATATGAGACACAGCAGCTCTGATGGAGTGTTTATATGTCATCAACTGCGGTCCTGTGGTCAGCACAAGGGATATAGTCTCTAGACATGTGCCTTCAAGATATGTTAGATGTAATAAATGCTGTCTTCGATTAACTTGGGTGGTGAATGCATGCTCACTTGATCCTTCTTACTCAGTCAACTCCTCCCCCTCCTCACCATAGTTTAGTCTCCCATTCCACGTATTTTCTCACCCATTGTGTTTGTAACAATTTACCAATAATTGCATATATATTAAGGAGATCTATAATGCTAAAGTACTAAATGTAATGTGTAAGGTTTTGTCTTAAAGATATGACAAAATGTATCTAAAAATTTATCCAATTCTTATTTTATTACTAAAATTACATTCTAAAGTATTATTGTGATATACTATTGCAATTATAAAATGTTCTGACTATTATATCGGATTGGGAATATATGTGTGTTAGTTGGGTTGAGGTTAGCCATGCATGTGAGGGTTAATTTAGCTGTCCTGCTCCCTGCCAGAGGATTGTGGAGTATTTGATGTGGAGTGTGTGTTGGGTTGGTCTGTGACTCAGAGCCCTGGGCTGTGAATGCCTCTTCAGTAGTCACCACACTGATTCAGCTCACTCACCCCTTGGCTTCAGCAGTTCAGTTCAATTACACACTGTCTTGAGCCTGTGATGACACAAGCTCAGCTGCTCTTTCAGTGTGGCTGTCCTGTCAGTTTAAAACAACACACACACACACACACAGATAGAGAGAGAGAGAGAGAGAGAGAGAGAAAGAGTGAGAAAGAGAGTGAGAAAGAGGTTGAGAAAGAGGTTGAGAGAGAGAGAGACATTCAAGCATATAAGGACCATGTGTAAAATTCCTTCCCTGTATTTTCTGGCCTTGTAAAATTTCTCAGTGAATCATATTTACATTTTTCTATCAGCATTTTACACTTCAATCCAATTTTAGTCCTTGGTACTTTTAATAATGTAAGTCTGATGTTATAGTTGTTAGCATATAAATCACTAAATATGTATTTTTGATATTGCAATCTGGGGATTTAGTAGATCATAATCTCTATAAGCATTACGTCCAAATTGGTCATTTCAACTGAACACTTTTTGCATAAATCCATACATTTTCAGAAATTAAGAAATCTCAGCCTGAATCTGTGCTCTGTAATAATGGTATTGAAGTTAGCATGTGAAAGTCAGTTAGAAACTACTGACAGTACCTCAGACCATCAATCTAGACAATCTAAACATCATTCTAGACATTCTAGACATCATTTTAGACATTCTAGACACTTCTCTAAAGTGAATAAAGCCCTTTTTATTGTCCACATACTGAAAATAAAATTAACTGACGATATTACGGATTACGATCATTACAAATTAAACTTTTATTATTTCTTTTCCCCATCATATCCCTGTTTTATAACAGTCTCCTTCAAATCCATCTCTTGGCGTATCTCCTTCTCTCCCACTCAAGAAACATGAAGTAGGACTTAATCAAGATGTTCGAGAAGGTGTAAACTCATTTAAAGTCATGCATATTCATATTGTGCATATTGCTTTCAAAAGCGAAACCAGAGAGGCATTCAGGAGTCAAAACATGAATGTCCACATCAGCATCCTGATTGCCAGCATCCTCAGTGGCTTCTGTTGTGAGAGGAACGTGTTTCCACACTGATCCCACACGCATGTACTCACACTTTACCTCGGCTCTCATCTCTTCTCAACCTGATAAACAGATGCACATGTCTGTCGGAGCTTTGACAAAAGTGCCAAGCGTCTTCCCATGGGGACTGAATGCTCAGACGTTTTTTTTTGTTTTTTTTTTCTGACAGTTCATGACTTCACAGCTGGGAAGAGTTCATAGCTAGCAGCTGTTGGGTTTGGTTATTTAACTTTTTCATCACGCTCTTATATGACATAACATACACGGAAATATCATTTGTGTGAGCTGTATGAAACGGTATTGTCATTTTGGCTGTGTGTGTGGTTTGCGACAAAAAATGCTCTTGGTCTTTCTGGATGATCAGTGATGCAATTCATGCACAAGGTGCATGAATAATTAATTCCAGTTTATTTCAAAACTAGCTTTGCCAGCTATACAAACACAGAGGGAAAACAAGTTTGAATAAGTATATTGTCTTCTTCATCTTCATTTTGTGCTCAGACAGACAGCAAATAATAGAGACTGAATGAAGGAGCCATCGTAACTGAGAACCAAAGTTCACACTCGCATCAAATGCATCCCCCTGTTCGGATACTTATTTGACAGTAAAATTCTAAGATGCGTTGAGAGTGAAATCTAGTTAATTTGTGGAGAGTCATGTGTATGTCTGGTCTAAGACAGACAGTACTATATCTCTTAGTACTTTCAGATTGAGCTAAGAGGAAAAATTGTTTTACCTACTAATAACTGTCTCAAAGGAAAACAAAAAACAATATGATGATGGATCATATAATCATAATAGTATAAATATAATAGTAATAGTATATATAATAATAATTATTAAGTAGATGTTACATTGGAATCTGCAATCCCAAGAACACAGAATTATGAAAGGTAAAGGAGATCACAGAATCAATCCCAGTATGGAATCCTCAGATCCTAAATGTAACTGGTGCAATTTGGCCTTACTTGGGAATCTGTCAATCATTCAGTGAATCTGTAAATCCTTTGTAAATATTCACAGATGCCTCAGTTAAAATACACCAAAACCATAATGTGTCAGCTATGTAAATATTATCACCATTATTGGCGTTTTGTAACATTGTACCACATTTCCTTTTCCTGCTTTTTAAAGCATTCCTGATTTACTTACTAAATGTTTGGTAACATTTCATCTCAACAGTCTCATTTTATATACTTTTGTATTGAGAGAGTGAATAAGTGAGAGAGAGAGAGGGGGATAGAGAGGAAGAGTGTGTTAGAGAGAGAGAGAGAGAGAGAGAGAGAGAGAGAGATATGAGGGGCACTCATGTGACACTTCATTGAAGTAGTACTGAATCACTGAATTGGGGGCAGTTTAGAAGCTAGAGTAGAAAGAGTGGAGTCCCAGAATGACTTCTGGACTTGTGGTCTTCCTGCCTTATGGCTCTGTAGTCTAAGAGCTGACAGAGTGGCTTGCTAGTCTTACTGCTCTATAGAAACTAACAACATAATTGATTATAAACAGACTTATTCCCAGTTGTTCTGACCAAACAGTAATATATTGAATATCATCTTGCCAAAAAACAAATGTACAAGCAAATGGTGCCAGAGCTGAGTACGATGGACAGGTCCACAGGTGTAGTCGTGGGAGTAATTGACTGCAGTGAGATATTCTGATGTCTGTTGGACACGGGTCAGTGGGTTTGAAAGTCCAATGTAGTTTGAGCCCAACTTGATCAACTGATCTGTCACACGCATCAATCGTAATTATCACTTAACTTCTGGAAAATAAATTGCATATCTTTTTCTCTGTCTCTCGAGAAAGAACATGGGAGAGGCAATGCAGGATGAGTTTAACACCATGTCGATTTCTCGTGCTGACTGTGTGTGTGTGTGTGTGTGTGTGTGTGTGTGTATGTGCTTACCTGACTGAAGTTCCTATACACTGATAAAAGACAATGCAGACACAAGAAATGAGATGATCTCCATGTTCTACTATCAAGGCTGCTTAGATCAAAGAAATGGCTTCCATACTTTGTCCTTTTCCCTAAGCTATAATAACTTTGTGCCTTAGCACATATTATTCTAACAATACCGTCTGCCTTGTTATTAGTGTTACATTGCTTTTGTTCATTTCTCACTTTTTCACACTCATACTTGTTTCTGAAGTCAGCAAAGCAGTGTAAGTTTAAAGGGTGTTCCATCAGCATGTGTGCCAGCAGCAGTGTCTCTGGGCTGTTCACGAGTCAAAACAGCTAAAACACACTTAGTAAATCTTTGTCTTTATCACATACAGGCCAACATGAAATACCACAGAAAAAAGTAATGACCAGTGCAAGGACATCACAGGGAACATGAGACTGTGGAACGGGCAGAACATGTGGAACACATGTGGAACGCACAAGGAGAGCAGACACAACAAGTACAACAGATACTATATATGCACAGATGGTGTTGATGTAATGATGTGAGATCTGCAGGTGATCCTGGGGGACTGTGAGGAAACTCCGGGACATTTCTCCCCTCTGTGACCCTGCTGTTAGGTCCTGGCCCTGGAATCCAAATCTGGTACAGTTTGTTTTATTTTTTTTTATTGCACTTCAACTGATTGGACACTGTGTCATCACAAAGACTGCTGGACTCCATCCATTGAAGAACAAAGGTTGAGCAGCCATGTTATTTAACAGTGTAGCAGTCCTACGTTTATAGTGACGTTTTTCATAAATGTTTTGTAAATGCTGATATTTTTGTGATCCAATTTTATGCATTTTTTTTGGATTTGCAGGCTGTGCTAAAAGAGGCATTTTTGCTCACTGACTGAGTCCTATTGGTGAAATGTGCACGCACAAGGGGTTGCAGGGCATCTGTGCAGTAGCTAGCTAGGTATTTAGCTGTTTGCAGTTCACACAAAGTGGTTTGCAGTGAAGACAGCAATAAACACCTTATTGCCAGTGAAAAGTAATCCTTGTTCTCCCATTAATCAAGTAATTAGGTAAGTAAATGGCTGGATAACATCCAGGAATGATTATTTCCACTAATGTTAGCTAGTGTTTTTTTTAGCTAACATTAGTGAGATTGTAGAGTAACATAGTAACTTGCTGACTTGTAGTGTAGGGTGTTCGTGACGACATTAATGGTGATGAGGATAGCTATAATTAGTATCAATCTAGTGTGTTCCGCTTTGCCCAGCGTGAAATTGACTATCGCTGTCTAAGAGTTGTAAACACAAGCTGCTTTTAGTGAGCCAACAGGCCTATTTATTAACTAGAGAGCAGTGTAAAACAAAAGATCAGCCTTAGTTTGACATATCAATGAGTTTTTGAACACTGCAGTCAAGCACTCTGTGGATAGTAGATAAAGTGACCAAATTAAACAAATCTCATTTATGACTGACTTCCTTTCCATTGTTAAAATGTGAATAATCTATACTCAGTGGACTTTATATTTATTTATTGTTAGCTGGCTGTGGATATAACTGACAACTGCTATACAAAATCTGGACTTTGCCACTCTAGGAAATGGATTAGCATGTAAGATATGTAGATATGTTGGGGAGCAGAAACTCTTCTCAGCAGTAACACAGACCATCTGTCCTTTCCTCAAGCATTTCAAATACTTTTTGACACTAAATGGTGGTCTGATGAAACTAGTCTTGCCTAGTTGTTACTCTGTAATAAAACACCTGTGATTTATATATATATTCGAGGTAAGTAACTGCAGTGTACTTATATGTATATATATATATATATATATATATATATATATATATATATATATATATATATATATATATATATATATATATATATATATATATATACTGTGATTTGTTTAATTGATAGAAGGGAATAAGACTCCAGTCTAAACATAGCAAAAGCAGTGTGAAACAGTCCTTGACCACAAGAACAAAGCATGAGTGCATCCCACCCAATACAATAAGCAGGCAGTGTCATGGTGCATTACAGTGCTGGAGCGCTGTCTCCTCAAGCGTACACAAGTCACACTGAGAGAGCACCTGTGTAAACTAGAGGGCCTTGGGTAATTCACAGAAGAATTGAAACTTCACATTCTTTTACCTAGGCACCATGACACAGGGAGTGACAAAGGGGGTCTCGATAGTGCTCTGTCTTCATGGAAGGCATGGTTGTTTAAAGAGAGAGACAGAGAGACGTAGATACATAAACAGAGAGAGAGAGAGAGAGAGCAACCAATAAAGCAAAAGAGCATATATGAAGTAAGAAGGAATCGCTGGAGTAACCCATAAAACACGAGAGAAAAAGAGTGAGAGGGAAAAAGAAAGAGCAAAATGGAGAGAGAAAAGTGCATGAGGCAGAGAGAAACTGTGTGAGAGAGAAACAGCACATGAGACAGAGATAAACTGTGAGAAGGAGAGAAAAAACAAGAAACAGAAAGAAAGAGTGACAGAGACAGAGAGAGTGAGATAACAATAAAATGACTCCCAGTGTCTCCTCCTAACTAAACCAGTGTCTCCTCCTAACTAAACCAGTGTCTCCTCCTAACTAAACCAGTTCCTTCTCCTAACTAAACCAGTGTCTCCTCTTAACTAAACCTGTGCCTCCTCCTAACTAAACCAGTGTCTCCTCCTAACTAAACCAGTGCCTCCTCCTAACTAAACCAGTTTCTCTTCCTAACTAAGCCATTGTCTCCTCCTAACTAAGCCAGTGTGTCCTCCTAACTAAGCCAGTGTCTCCTCCTTATTACGTCCGTGTCTCCTCCTCACCAAACCAGTACCTTCTCCTGAGTAAGCCAGTACCTCCTCCTGAATAAGCCAGTGTCTCCTCCTGACTCAGCCATAGTCATTTGTTCTGTATGTGCCTTTTGTAGAGGACACTGCTGGAACGTGTCTGCTGATACATGTTAATGCTCTCACTCTCTCTCCTCCCCTCCCCATCTCCTCTTAGATTGATGGCTCAGCAGAGCTTCGCATTGATCAATCAGATGCAATCTGCGTCTCAATTTAACCTCCCTGGGGGTGATCTGCATTCTAACTGGAGAGGTGCGTCCCTCAGGGCTGCCACAGTGTTCTGTACTGCCCGGGATGGATCAATATTTTTCAACTTATTTGTGTAAATACTCTTTAAGTGCAGCCATTAATCATACATGGCATCTTTTCTGAACAGTTTAAGCTTCAGTGCATACTGATTTAACCACAGTGCCAGCACTTCTTCACCCTGCCACGGGGCTTCAGTCCGGCTTCATCTGTTTATACTATAACCACTAAGCGTTATGAAGTTATTTGGAGAGAGTCGTCCCTATCGTGGCACATGTCACTTGAATCGCCTTGGTAATTCCAGAAACACACAGGTCCAGACCATTGGACCTTGCTAATGTTTCTCCAGTGACTTAGTATTGGAAGGCATTCAACGTCATAAGAGTCATGGAAACAATGACATTAGTGCAGTATGGCCAACATTAGTTTTATGCACGTTTTCTGCATGATGTATGCATTTTTTATGAAGCTACGAGTTGGAAAACAGTGGTTAACTTATTCTGCACACTCAGTGTCAATGAAACCATTCTCACTGTCATCAGTAACTGACGTAATGTTGCTCGTGGGCTGACTCACGGGCCAACAAGGAAATGAGGCAACATGCATTTTTAATGCCCCAGCTTCACTGAGCACTGAGGAGTGGTATGAATGGAATTTGAGTGTTGCATTGCTGTCCCGAGAATGTGCCCAGGGCGTTTACGAGGGTCTGAATCTTTTTTGAATTGCCAAGCAACGTTTGGCTAACAAAGTGAAATGGCATGTCTTGCAAATGACTGGATTCTATAATTAGCTATAAGAGCAGGTAGGAGGATTACAGTGGTGTGCTTGCTATGAGAAGCTATGACTCCCCACAGGACTGATCCCCGCAGTACTGGTGGGTTTGATCCCCCCAAGACTGATCTCCGCAGGACTGGTGGGTTTGATCCCCACAGGACTGATCCCTGCAGGACTGGTGGGTTTGATCCCCACAGGACTGATCCCCACCGGACTGGTGGGTTTGATCCCAGCTGACAGACATATATAATGCCATTGTTCGTTTGAGCTGCCTGCTGCAGAAGGTCTATCCCAGTAATTGGTTAGTTAGTGACTGATAATAGAACTCAAAATACTTATTCGAACTGAAGTATGATAGTGGACAAAGAATCAGTGTATGAGTATATCATGCGTTTAAACTCAGCACTCTAAATATCAACTGTCTCTCTAACCATTGATCTTAAAGAACCAGTTCAGTCAAAAATGTTAACTTTAACAACACTGAAGGTGAGGCACCACCAGAGGGCACCATGCTAATTGGCGGCTTTGATGTTCATTCACTGCTAGCAGTTATCAGGGTTGCCTGGGCTGATTCTCTACAATGTTTTTTGAAAACAGATCCTGATCCCAGTACAGCAAAGTTTCCCCAATACAGCCCATAACACACTCTTTCTTTATTTGTGTTTGTGTGTGTGTGTGTGTGTGAGAGAGAGAGAGAGAGAGAAAATACATAGTTATTGTACTATCTCACAGCATTCAGTGCTGATGCACACATTACACTGTATATATATATCCATATATTCCTGTTTAATTGGCTGGCTGTGTGGGTGGACAGATGGATGTTTTCGCACTCGAGTTTCTACTATGTGATGTCTAAAATGCAGTTCCTCCCCTAGCTGTAGCTCCACTCTAGTGTGATGTTTTCTCCCTGGTACACTGGCCTATTCTCCATCATTATAATAAGGGAGGCTCAATTAGACCTGCTCTACACCGAGGCTTCGAAATGTCATGGTGCAGGCCCGTGACATTTCTCTGTTTGATACGCTATCAGAACCGGAGTCGCGGAGTTCACAGACGGAACTAATCTGCAGTTACAAATGACAAATCCCCCTGCTCTGTTGGCTGGGAGGAACCTCTGCCAATACATCAGGGATGTGTCCTTGGAATTACGGCTGGAATCGTGCAGTTTATACGGCTCACTGATAAACCGCTGAACTTTTGCGGTCTTGTTGAGGTAAATGTCTCATTTTAATGAGCTTGCAGGGTTAACGATATGCATAATATTACTGAATGTAAACATATGGACACTGGTTAAAACTGTTGAATATTGAGGGTGGTAAACCATGTAATGAACATAAGGTGAAAATTTCTATCAAATCCAGAGGCAAAATAGCCTGAAGGGCAAAGTAGTGAGAAATAGTCAGATGTCTGTGGAAGAAAAATTATTCTGTGTATTCATACTTACTAAAAGCACAGATCAATAATGTAATAACATACTGTAATTTACTTTTACAGTATTTTATTCCACATAAAACCAGTGGATTATGTTTAATCCAAGACAAAGGTAATATCAAACAAAATATTGGTGCAATTCTAAATTAATGAGGCTTGTAATTGTAGTTGTGTAAGCAGGTTTTCACATAGATTCTCATAGTTAATTCAAGTAGTGGTTTATTTATTTATTTTGTTGTTATTTTAAATACATTTTTGTCAAGACTCTGGTCACCCTAGAGCTAAAGTTCGGGGCCTTTGCGTAAATCTTTTTTCTGCTTTAGTCTCCTCGAAATGCAGTGTAATTGTAAGAAACACAATCACCAGCAAGCACAATTATCCCCCCTTTTTTTCCGAGGGAACCATTGCTTTTGGCTGCCTGCGAAGGCCTTGGCAGAGCTCGCGAGTCTTTACACTTCAGAAACCTTTAATGGATTTGAGACGCAGGGGTCACGGGGGCGTCTCATCTCTTTATGCCAATATGAACGCTGGGCCTGCCTGGAGGCCCTTTCTCCTCCAGTCTAAATGTCAAAAAACAGACTGTATGCCTCTTATCACCCTTTGAAATAGTTGCCTCCGTGATGGATGCAATTCGTACCCGGCCAGTGAGATTCTAATAAGTGCCCTATTGTTAGCCAGAGACAGAGAGAGACAGAGAAAGAAAGAGAGTGTGTGTTTGTGTGTGTGTGAGTTAGAGTGAGAGAGAGACAGAGAGAGAGAGAAGGAGAGAGGCAGAGACAGAAATAAAGAAAGAGGTGGTGGAAAAAAAAGGATAGAAATCCATTTGTATTCCAGCCTGAGCTGTTTGCATGGAAAATAATGGCTTGTGTGTTGCCAGTGTGGTTCAAATGGTGAGTCAGACAATACCACCACTGTTTGTTCTCCTCGAGAAGTTATTGAGAAAGGGGGGTGGGGGGGGGTGGGGTGGGATGGAGGAGAAAGAGAGAGGTCATCAGCAGAGTGGGCATTAGCCTTCAACCATCCTATGCAGCTGCAGAAGCAGTTTCGCAGTTCTAGGCCAGCTTAAGGTTAACAAACTGGAGCGGAGAAAGGAGAGGTCGCACACTCAGGAAGGTGAGTTGCTGTTATTCCCATTTTGGGGAGATGTAATAGTTTTCTTGAGCAATGGGAGACGCTTTTCAGACAGAACACATGAAGCTAAGTCACCCGGGAGCCGTAATCGAAGAGGTAAAAACTTTCGTACAGCTGCTGTCAATGAGACTATTCATCATTCAAAACCAGTTTTTATGGGCAAAATATGTGGCATAATGTGTTGCATATTGCCATATGCAGGCAATTTTCTTTATTTCAAATCTCCAGATGTTCTGTACATATGGACTGACCTCTCAGTATACTTAAATTCCTTTTCACACACCATTGAACTCCTAATTTCATTTGACAACTGAAAGCCTCATTATCCTACGTGACCGACAAATGTCAGGTCAATCAGATTAATCAACTTGATTCACAGTAATAATAATAATAATAATACACAAAATGAAGACATACAGGTTTATGTGAGCTGTGTGTGTGTGTGAGAGAGAAAGGCAGAAGAACACACTGGCATTAATGTTTAAAATCTAAAATAATGTAATATTTTATCAAAAACCAATCACAATCAGTACTTTGCAATGCTATTTCTGTGGAGTTCTGTGGAATGTTCTTATTGATAATACATTTTAGATTTTTAGATGCCTGATCGTATGACTAGAAGCACTATGCACCATAGTATGCTGATAGCATGTACGGTATAGATTTAGTTCTTTACAAACTGTAAACCATTTGTTTCCATTGATTGTTTTCTGCCAGTCTCAGTATATCTGAGTCTTTGACTTGAACTGATGACATAAACATCCCTACAGTGACTCTACAAAAAGACACATTGAGTCATATATGGAGATATTTGTTTTGCTGTTGTGTTGGATATGGGTGGATACACATTAAAAATGAGGTGTCACTGATCTGTGATGCATAAAGTAAACAACAGGTCCCAGCATGGCCCCCCAATGACCAATTAAACAGTGCTAAACTCTAGATGTGTGACATATTATGGGACAGAAATCTGGAGTGGATTAAATTCATGTATTAGAGAGCACATATAACATACACACACACACACACACACACACACACACACATAGACACACAATAACAGTATAATATTTACATTTCATTTTTTGGTTGTACATCTAAAGCATTAATTGTACATTTAAAGTGTTAAAGTACTGACAACACATTGTACTGACAATGTAATTTTCAATGTGGTTCATCAAGTATAGTGGTCATATAATGTATGGTGTTTATCACATTCTCCAGAGCAACACTTTTAGAGAAACGTTTATGGTACGCCATGGTAATAAAAACATGGCTAAATGTTGGGAGAATATGATTTTTTCTGTGTTTTGAGAGGAATGTAAATATTTCCATCTATCTTGTGGTTGCACCTAAGGCTGGTACATGTGTGTGTGTGTAAAACACCTAAGGCTGGTATATATGTGTGTGTGTAAAGCACCTAAGGCTGGTACATGTGTGTGTGTGTAAAACACCTAAGGCTGGTATATATGTGTGTGTGTAAAGCACCTAAGGCTGGTACATGTGTGTGTGTGTAAAACACCTAAGGCTGGTATATATGTGTGTGTGTAAAGCACCTAAGGCTGGTACATGTGTGTGTGTGTAAAGCACCTAAGGCTGGTATATATGTGTGTGTGTAAAGCACCTAAGGCTGGTACATGTGTGTGTGTAAAGCACCTAAGGCTGGTACATGTGTGTGTGTAAAGCACCTAAGGCTGGTACATGTGTGTGTGTAAAGCACCTAAGGCTGGTACATGTGTGTGTGTAAAGCACCTAAGGCTGTATATATGTGTGTGTGTAAAGCACCTAAGGCTGGTACATGTGTGTGTGTAAAGCACCTAAGGCTGGTATATATATATATGTGTGTGTGTAAAGCACCTAAGGCTGGTACATGTGTGTGTAAAGCACCTAAGGCTGGTATATATGTGTGTGTGTGTAAAGCACCTAAGGCTGGTACATGTGTGTGTGTAAAGCACCTAAGGCTGGTATATATGTGTGTGTGTAAAGCACCTAAGGCTGGTATATATGTGTGTGTGTAAAGCACCTAAGGCTGGTACATGTGTGTGTGTAAAGCACCTAAGGCTGGTATATATGTGTGTGTGTAAAGCACCTAAGGCTGGTACATGTGTGTGTGTAAAACACCTAAGGCTGGTATATATGTGTGTGTGTAAAGCACCTAAGGCTGGTATGTGTGTGTGTAAAGCACCTAAGGCTGGTACATGTGTGTGTGTAAAGCACCTAAGGCTGGTATATATGTGTGTGTGTAAAGCACCTAAGGCTGGTACATGTGTGTGTAAAGCACCTAAGGCTGGTATATATGTGTGTGTGTAAAGCACCTAAGGCTGGTACATGTGTGTGTGTAAAGCACCTAAGGCTGGTACATGTGTGTGTGTAAAGCACCTAAGGCTGGTACATGTGTGTGTAAAGCACCTAAGGCTGGTATATATGTGTGTGTGTAAAGCACCTAAGGCTGGTATATATGTGTGTGTGTAAAGCACCTAAGGCTGGTACATGTGTGTGTGTAAAGCACCTAAGGCTGGTACATGTGTGTGTGTAAAGCACCTAAGGCTGGTATATATGTGTGTGTGTAAAGCACCTAAGGCTGGTACATGTGTGTGTGTAAAGCACCTAAGGCTGGTATATGTGTGTGTGTAAAGCACCTAAGGCTGGTACATGTGTGTGTGTAAAGCACCTAAGGCTGGTACATGTGTGTGTGTAAAGCACTCCAGCTTTTCATTTCAGGCGACGGGTGGCCTGCAGTTACCGCTGGCTGAGGCATGATTTCTAAACAATAGCTGAATAGCTGAGGTATGTGTGTGATGAATACATAAAACAATCAGGATTGTGAACTGACAGGAAAATAAAGGAAAATAAGAACAAACCATTATTTAGATTTGATTCATAGCTTTAATATTGAATTTATGAGTCTGTGTGTGTGGGTGTGTGTGTGTGTGTGTGTGTCACTCTCAGGTGAAAAAAACACACACATAAACACTATGTATATATATATATATATATATATATATATATATATATATATATATATATATATATATTTATATATATATATATATATATATTTATATTGTGTATGTGTTTTTTTCACCTGAGAGTGTAGCAAAATATTCATAAAGTTGTCTTTTCCTACAGTAGTGGACAGAGTAAACAAGTACTGCCCTAGATACCTGAAGAAATGTAGAATAACATATTGAAGGTTTCTTTGATGAAGCATCTCTTGACTCCATCTCCACCTTTCTTTTGCAAGCTCTCTGTTGTTTAGGCCTACTTGCTTCAAAGCTCCTAACAGCAATTCGGCACCCTCAAGTTCCTTTATTCCCCAAGCCTTCAATGGCTGGCTAATGCAATGTGAAGTGCTGACAGATGATTGAGTGTAAATAGCCGAACGCCGGCGTTGTGCGGCTTCAGCCCGTAGCGTACGGACGTTGAGCTCGGCAGCCTTATGAGAGCTCGTCATTAGCTCACGATTCACTGGCCACTAATGTGAATGTCACTCCCTTTGCCATGTTGGATGCAAGTGTGGAGACTCGTGCACAAACGCATATGTGCTTGCTTATTCCTAAAGGCAAATTGAATTTCCAAAAGGAAATTGTGCATCGGTAATTGATTTTTATCATCGTGACACGGCACAACCAGGCTTGACTGGCAACTCACATGTGTGAGATGGAACAGTAATTATCCAGTCATCAGACTTGACTAATTGCAATGCTCTTAAGACCAAGGTCAGCCAGAGCCCCTTTTATCCTGTTAGCAAAGCTATCTTGCAACAGAAGAAACAGTGAGTGTGCTGGACCTACTAATATTCAGATTCGGATGAATGGCATCGGCATTGACAATTGACAATTGATGCTTTGTTTCTAAAATAAGTCAAATAAGTGTCGTCCTCTTAAGCAAACTTTGGTGATGGCTTTTAAGGATGATATACGTCCTGCATGAACTCATTTTGCCTGCTATTTGAATGCACGGCAAGGATGTCGAGGAGATGATGAAGTGGTAGTCTGATTGAAGAAGCCGTCTTTTATCTGATGTAATAAAGCAGGAAGTTGCAGCCCCTGGTGCAGTCAAGCAAAGTCAAATATGTTGTGTTGACATGATTAATGATTTAATAGATATTTTTGGTTGCACTGTTTTAAAGGAGAATGTGAAAAGTATTTGATGTATTCCAGGTGATATGCAGGCATGTTTTGACAATTTTGGGATTTGAAGGACGAACTTGGGTGCTGTGTTGGCCTTGGCTTTGGAAAAAAAAAAAGCAGATGGTCTTTGCTGAAGTTTGTTTGATGAACCTTCGCCATGGTAATTCACTTTTCATAGACAAAATTTCATAAGTAATAATCTCAGTGACAAGCATTTCTGTTAAACAATGACAAGGCACTTAGAATCTCAGACTGGCAAAGCAAATGCTAATATAGAAAATATACTTTTAACTTAAGTATTCTTTGAGTTGCTTTATACTGCAAAACTTGAAGTGAGACTGGAATTTGGGAATCATAGTAATTCAGGTCAGTGAAGTCAGTACATAAGTGGCTCATTTGTTAGTGTGTGTGTTAGCCCTGGTTACTATCCCAAAATAGTGCCTTTGGGTCTTGTTGGTGCCTATGATAATTGCATTTCATTCGGTTGTATGGAAGGTGAACCTACTGTAGGCTGTTGCGAATTCAAACAACTAATCAAGGTGTTAGAAGTAATTCTCACTTGTATGATTATTCTTATGCTTCCTTGCTAGTTTTTCCTTTCATCTGTAGCTCAAGGGTTTTTGTAAATCATTTATGAAGTACTTGCTTGCACTTTTGTACTTAACTGAAAATTAAGATATTGAAAACCTGCCATATACAAAATTGTGTATAAATAACAAAAATACAAAAAAATAATTCCTGAATTATACATAGCAGTAGGATCTTACTGATACTACACCCTCTCTCTCCTTTGAATGGAGAGATTTAATTAAGGCCTTCCATTCACCATCTGGAGAACTTCATGTCTGAGTTAATGGAATGGTTTGCAAAGGTCTCCCTCCATAGACAATAAATGCTGTTGTCTCATAAAATCTGTGCAATGCCTTGTGAGACACTTCCATTTGGCTGAACTTGTCATCTACTTCCTGGAACTTTTGAAAGATTCCATGCATACTGTCCACGTGGAATCATGTTTGTCTAGGTTTTTTTTTCTCCTCCGATTTCACTGGTCAGAATTATTATTATTATATATTTATTTTTTTGTTGTTGTTGTTTTTATTTGCATTCACAATGGTATTATTGTTTGTAGCACTCACATAGCCAAAGCAATCTGCTCTGTAACAATCAACTTCTTCAATGTTTTTGACCACTCCCCCTTCTTTAATGCTCCCTTAGAGTGTTTCCATGACAAACGGCTCCAGCATTCTAATGGAACACTAACAGGCTCTAGGGGTCTGGACTCTTCATCTGGAGCAGCGGCCAGACAGGAAGTGGCCAAACAATGGATGGCTGTTCTGTTCTTGCCATGGTCATCATGATCTCCATCATGCCCAGTTTGATGGGGAGTGGGCTAACAGTGCCCAAACAAAGACTGAGTGAGAGTCAGCACACTGAAGGCCCCCACGTATCCCAGCACAGAGCGAAACGGGGCTGGATCTGGAACCAGATATTTGTTGAGGAAGAGGATCCAACCCCAAAGATAATTGGTCAGGTAAAACTACTGTCTCCAGTTGCACTTGATGTCAACAAGCTGCTGAATAAGCTAGAAAAATCAGAATCTAATTGAAGTAGTTTCTAGATTTACCAGAAATCCTGGCAAATATCTGGTAACTCTTACAAATGTCTGTTGATATTTACCACTGTAATGCAGATGACACTGAGATTAATGTCAGCATTAGCCCTGCTAATACTAGTATACTTCCAATTGCCCTATCTGATCATTTTCATGACATAAAGTCATGGATGTGTATGAACGTTTTCAGATGCTAACAAACATGAGTTGCTCCTCATTGGCCCCAGAGCTTTGCTATCATGCTCATCTGATATCACGTGGTATCACATCATTTCTGTAGTTAAGTCAGCATTTAACATCACTCCAGTCTGGCCATCCCTCAGTCTTGCAGATGTATAGACAAGCATTAGTGACTTCACATACCACGTTCAGTACAAGGATAAGATATTAACATATAAAGCATGGCCTGTTTCATCTGTTTCAAGGTTTCATTTGACCTCTCTGGGTGAAAACAAATCTTTTTTCCGTGTAAATTATTGAATATTCTTCCCAAGTATATTCAGGAAAACTGCAATATAATGCGGTTTAGTAGTCTTCTTGTTTGTAAACATCTCTTGTTGTCATGTTAAATCTGCTCTGCAAGCTGCACAATTTAATTGTCCTATAATTACTGTAATTTAACTGCTTTTTACTTAGCTGAAATCAAACTACGACACAGGAGACTTCACAATCAGGTACATCCTGTCTGGTGAGGGAGCTGGAGATGTCTTCACCATTGATGAGTACAGTGGTGAGATCCATACTCTAAAGGGCCTGGACAGAGAGGAGAAGGCATTTTACGTCCTCCGAGCCCAGGCCATCGACCGCAGGACTGACCAGCCAGTGGAGCCTGAGTCTGAGTTCATCATCAAAGTCCAGGATATCAACGACAATGCCCCCCAGTTTATAAACGAACCCTACGTGTCCAGTATTCCAGAGATGAGTCCAGTCGGTATGGTGGTCTCTAATTATCTCTTTATCCATTTAACATGCAATGAAGTCTGAATAAGAAGCAATAGCTCTCAGTTTAGTAACATAACTAGTGTGCTTATTGTTCAAAAAGCAATAATAATGTTGTAGTAGTCAAAGTTTGACATTCTTCACAGATGGTTTCAGGAGCAATATCAAAAGAAATGTGCACACACATTGGTAAAGTGCTACTGGTCTACCACGGTGATACCACTTCTTTAACAGCTAAATCAATTAATACAATTTTGCCTGTGTGCCAAAGTATTGTTCTGCTTTTAGGATGCATGATGATGCATATATGCAGGCATTTAGATTTTATTAATAATTAATTAATTTAAGAATTAATAACAGATTTAAGATTTAAGGTCTTTCAAAATAAAGGTTTCATAATAATAGCAGAATCTACTGTAAGACGTGCAGTATGCGGATCAACTTAAGCTAATGATCAAGATTCTATAAGTTATATGAGCAAGCTTACCATACTAACAGGAGAAGTAATACCACATACCTACAAAACAGTAGACTGGGAAGATGCTTTGTCAAAATGGCTACCACTTCAGTGATTCAATATGTTTGAGAAACGTAACATTAACACTAAAGACAAACTATACAATTCCAAAGATGCCTAAAACTATGTGCCTTGTGGTCATGTACAAAATGTTGGATATCATGACATAACATGCAGAATTTAGCATCTTGAAATAACATCATCTAAACAGTCAAGGACACAAGACTATAATGTGTGGATATTATCATACACTTGATTCTTGTTTTGACTGATCTCTGTGCTAATGGCGTAAGTCATATGTAAGGAATGGAAGGAGTTGAATAATGTGATGCATACATTTTGATTTCTTTTTTAATTGAATTAGCTGTTAAAGAAATCAACACTGCATCAGTGGCACAAATCTTCACTTTCCTTGCCAACATGGCCGCAGTACCATTGTTTACAAACTTGGAAAGGGTCTATTGATTATACTCAGTGAAGTAAGGCATTCATTTCGATTACATCTAAAACTGAAATGATAGGTTTTAACCTTTTTCTTTAGACTTTTTCTTGCTATATAATTTCTCCCTTTTAGATATGTCTCCACTTCCAAAAAACATTTGTACTTGGAGGGTGGTCTCCGCCACTTAAATATATTGGTCTGAGACGATACCCGTTTCAGTGAAATATGATTTATTTGTGCGTAAATGCTATTATTACTATTGCGTTTTATTGCACATACATTATCACTTCAATTTGTATGTAATCTGCTTCAGATGGATAATATCTTTATTGCAATAAATCACACTTTAGTGGAAACTAGAGAAATGAAGAAAAAAGAGAGCAGGGAGAAAAGGAATAAATACGGACAGAAAACGTGAGATTATGTTGTGACAGTGAAGACTGCAGGAACCAGTGTCCTATCAGAGTGAGAGCGACAGAGAGAGACGCTTGAAAGCAGCAGATAAACAGAAATCAGACTGAAAGCTGAATGACAGAAAGCTGAAAGGAGGGATAAAGAAAAATACAAAAGAAAGCATTAAAAGATGGCTGGAAGATGAAGATGATGAAGGATTAAGAAAGATGAAGAGATACCTAGATGATGGCATGAGAAAGAAAGAGCTTTCAGAAAGGAAGAAAAAGAGATATGTCACTAGACAGGTCCAGGAACTGTTATGCTCACCTGCATCACCTCTCCTGTGGCCAGTACAAACACACACACACACACACACACACTCACACATCCTTCTTTTTACAAGTCTGTAAAGCACTTTGAGTAATCTGTAAAGCACTTTGAGTTGCATGTATGCATGAAAGGTGCTATACAAATAAAGATTATTATTATTATTATTATTAAGTCACAAGCTGCTGTTGACAGTGTGGACGCCGTCTGTCACTACACAGGGACAACAGTTGTGAAGGTGACAGCCACAGATGCAGATGACCCCATGATTGGGAACAATGCCAAACTCATCTACTCCATTGTGCAAGGAGAACCATACTTCTCAGTGGAGCCCAAAACAGGTAGCAATTACAGGAGCAAAGATGATTTCAGACAGCCTATCAGATAACAGTAAGAATTTGTTCATTTTTTTTTTTTTTGGTGTTGGTGATAGAAATGTTGTTTCTCCCATCTTCTAAGGTATTATAGTGACTTCGTGGCCAAACATGGACAGAGAAGCAAGTGAGAAGTATCTGGTTGTGGTTCAGGTGAAAGATTTGCTTGGATTTACCGGAAGCTACAGTGCTACAACAACAGTTACGATCACTCTTACTGATGTCAATGACAACGGGCCTATGTTTCAGCACAGTGAGTTACCACCAGTGCATCATTGACATACCAAGATGATAACACTAAAAATAAAAAAGAAAATGTATGCCAGCATTCCATTAATTCTTTAATTATAAGCCCATTACATATATATATATATATATATATATATATATATATATATATATATATATATATATATATATATATATATATATATATATATATATATATATATATATATATATATATATATTTGGTGCAATTCACCTCTCTGGTGTGATTCTCCACTCTGGTGTGATTCTCCACTCTAATGTGATTCTTCATCCTGGTGTGATTCACCATTCTAGTCTGATTCTCTATGAATTCTAGTTTCATACTATGCTTTCGTGGGAGCACCTCAGGATCACCAGGGCTTCCTGTTTAGGTTAAGGGTCTATACCCTCCACCTTCAGTTCTGGCTGTAGTAAACATTCTGTGCCTTTGATCTGTTCTTTACATTACTAAGCCAAAATGCCTGACTGGAAGAGCTGGCTTTGAACTGGACAAGAATGAGTGAACTTGGTTGTATGCCACCTATCTGAATTCAATAGCTGTAGGCCAGTGGGAAGGCATTTTAAAAATGTAAGTCTGAGAATGTATTTAGGAGGGGTATGTTTGAATGTGTGCATTTCATCACAACTTTCACAAAAAAGACATTTTTCATGACCTTTGGAACTCATTTTGGCTTGCACGGTTGAGATACACTTTGCTGCAATGGCGATGATAACTAATCGCAATTGTCATTTTCAAAACACATGAACTGCAAGCATCAAATTGTTCATTTCTGATTTTGACAGTATAAAGCTACTCTGATTTAACTGTCTGAATCAAACATTTGTGTATTTGCTTTGGGAACTCTTTAAAAGACATTATCTACATTTTGCACCTGGACATGCATCTCCTGTTTCTTTAACAGGTTTCTGGGAGCAAAGTCTCTCTCCTCCTGAGAGAGCAGGTCATTTCTCCACCATTGACACTGCTGCTAATCTAGTTGGACAGTCGCACAAACTGTTTTCTCTGAATTTTATTCTAAAGTACTTTTCAGTTAAAAGTTTTGGAATGAAACACATCACCACCGCCACCATCATCACAATAATAATAATGATAATAATAATAATAATAATAATAATAATAATAATAATAATAATTTATTTTAGCATTATTTTAGGTAAGAACTAGGTCCCAACAGAATTCATTCAATGTTATGCAAACATATTACACTTCCTGTTCCTTCTTTTTTATTCCATGCACACATGGTCTCATGAGGGGGAATCTCTATTGCACACTGAAGCATGGGTAACTTGTTCAAACTCACTCCAGATGTATCTCCTCCTCTCATGCATCGTGCAAGTGTCTGTGCACCAGGTGCACTATGAATGTTCTCATTTTCATTTACTCTGGGGCTTCTTTGTCTTAAATTGCTTTGTAGCAGATCGTTTTTGTTTTGTACTGGTTTTCTTACGATTTAGGTGATTCGCCTGCATATTTTCCTAAGAGTGTGTCTGGCTGATTTGTGTGCCATGTTCTCGACCACTGCTCCTCATTCCTGATGTAATCAGGCCGTGTGATGTCGAGAACGCAGTAGCTTGCTGGTCTGTGTTTCCAGTTTGCTCGGTTACACAGCGGCAGGACATTTCGCAAACAGAGCACAAGATACACGTTCCCTGTCAACTTCACATGAAAAAAGACATCAGTATTGAAATATTTGTGTGCATTTTATATAATTATATCTGTGACTTATATCTGTACACACTCTGGTGTAATTCGTGTGGCCCGTCATTATTAGAGCATCTCGTGAAGGTGGTGTGTGATATCTTGGGTGTTCCCTTTTATGTCCCCAGATTTGTACACGTTTAGCATAGCAGAGTCGGCTCCTTTGGGCACAACGGTGGGCAGGGTTATGGCGGAAGATGCAGATGTCGGTGTGAATGCCAGGATGAACTACAGTCTAGTTGACCTGGAGGAGAGCGCCACCTTCAGGGTGCAGACAGACCCTGCCACCCAAGAAGGCATAGTGACACTGGCTAAAGTGAGCACATTTACAGTTATGGTATATTTAAAAGGAAGTAATAGTAAAGACTAATGCTCTACAACAGAATACATTATATTTTGACATTTCAAAAATTGCTGTTGGCAGTGATACATTTATAATGTTATGTAATATACATTTACAATGTTACAGTGGTACATTTACAGTGTTATTAAAACCATCTGTCACAGAACAGCGATCAATGTCTTTCTCTCAAAATATTCCACCTTTTTTTCCCAAATTGGCTTGGGAAGACTTGAACATTGACTATTTGCAGCAAATTCTGACTGGTCTCTTGGCATATGAGTTCATTAAAATATGAGAGAATTGTACACATTTGGTAATTTATATAATGAAAATTTGCTTAATGTTTTCTTTAGACAGCTATTCCCTGCTGAGTCCAGTGTGATGTAACATTGTTGTGTCCTACGTTTGATGGGATCATATCCCATGGCGTGTCTCATATTGAGCAGAAAGTGCCCTTCACAGATATAGTTTTATGCGTCCTGCTTAGCTGCTCATATCTGCTAGGAAACACTGGGGGAATTGAATTAAGATGGAATTGCCTTGTTATAGAAATGACTCACTTGTCCTGTGCTTCTTTTGGGAATACATTAATGGTGTGCATGCTGTTTTTAACTAGCATCAACATTTCTATCCAAATTCAGCATCGGTTTAGTAGTAGCTCACAGCTGCAGTCTCATCAAGATTGATTGAACTTCCCAGCCGATGGAGACTGGTGCGAAATACAATACAGCCTTTTATGTCTCTTTTTTTTTTTTTTTAACAAAGAGCTTTTGGACTCATGATCTATAACATCTACCACACAACCAGAGCACTAACATTAACTACATCTTCATGTTTTAAAGCTGATTGTATCTTTCCCATAGCCTCTAGACTTCGAGAGCAAGAGGCGTTTTGCCATCTCCATAGAAGCCACCAATGACTACATCGACACCCGATTCCTAAGCATCCATGAATTTCGTGACAGGACAATGCTGAGAATCCTTGTGACAGATGTGGATGAACCTCCTATTTTCTTTGCTCCTCATTATGAATGGAAAGTCCTGGAGAATGCACCTGTTGGGACAGAGGTTGGCACAATCTATGCCAGAGACACAGATGTTGACAACAACCCCATCAGGTAAACAATGCATATATTAATTTTGTTATTTATTTGAATATATCCAAAAAAAGAAAACCAGATGTGATCAATAATACACTTAAGTTAAATTTGAATGCAAAGCACATGATTTATGTGTAAGACACTTTTAAAGGAATATTTAGGCCAAAAATGTAGTTTAATTTAAAATACAGTTCATAAATTTTTACTTTACTTAAACATTGTATTGTTTTGTAGGACAAAATGTGCACTTATGGTAAAAATAAATTTACATGCACATTCATGTTTTACAAGTACATGTTTTTTAAACACTTTGGTAGCACAGCTGATAAAGCAAGTTGCTCTGTTCCCTATTTGAAACTTTGTGCAGTTCACCGTTTTGCATTAAATCTACATGTAGAGTAGACTACAATAAAATTCTGGATTCTTAAATCAGCTGTGCAAGAAAAAATGTTTCTGAAGCTTCAGGAGTGGAAACAATTATCTGTATATTATTATTGTTGTTGTTGTTGTTGTTGTTATGGCTTATTTTATTGTTGCTGTCATTGTTGTTAATCAATTAATTTATGGAATTATGATTATTATGAAAAAAAAGCTTCTCAAATGTTATGACTGCTCAAATGTGGTGTCCTTATTATTAAAGTATTATTCTTTTAGACAGCCAGATACAACCAAAAACTAATCCCTGAACTTGGCATTTATGCTTACAAAAATACATAGAAAAATATCTAAAATAGAACAAAACAGCCAAACCTTAATTTCATAGGATTTTAATTTGGAACATAATAATCATTTAAAGATGTATGCAGCCTGGGCTGAAATAAAGCAATACTGTGTGTGTGTGTGTGTGTGTGTGTGTGTGTGTGTGTGTGTGTGTGCTTGTGTGCACACACAAAGACAATTCTAAACAGCTCCCAACCTTCAAAGGGAAGGGAATCATTGTTTTTCTAACAGAGTTACCAACTCCCTATGATCCTCTTCCTCGCTCTTCATCCCAGCAGCGTCTTGTCACGTGTTCATATTTATCTCATATTACTTTCGAAAGAAATGAAAGCTCCTGAATAAAACATGGCTTTCCCTTTGCCTCCTCGGCTCACTCTCGCATTATTACAATGCAGCCCAGGCACTGGCCGAGCCAAAATAATAGCTCTCTGCATGGGGTGACGTTGCGAATTCATACCTGTGTACGTTTGTGGGTTCGCATGTGATGCATGCCCGTGGAGAGGACAGCGACACTGTCATTGGCTCAGTGGGAACCGGTGAACCAACGCCTGAGCTAAGCTCAAGAGGTGGCTTTTGTCATTAAGGACTTCACAATAGAGGATTAATAATTAAAGGTGCAGTGAATAACTTGTCGTAAGCTTTTGAGCATACTGATCAGGAATGATTTTGAATGGAAATATGCATATATACTTTGATCTCAGTTAATAAACTCAGAAAGGCCCTGTTTGTATGGTATAGAATACTGTGGTATTGTTGTGAGCACCTGTTGTTTGAGAATTATACTGCGTCCCGTAACTGTTTTTGATTAAGCCGTTAGTCCTTTAAAAGCCCTGCTTCTGGCCCAAATCATGACAAATTTGTAAAAGGGATTCAGAGAGCCTTCTATATATTATCTATTAACATAGCTATAGAACTCTACTTTGCAAAACAGACTGGTGAGAGATGAGCACCAGTTCTGTTGTCAAACTGCAGTTGCAAAAAAGAAGAAAAAGTATGTGCATGTGTGTGTGTGCATGTGTGTGTGTTTAAATTGCTGTATATTTGAATAGGTTTTCCTCATTTGCTTTCAAGGAGATATCCTTACAAAAAAATATTTAAAGCCAACTAAAGACTGTGAAAATGGAAATAATAATAATAATAATAATAAATGCAGTTGTACTGTACATGTGTACAACATTATCAGCATTACAAACATGCAGTACATGAATAAAACAGGACAACCTTAATAGTGTATATTATTGAGCTAAGAAGAATATTATCATACACATACCCTGTTGCTCAGTTTTAAAAATTAATATTACATGCTAAGGATTTTTTCAAGTTGCTGTTCTTAAGTAGACCTCTAGGGTTATTATTTATTTAGTTAGTCACTTTGGAAGAAAATCGAAAGATTCACTTTGACTCCTAGAAAAAGACCACCACAAAGGTTTTTTTTTAGTTCCATACACCTGGAGAGTCAGTCCCTGTCTGAATGTTACTCCATCCATAATCTAGGCTACCTATCCTATTTCTTTGTAGTTACCACATCTAATGGCAGGACAACGGTGATCAGTATTCCTTTCACTGCTCAAAGGGCACATCACCTTTCTCTTCAAAGTACTGACTTGTACAGAAGTACTGACTTTTTCTTTTCTTTCTTTTTTGTTTGTTACCAGATACTCAATAACCAAGAGCAGTGACTTGAGGAAAGCTTTCAAGATTGACCCCAACAATGGGACAGTGTCAGTGGCTAGGCCCCTGGACCGGGAGAGGGCCGCTTGGCAAAATCTCACTGTCACAGCCAACGAGATGAGTGAGTGGCCAAAGTCTCCGTCTTTCCCCTTGAGAGAAGTGAAAAAGTGCTATGGCTGCATCGCAGATCGATCTCTGCCTGTAAAAGATATCTCTGCACACTATCTCTTATCTGACTTATAACCATAGACTTATATCCTGTAGACACAGCATTTTAAATGCCATGTTCTGTCCAATGTGATCTACAATTGGTGCTACCAAGCACCTCCAGTTGCAATATTGACCATATCTGCCAAGCCGAGTACTGCCAGGACATCCAGCTCTGGTGATGTTGCACGCTGTGCTTTTATGGGCTGCGGCCAGTGTACTGCTGACTTTATGGTGTGCTCAGTGAATAAATAAATACGCAATCACATTCCAGTTTGATCAGGAAGAAATAGATTAGCACAGTCATTCATTCATTTTCGAATCCACCTAATTCACTTGATTAGCAGAATCCCCTGAATAATAGCAAATGTGGACTGTTGTGTATATCTCACTTATTCCTTCATTCATTCATACATAAATACACAGGAAAGTGAAAAAAAAATCTTAGGTCACCCAAGAAATTATGAATGATTTATCGAAGTAGCCAATGGTTATTTACATGCATAAAAAATACATAACATATTAACAAATGCTAAGCAAGTAATACATTATGCATATCAACATTAATGCAAAAAATGACAAGATTATTCCAATTCAGAAAGAATGCCATATATATATATACAGTATATATAATTCCATATACTGTATTAGTCTGTTTTTTAATTTCCAGTATTAATTATTTTTCCTTTCATATTTTTTCAGAGAAAAATCAATTATCCTCTTCAGTGTCTGTGATCATCAAAGTCCTGGACATCAATGACAATATTCCCACTCTGTCCAGGGATTACAGACCTTATGTGTGTGAGGGCACCCAAGCAGGAGAGGTACAGTACCATACACATACACAATCGAACACAAACAAATATCTCTCAATCCCTGACCAAACATTACCGAAAAACACCCAAAAGACACTCTCAGAGAAGTGGTGTTTTCTCACTGTTTTAAGCACTCACTCTGTGTACAACACCCATTGGATGTTCCACTCAGCCTGCATTTCACCCAGCCTAAATTTCTGAAGAACCACTTCATTCAACAGACCCCAGTTTACCCAGTGCACTGGAACAAGACCAAGGCTGAATGGGCACGGAGAGGAGACAGGCAGTTGGGAGACCAACATTGGGTTTCTCTGCTCTGGATTTCATGAAGCACAGCAAAAGTTGTAAATACTTTGTCAGGCAAAGACCCGCGGGTACAGCCATAGAGCTCCTGTCTCCCGATTTATATTCTATGTGTGACTGAAACTCCTGCACAGCAAACATTGTCTTCAAGCCACAAATGATCCATTAGGGGAGACTTGGTTGCTTCAGGATCAATAGCATGCACTCTTGACAGGAATCTTGCTCCATTTACTCAGAATCAAATTGTTCTCTGATAGCTGTGTGGAGAAAGGTGGAACTCAAAGATGTAAGGCCTGCACCAGGTTATTGGCAAGACAGACTGCACATCTAAAAACTGGCAGCACATTACATGTGTGTCGACAGAGAGTTAAAGGCTGGTGAACATGGGGTGGCTTCCAATACACAGTCCAATACACACTCCAATACACACTCCAATACACGGTTGATGACAATGAGATGAGGGTGTCATGGCAGGAGGACACTGAGGTTTGCATTAATGAATATGTTTCTTTGTGAAGGTTATCCAGGTTATCAGTGCTGTGGATGCAGATGAGCCAGTAGAAGGCCATCACTTTTATTTCTCTATGGTGCCAGATAAGCACATCAATCCCAACTTCACCATCAGGGACAATCAAGGTAGGGAGAAAAAAAAAATTAAAAGAAAAAAAAAATGCTTATTGATATGCTAGTTTGCTGAATAATACTTTGTTTTCATTCAAGGAATCCAAGGACAAAATATTTTCTGAGCAAACAGTGATTCACTAAAAATGTGTGGAACTAATTTTAGGGCAGACTAATGCTAGTCTGGAAGAAAACATTCCCAGTTTGCTTTGTGCACAGCCACAATCACTTATGTCTGAACGCAAGAAAAATTGCAAGGTTCAGTCTGTTTGATCCCAGGAATAATGCAGAGACTCTGTTTTTCATGCCTCACCCAGACACTAAGAAACTTTCCATCTGTTTGTCACAGACAACACAGCAGGCATCCTGACACGCCGTAGCACTTTTTCTCGCCAAGACCGCACAGTGTATCATCTCCCCGTGGTCATAGTGGACAGTGGCTCGCCGGCCCTCTCCAGCACAAACACCCTCACCATCAGCATATGTGCCTGCCAGCCTGCAGGACACTGCCCTACAGGCGGAGTGGAGGCATTGGCCCTTTCTATGGTCGTCAGCATGCGGATCCTGCTGGGTCTGTCTGTGTGCTTTGTGCTGCTCGTAGGTAAGGTGTCATGGGTAATTTTGTCAAATTATGTGTTTTAATGGAATGTGTGGTTTCTGTGTTCTTCACACAAAACCTGGGAACCTGTGGCAATAATTCCGATTAAAATCAGCTCCGTAAATGGCAGAAACTAAAAAGGGAAAAAAGTAAAAAATTACAGAATGCTCTTTTCCAACAGAAAGCTTGTGACAGTGAGAGCTAATACAGTTTTCATTGACATCAAGCAGGCAAGTATGATCTGAGTGGATATTTGACAGGCTAATCAATCTTCATTCTGGAACATACTGACCAGTGTGGATCTAACACAGATTCAGTAATGCTAAAATGCCTACTCAATAACATTAATAAAGCTATTTCACATAACATGCACATGTATAATAATCAGACATTATTTATACTGTAATCAGTGATAAACATGAATGCAAACATGACAACTATGCAAACTATGTACTTATTTTTCAAATATGAATGAATGTTTACAGTATTTCTCAACTGGCAATATATGTCAGTTTGGATAAGAAAAGAAGAAACTGTCCTTCAAAACCACTTTCAAACCACTGCTCTATACAGTGCGGTGTTTATCATGCTTTGACCCATCTAATTCTTCTCATCATGTAATTATCAAATCATTAATTCCTTGAAATTCATTTATAATGTAATACTTTGTGGGGTAGTGGGTGAACTGAATTTGAATTGTTGAATTGTTGTCAATCTTAAACTCATTAATCATTCAAATTGCGGTACTAATTTCTTGCTGCGGCCTCAGTTGAGAGTGGAAAACACGCTTGGCGCTTCACAAACACAGCATTTCCTCAAACGTGCCTCAGAGTATGTCTCACGAATGTGATCCCAGCATATCTGTCTCGCCCCACAGTGATGTCGTTACTAATGTTCGCTGTGTGGAGGCACAGGAAACTGCAACAGGACAAACTAGCTGCACAGGAACTGGACACGGAGGAGTACCCCGAGAAGGTCTTACGCTACACCGAAACCAGAACTGCCAAGGATGCGACGCGTCCAATCCAGCCGGTCCCACTTAGGCCCCACCCACGGCGCCGGGAGCACAGGCTTCGTAGGGAGGAAGTGGCAGCCAGCATCCGCATGTCACTGCGCCACTCACACCTCATTGGCCCAGAGGACGAGGTCTTCCGGCAGTTCATAATGGACCGACTGGCTGAGGCCGATGGTGACCCATACGCCCCGCCATTCGACTGCTTGCGCACGTACGCCTTCGAAGGGACGGGGTCGCTCACAGGTTCTCTTAGCTCACTGGAGTCCTCGACGTTTGACCCCTGTGTGGATCGGCCCCGCGACCCTGGGCCAGGCCTCTTCAGGCTGACTCCCTGGCATGGAACTGTAGATGATGAGACTACATTCTGAACTACAGAAAAATGTGTTCACTCCAGACCCAGGCTTTTCATGTAGTCAGAGTTGGCCTCACATACCTGAGTGAACAGGGGGGAACATGTGCATGTTAAAGAATATGTTTTATAATATTAGATGTATGAAATTTTGGTTTCATGACAGTTTGTACGGGCTGCCGTTGGTTATTTTGTACTGAAAACAAAGTCTTGGTATATATTTGGGTTTGAATAAAGAGTTACATCATAGTTTATAACATTTATAGCTATTTATATTTTTAAATATTTATCACTTTGTGAATTACTTGCATTTTGATCAACTGTATTATCAAGTTATTGAAGGAAATACATTATTTTTTCAGTGTTCTGTTTGCTATAGACAATTTTTGCTTTTCTCATAACATAGAAATATTCCTGTATATAAAAAAGTATTTGTGTTATACATTATTTATATTTACAATATAGAATGGCCGTTTTGAATCAGGAGCTGATATCCACTTTATCAGTCTAGAATTATAAGTGAGACTGAGCAAGACAGAGAGATAATATTAAATTCTATTTAACTCTAAGAAATGTCTTGCGTCCTGGTTATAACCTCAGCTGAAAGTACAGCATAACTACTACACAGAACTGATAAAGTGCTGTAGTGCAAAATCGTCTCACACAATTGGAGTTCATTAATTCAAAGAACTCACCATATATATGTGGAGTAATAGCTGTTTCTATAATGTACATGACAGCATGAAGTGGTTTGTGCTCCATGCATAATGCAATATTTCTTGGGTGTGAAATTATGAACTGTGTCACTTAATAACAAGACTCTTTCTTTTATTCCTCAGAGTCACTCAATATCTGGCCATCAGACGTTTATATGGCTGAATGCTGCACGGTGAAGTGGCTCTAGCTCAAAGCACTGAACCTCATCAGTCTGACCTGTTTCAGTGCGCTGAAGTAAGTTAGGGTCGATTATGAGATGTTCTGTGCCCAGGGTTCCATAATTAACATCAGACTGTTTTTGAAATTTGGTCTCTCAGAATGAGCTGCGATTCTGCCAGGCAACAGAACAAGTGGCAAAGTTAAAGTGAAACATAGCAGGTGTTATGTATGTACAAGAGTGGCCAGGGACCTGTGTCACACAGCATTGCTGATCTTTCCTCACACACACAGTAACAAGGTGTGCGAGGGGGCGATATGACTCAGCATTAATAGTTAAATTAAGCAAAGTCCCAATTCTGAGTGATTTACACTTTACACTTTCCAGAAATACCCCTCCTGCCTGCAAATTGGGTAAGCATCAGTACCTAATCAGGCAAACACAACTTATTTATTTAGTTATTCATTTATTTATTCATTCATTGCATGTTTTTTTATCAAGACACACCACTCAGAACTACAAAAGATCTCTCCCTCTTCGGACCTGTCCATGTTGGGTGCCCTTTGCTATGCCCTTTACTTGGCCTAGCAGGGGACCTTTCCCAGGCAGCAGTAAATAAGGGGGAAGTATGGCTAGACGAGTTTGGTATTTATCAAGTTTTTATTGTGTGTATGTGTGTAGCAAGAATCACACCTGTGGCAGGCCTTTCAGAATCATTATTTTGAAAAAAGGATAAAAGATGAATAATTGTTTTAAGAACTATTCAGCAATGGATGTAATATTTGACTGCAAATACGCCACAATTATGGTGAGAGTTTAAATACATTAATACAGAAAAGTAACAAAATAGTAAACAGATAGTAGATAGCAAACAGAATACAGAAATCTCAGAAAGTGAACCTTTACGATGTCAAGAGTTTTCAAGGGCATTAGTGAGAATTAGGAGAGTAATGAAATAAGTAAACAGGGAATGAAGTACCTTAAGAACCAAAGTACTCCACATGATATAGAGAGGGAACTGACAGTTGAGATGGTGACTACAGGGCACCATTGAGCTATTGTATTACAGCTATTGTACTTTGAGAGGTGGTAGTTGATGACCTTAGCCAAAATCCACATCCAGACTGATATGTGGTGATCATACCTTCTGTCTCCTGATTATCATTTCCAAGAGGACATGAGCTGTAACTCCATCGCTGCTTTGGCAGGAAAGAGGCTGGATACACATTGGGAAGGTATCATTCTGAAGAAGCTGTGTACAATGGAATTCCCACCGTATTCAGCCCCGGGGAGAAACGTGTTACGTGTCTCTTGTCAGTCCTGGCAATATATTTGACAGTAACAACTGAGTTCCTGGTTGAGCCATTATGCTATCGAGCCCCTGGTGATGTGGAATTGCTCTGTGGTTCACAGTCTAAGATAATTTACTCCAGCAATTAGTAAAGGCAGAAAAGTACCTGAGAGAACTTGAGAAAACTTGGAGATTGGATGAAAAAGCCATGTTTAAATAATCGATGGCATCTACACTGCAAGTGTTATTTTGGGGGCTGAAGATAAAGACCATCTAGAGATGTAACTGTGGTCCTTAGTGGATAAAAGGTGTTCTGGTTGGTTCCAAATAGTTTTGTCATATTCTTCTAAACATTTGATATTCACTCATAATGGACTTTAAAATGGCAGCACATTGATTTCAGATTAATTCAAGTAGCAGCCCATATGCTTAACCTACATTGCTTTGTTTATAAACTCAAAAGCAAATCCTCAACTCTTCCTACTATTTCATGGACAAACATTCAATGACTGGAAAAAAACAGTTGGATCAAAATTCATGGATCAAATTTCGGTTTGAGATTTCGATCTGCTGCGTTCTAGTCTTCACCAAATCATAGTCCAACAAGAGTCACGTTTTACCATCAGGACATTAGACTGTCATAATGAAGAGGAGGTGACGAGGTGAGGAGGCTTTATGGTGACCTGGAGATGGTACATGCATGTTTAGTGAGACGTTGATTTACAGACTTATTTTTTGGCTTTACAGATGTTTTTCGTTTTTGCTTTTTTTTTAAACTTTTTTTCTCAAGGTAATTTGTGCACAAGATAATCGAAGGACTAGATAATTAATACCCAGAGGCTGATTTATTGTGGTATTTAAAATGAAAAATTGCAGTATTAATCAGAGAAAATAGAAATAAGGTTCTGATCATTACAGATTCAACAAGCTAGCTAAGAGGAAGTAGAGAGAAAGCGTCGAACTACCATAGCTCTGATCTCAACAGCCATGGCATGGCCTATTCTCAATCACAGACAACAAATTGGGCTAGACACTGTGAGAGGTCTCCACAACTGGATAAACTAAATTATGCTACATTATGTCTAAATGTCTAGGTGAACAGGAATTCCCCTGCTGTGAAACTACTTCTGGATCAAGGCTGTTGTGCGCTAGTCATCTCTGTGCCTGATGTTACTGAATCCTTCAAAACGTCAGGTCCTGCAATCGCAGACACCCATTACTCCACCCTTGGCCATAGGATGAAGGCTCAGAACAGCTCCTCATTAGCTGGGGGTTTCAGTGGCACATGGTACCATTTCCCCTACATAAGAGAAATTTGCATGCTGCCATTTGCTTAGTCTTAGATGTTGGTGTTCTAGCACAAGGCTGGCTAGTGAAAGTGATAAGCCCAGATTGTACCTATTTGGTATCTCTACCACAAGGGTCCCAAACTTGTAGGTGTCTCTGGTCATAATTTTAGAATACGTGCCAACCAGTTGGCAAAGATTTTTATTGATTCTTAAGTTTGATTTCCATCATGCTTTAACAAAACCTGATTCCCACCCTTGTAACCAAACTGGTTAGCAAAGCCTGTCTCTAATTGTGTGGGAAGTTTTACTCTTCCCATTCTTTAAGAGACATCTGGGAGAGAAAAATCTTCAGCTACGTTTGTGTATATTTAGAGGAAGGTGAGAGAGGGGGGAGTTGGTTTCTGAACATACGTGTGCTGTTTGCCACCTCCTTGCTGGGGAACCTCATGGTTTCTTGCCCTTCATAAGTGTGTCTGTTCTTGAAATCTAGTGCATCTCTGCCTGATTTATTGCAACCACTGTATTTGTTTTAATACAGATGGCGTTAGGTTGGGTTGGTGATACTAATGATACTCTTATATATACAAATTTATGGTAACAAGCTTGCATATTAAAACAGGTGAAGTGGAAAGGGTCGGAAGTGTTCAGTTCCTCATGTTCCTCACTGATGAACTCACCTGGCCCTCCCCTCAAATACAGCTGTGAGATCTACCAGTCAGCAACTTCCTGCTGAAACTTAAGAAGTTTAGCCTGCCCTCTAACAACTTCTACTTATTGCCACAGAGAGCAGGAAAACTGCCTGCATAACTATATGGTAACTGTAGAGTAACCCAACCTTACATGAAATCCAGCAGCCTGCGAATGTCTAAGAAAGGCTCACAAAATCAGAATGTACATCAGCCACCCAGCACACAGTCTGTTTACTAGGATGCCCATCTGGTAGGCTGTACTGCTGCATCCAGTCCAGAGATGACTTATTAATGTGGACTTATTAATGAGTTGATACTTGGTCCCCAGTTCCAAGAGTGGGCCTTAAAAAGCCAGAATGCCCAGTTATCAGGGTGAAGTTCTGTTTCTCAGTCTTAGAACTTAGGTCAACTTATCAAATTGGTCCAGAGTCACTCACTGAGGAAATGGAGATCTGTCTATTGATATCCAAAAGAATGTAAGGCAGACATGATGGTGGGTTCCTGCGGCGCCAAGGACGATAGGGCGGACACAAACGCTGAGAAGGGCGAGATTTATTAAAAGGGAGTCCATAATCAGGGTCGTACAGGCAGGTTTGGGCCAAATCAGAGAGGGAGTCCAAACATGAAACATAGCCAAGATGCACAGACACAACAAACACAAAGAACAACTAGAAACCAAGACACAGAACAATACACCAAAGCATGATCGCAAAGCATGCTGTATGCAAAACAATGACCAGCAACAGACCAAACTTAGGATATAAATAGATCAGACAAAACAAGCAACACATGAATCCAATAATGGGGGGGGGGGGTTACAAACCATGAGGAGGGACTAGAACACGCACATGGTTAATAAAGCAAAACATACATGATTGACAGCTTGGGGAGGGGCTAACCGTGACATACTTGACATAATGCATTATAAAATCTTTGAGCCATCACCCATGGTGAATGGTTGGAGGCCTCATTCAAACTTAAGATGCCAATTCTGGTTGTTGGTCATTTGCGTGATTCCTGATGGTGTTTGCTTGTTTCCTAAAGAAGGCAGCCAGACGAGGCAACCAGATATTTTGTGATATGACAGCACAGTAATTAAGAATAGGAATAGAGAGCAGGAACAGGAATATAGTGATCATGATGCAACAGAACAGAAAAATTGGTCAGTCAGTGGTCATTCAGATTAATGAATATTTAATCCCTCACATCTGGTAACTAACAGACCAGCACTATAAGTAGTATGAAAAATGGTGCTCAAATTCCTGATAAAACTCAAGCAAACTTTGACAAACCAGTGGAAGCTCTACAACTCCCTTGGGGGTTTTGGGAGTCGGCCAATCCTGTACAGCCTACACCTTGCGCTCTTCTGAGTGCACACACTCTGGTGACAAAATGTAACCTTGAAAAGGGACACGCCATCTGTACTCGTATGATCTAGTCACCACCATCCTTTAATTTTTTTTTTAACCAGAAAAGAAATAGAAAGTGGAAGTAGAACACCAAATGAATCCATGCCCAAGGGGCCACTCTTCGCTCTCCTCCATACCTGTCAAACTGTGAAAGTAGGAGCAGGGCATCACATTCTTAATCTGACATGCCAGGTGCTGTGATATTCAGCTACTCCAGAAGCTCTTGATTACAATAGGATGTATTAACACCAGATTACACATAAACGGTTCAGCCTGTCAAGAAAAAGCTGGTATTCTAGTGTTTTAGCCTTCTGCACCTCGTCTGTCTCCACAGTGGCACTGGGGAATAATTGTCTGATCATCTGAGCTCTGAAAAATACAAGACAAATTTTAGTACTTCTTTGTGCCCCTGAATTCCTGTTAATGCTATCACATAACAGGCATATGTTCACTCTTTAGTTTGTCTATGTCATTTATTTCTACACTATTAATCACCTTCAACTTTACTATATTTCACTTATAAAATAATAAAATACTGTAATCCTTGCTTTTCACCTACAGTCATATTCAGTGAACAGTAACCCTGTATATATTCATTTAACTCTACTGTTTTAAAGTGCACCTTTTAAAACAAATCTCTGACAAATCTCACATAAATATCGGACTAATCTTCTGAGTCCCTGCCAGGTTGATTACTGCCCACTCCTCTCAGTACAGGGAAGCCATTTGGAGTTGATGAAGGACTGATGCTGCAGTAGTCATCACAGTGTAGCCAGGTCCTCCTCTCAGATCCACTTCATCAAATAATTGGGCAGTTTTCTAGCTGAGAGGGTCAGAGAAGGACAAGGACAGAGTAGAGACGCAAGAGACAGTGTGCCCTAGACTTGCTGCACTAGAGCATATGCTTTTTTATTATTCAGTAAATCATATTGGTTGAATAAGCATCAGAACTGGTTATCCTATATGTTTACTTGCAGGATAAAGCAAATGCCAGCATAATTAGGCAAGGGGGGGGGGGGGGGTGGAAACACCATGGAAAGGTCACCATTTAGAGTGACCTAACACACATATCTTTGGACTGTGGGAGGAAACCAGAGTACCCAGGGAAAACCCACACAAGCTCAAGGAGAACATGCAAACTCCACACAGAATGGCCCAGACCAGGAATCGAAACCAGACCCCCTTGCTGTGAGGTAACAGCACTAACCACCACACCACCAATTTATTATAAAGTTAAATATCTAAATGTGAAATAAGCTCAAATAAAATTTCCAGTTAGTGAATTACTAGTTTCCAGTATCCAACTATAATGGAACATTTGTTACTGGATCAGAATCACCTGAAGTTGGAAGCATGGTAGCCTATAACTTCTTGAGGCTTCTAATTACACCTGTTTCAAGCATTCAAATCTGCTAACTAACCGTGCCATCTTAGATAGTGGTTTAGAATATCTGAAGGTACGCTATTAATGTCATTCACTAATTAGACGTTTCCGGTGGCAGTGTGGTGTCCAATAAGCTAATTAATTGCTTCACTGTTTTAACTATCTACATAACGACTTGGCATCTGAAGTCTGTCTGTAGGAGGTAACTGCAGAAAGACCAGGAAAAGAAAACGTCCGTGCCTTTCATTATGAATTAACCTGCTAGGCTATTTTGGATCTAGTAATGACTAGAAAACTGCTGTCAACCAACCACGATTAAGTTACTCCTCCCCATTGTCGAGGAGACAGGTGTAGCAAGTTTACGCAGGCGTACACAAAATGTGCTTTAACCTCTGCTCTGTCAGTCTAGCTGTAGGCTATGAGGATGAACTTGGCTGGAGAGCAGCCATTAAGAACATCTCAGGCCTGACAGCGCAGAGGCTCACAGCTAAAACGACTGCTATTCTCCTCATATCCCTAATCACTGGGCTCTGATCTTATGCAGTCTTGAACTTCATTATTTCTTACTGCGTTCTGCACTTTCCTCAAAGTCAAAATAGTTTCTACCTAACATTGTTCTGCATGTAAGCTCATTATAATTGAATTTGGCCTGGTTATTAATTTGGAAATTGGCCTATGGGACTTGAATCACAGAAATTATTACAAATACATTATCAGGTTTATGTGAATAATTTTAAATATCCACTGTTTTGTTTTTAAAATGTTGTTTTTGGCTATCACAACTGGTTTTGTGAATTCATTATTGCAAATGTGAACTGGATGTCAGAATGTTTGAACTCAGAGAGCTGAGTCACTAAAATCTCAAGTAATTTAATGCCCATGAAGGAATTTGAAAGAATTTAAAGCAACACAGACCTGCAATCTGAAGACGTTTAAAGGTGCTATATGTTTTAGGCAAGGGCTGGACAGTCTTCTATAGAAAGAGCCAAAAAATATGCAAGTTCAATCAGCACTTTTCCATTCTACATCTGTCAGATTGTAATCAGCTGTGAATACATTCATATAATGCCATTTTCAAAGATGTGGCACTTTTCAAAGTATTCAGACCTCTGAAAAGCCATTTAACCTTTTAGACTCTACTTTTTTATTACTGGCCCTGAATATCACGCTTAATTTAATGCGAAGGATCTCTTTCTTTACTCAATTATGTCCATTATGACTGGGCAAAAGGTTCTCCCTCCATCAGCCGTGCCTTTCTGCACTGCGACACATGCTATTAACTGTTCTTTTCTCAAACATGTCCAAGCTGAAAGGAGTCCAACACAATTTAGAGTTCTATCACTTTTCCCCAATGGAAAAAAAGACCTATTTTGTTCCAAAGGAAGACATCTGTCAAAGGTTTTCTTTCTTTCTTAATGGTGCAGCAGCAAATTGTCTTCAAAGGATTTTTGTGACACATCCAACCATCATCTTTTGATGGACAAGACAAGGTGCTGTAGGAGAAAGGGAAGTGAAATTGGCAGTTGTTACATATCCATAATTTGAGAGTCATTGGGAAAATATGTATGTAAAGAGAGTGAAATGGGATATTAACACAATATAAATGTGCTGGTGTCATCTGTCATAGTCCCAGGCAGTGTGGATATGCCACAAAGGCCCCATGAAATGCATAATAATGAAACACCGTCTGCATATCTATGAGAGCTAGAGAGAGGCTTTAGAAATAATGACAATTCTAAAGAGAGTAAAGAGCTCTGCCATTACACATATCACACTTTTCGATCAGTAGGATTACTCTGGTATTGTATTTGCAGCACCAGGAGAATGAACCCTATCATTGTTCTTCCCCTCAAGTTAAATTTAACCTTTGGCAGATTATTCATGAGTGTGGGTGGTTATGCAAACTCCCATAAAAAGGGAATAGGACTATGTAGTGTCAGGGGTAGATACATATGTATCCTTTCTTGCAGTTAATCTTTTCTTACATTTAGTTTGTCATGTCTATGGTAGATCATCAGTATCATAGAATACAATTTGCCATTACAAATCCACCATACTTGAATCCTTCCAGTATAATTGTGTATTTTCATTCAGTCTGAGATATCATGTCAGAAGTGCTAGTTTGGCTTTATAAAGTGAATGTGCTTTTGCTTTGTAAAACTGTTATTTCATACACTGTTTGTTCATACACTGTAGAACAATGTTAATGTGTACAATTTACCTGTGCTTTGATGATGACTGGGTATGTAAAGATATGCAACAAATTGTTCAGTTCATAAGTTCTAATAATTAGATTGGAACAGTATGAATGGGTAGAGGCTAAGGCATTTTAAATCATTAGCTCAGCGCAAATATTGTTATGCAATTTAATATATTTACCTTATAAAAAGAAGACAATTCTAATGGATGTGGCACTGTTTAGGTTGTACACTTGGAAAACTGCAGTAGAAATGCTTAATCAGAATCTGCCCTAACTTTGTTCTTATTGTGTTGCATGCAATATGCAACAGAACATTATGCTAACATTATGATTTCAGGCTGTGCCAAGTTCCCCTCTGTGAATAATTCATAAAACCCTTAAATAATCATGTGGCTTTGCCATTGTGCAGATGATTGGGTCACTGCTAACCACTCCCTCTCGGAGACAACCAATCGATCACTGCTAATCAACAGACCACACCCGGTTTGGATGCCTTTGCCAAAGCACCATCACAAAACATGTGACTTTATTACTTCCCTTTATACCCTCACAGTGTGGAACATATTTTTTTAAGTATTATTTTGCCCTGAGCATTCCTTAATCTACTTTCTTAACACTCTGGTTGTGAGGCCTGTTTTTGATCATCTCTGCCTTCTGGACTGTGTCTTTGTACTGCTGCCTTCTGATCACCCAGTGTTTCAACTTGGTCTGCCTGCCTGCCTATTTTTTGCCTTGCCACAATAAATGTACACCTTGCAATTGGATTCCCTTTTTCTGCCTTGTCCCGACATGGCATTTGAAGCCAACCTTACCCTTTCTGCAGAAGCGCCACCTGTTGGGCCCGCCGGCGAGCCCAGCATGAATTTGACATCAAATCACGTATTAAACATCGAAAATTTATCAAACCAGATAAATTTAAAAGTTCCTATCCCATCTACATGCATACCGATTTACCAAAATATGGCCTGTAAGTTCTTACGTGGACCACGTTGGGTCTCTTTAAATGTCCGTTTAAAAGGCATGTTTACGACGTAAGATGACAATGTTTTGTCACCTAAAATTCATTTACAGTACTATCAAAGCATCAGTATCACATCACAATTTAAAACTGTTGACGGAACGTTAGTAAATACCTTTATTTGCTTGCTCACTTCATCGCAAAAAATTGAGTAATCCTCTATTTTGCTGAGAACAACAAACAATTCTTGACCCATCAGCGACCTGCAGCATTGCGTTACGTCATCTGTTCTCGAATTGCAAAGCCACATCTGGCAAGTCTTGAATTCCGTCGTTTTTATTGGACCGGAGAGTGGTAGTGGCTTTGAATGAAAGCTTTTCTCACCTCTGCCAGGCGAAGTGTGAATGGGGGAGGAGTAGTGGGCCAATCAAGTAACTGCAATGGCGACAAGCTGACGCCTTCGAACTGATTGATGGCTGTTCTAACCAATAGTTAGAAAAGTTTAAGACCTCACTAGCCTTGATTCATGAATGTTTGTCTTTGAGAAGGTCATGCGCAAAACAACAAGCCAGCTGGGTTGTAAACATGCTAACCTAAGGTAGGCTAAGCTAAGATACACAGAAAACACGCGATTGACTCTGTTTGGCAAAACTTAAGCAGTCGTGGATTATTTTCTTAGTTGATATTTTGATTGCGTATACCTTTGGACATCATAGAAAAGAAAAGGCTTACTTTGGCTGGAGTTTATATCGAGTTGTTTGGATACAGTTGGATACAAGTTAGCATGGACAACAGCTACGAAGATCTATGAAGGACTCGTTTGTGTTTGTGAGAATAAATAAACAATTGTGCATAATTCATACTAAATATCACCTAAGTATTAGATGATAAACAGTATTAGAGCATTTAAGTACTGTAGGTTAAGTACTCAGCATCGTTTAGGGTTTTAGCTAGCATGGTTAGCTTAGCTAGCTTTGACTCTTGAGCATTTCTATTATTAACTATTATTAACTTTTATGTTATATTATAACTTCATTTGGAATTTTCTGGTCTTTCTAGAATTTTCTGGTAAGATGGCCAACGTTGTTGTTTTGTTTTAGCAAAAAAAAAAATGTTGCATGCTCTTGACATTCCTTGGGACATTTAATGCGCAATGTTGTGTAACTCTTCAGTACTTACATGTGTGTGCTCAATATTTTTTTTTGTCAGACAAGGCCCTGTTGAATCATAGATCATATAATAGAAAACGTTCCACATCACCAGTGTACATATACACACTGTACATCCCCAAAATCAAAACTGCTTTTTGTTTACAATTATGACTGAATACAACTTGAACAATTGATGGCTAAGGACATTGCTTAGGGCCCTAACAGAGGTACCTTAGTGGTGGGGCTTGAACTGGTAACCTTCAGATTACTCACTTTAACCACTGAGCTACCACTGCCCAGGTACTTAACAGTTAAGTAGCCTATCTGTACCTGCTCCCCCTAGTTCCTGCCGCATTTGCACTCCATAATGCAAGATAGATTAAAGGACTGATTCCAACCATATTTGCATAAAAAAGGGAGACTAATGGAAAAAAAGCCTTTTTGATCACCAGGGGGAATTATGAGTACTTAGTAATGCAGTATAGACTCTGTAGTGGCCCCTCTATCTTTCAAGTATTTGTCAATGAGGTGCTAATATATGAGGGATCGCTGGGTGATTGTGTACATTGACTTTGTTATCTACTCTACTCCATCTAACCCTGGAAGGACACATCCAACACATAAGAAAGGTATTGCAAAGAATCAGAATCAGAAGAATCTTAGAAGAACTGTTTGTAAAGGCAGAGAAGTGTGAATATCATGTGTTTGTGGTTGAGCATGCTCTCAGACAAAGCGCATTACTTGACGGAAAACTGGAACAAGAGTTCAGGACAAGCCCTTAAGACCTTAAAGAAAGCCTTACCATGGCCATCTTCTGTAAAGACCCAGACCCAGCTCTCCCATTCTTGGTTCCCATTCTGAAGTTGATGCCTCAGACATGGAGACCCGAACCATGCTTTTGCAAAGATCTAGGTCATCACCCATATTATATCACTGTTCCTTCTTTTCCTGGAAGGTCAACAACACAGAGAGGAATTGCGACATAGAGAACAGATAACTACTGCCCATGTAGGTGGTCTTTGTAGAATGGAGGCATTGGCTAGAGGGAGACAGACAACCATTTTCAGTGCTACCTGACCATAGAAACCTGGAGTACTTAAGTCATCTAGATGGTTAAATTCAGAACAACCTAGAAGGGCAATATTACCCACCCACTTTAATTCTCCAGTTGCCTACTATCCTGGTTACAACATTGCATACGCATTGACACAGTTTATGGCACTCATGCTATTGAACAGAGATTATAACTACAGGGATTCTGGTAGCTAAGGTCAAAGTGACATCAGGTCATTTGGTATTCAACATACCATAAACCTGGTAGAGAACAGGTATTGGTAGACTTCCCTTGTAATGGACATTGCCAGCTTTGTGAAATACTTGTGTGCACCCAAAGAAAAACATTAAGAACTCTCCACAGGTGTATTGGAGCTTTTGCCTATACTAAATCTCCTTATGTCACAAAGCTGTGTATTTTCTAAAGCAGGCAGGATAACACCACTCAAAAAACTCAGCCTGAGAAACTGCCAAGACCCTATTCAACAATGTTTTCCAGTTCTATGGCCTTCAAAATGATTGAAAGGTTCAACATAAATATAAGTTAAGTTAGCCACATTGTCAATTGTGATTTTCACCCCAATCGAAATTTGTCCTCCGCATTTTACCCATCTGTGCAGTCAGAACACACACACACACACTAGTGATCACTAGGGGGCTGTGGTGCACACGTGCCCAGAGCGGTGGGCAGCCCGGCGCCCGGCGCCCGGGGAGCAGTTGGGGTTAGGTGCCTTGCTCAAGTATATGCCTGACTTTGGGGTATCACCCTGAATTTAATTGGCAGGGAGACAATTAAACCAATAAATTGGTTTCTTCATTCCTACTGTGGTCAATCCCAACACAACTAGAGTATCTATTTTCCCAGAGTGGAGTACCAGCAAAATTCCCTACAGAATTTGTCTTCATTAATAGTTCTCTTGCAATGTGTGCTGGGCTATAAGCCATGTCTGTTTCACTAGTGCTCCCATAAGGGTTCCATGAGTGGAGAATTGAACGACGAGGACTAGGCAGATTTGGGGCGAGGTGCAACATAGACCTGCAGTAGACTGAAAAACCACTTCTATGTTGTATGGACTTAATTTGCCTGCTTCTTATCATATTACTCATGTATTCCATGCATCATTACCGAAGTCCATCTCAGCTTCAAGACCTGTGTCAGAACTGTCCCCACCTCTGCATGTGGGAGGCTCTCTGGCATATGTTGTGGGGCACTGCTGGATTCCCAGTGTCATGTGTGGCAGTTGTATTACCTGGTCCTCTCTGGGGGTTGTGGCCTGGAGGAGAGGTCATGGGTGCCAAAGGAGGACATTCCTGATCCTTCCCCGATTGCTGATGTAACGGCAATGATGGGGCAAGAGGAAGGACGCATGTGTGGGAGGGTGCTTTAATGAAAATAACAGAAAACATGAGGGAACTATAACAAACAACAAGGCAGGACGACACAAACAGCTAAGCAAAATAATAAGAACATGAGCAAGATCCAGACCAAACATGGTGCTATACAAAACATACAAAACAAACCAAAAAAAACCCCAGGCTTAAATATACAAACCAATAAGGCTTGATTGAGAGATGGGCGAATGAAACAAGGGCATGGAACAGAGTTTAACCTAAACAAAAAAGCACATGGGGAAAAAAGCCCAGGAAGCAAACAGACAAAGGGGAAGCATTGTCATGGGAACCATGATGCCAGGGTGTGGGAACTCGTGACAGCTGTCTTCCACTGGCCGTCCTGCTGCAGGCCCAGGGGCTTCCAGTGTCGGGGACTCTTGCTCTTGCTTTTTTCTACTTGGTTCTGTTTCTGGTATTCCCATTTGGTATTGGTTGCCTCATGTGTTTTTATGTTTTTTCATTAGAATCCGTGCTTGGATCCTCACTACCTGAGTCTCATGACTCAAATACTCTTATTTGAGTAGTTTTTGGCTGCTCTACTCAACTCTGATGTCCCATCATGTCTATTTCATTAGACATGGATTTTATGAGCATTACTTAACTATATACGCAGCGGAGTTTGTTCCAATCGAGCCACAGTTATACATAGAAGAAGATACCAGATATTTTTTGTTTCTTGCCTCGAAATGAGAGTAGTCATGAAAGCAATCCAAGGCCATAGGTAAGAGTGAACCAAACCAACGGGGATGTCCAGAATTGGGTGGAAAAACACAAGAGAGGTCATACATGGTAAAGGTTAAAAAAAAAAGCAGAAGGCAATACTTCACAATACCTACACGTCCAGGCTTAAACACTATGCACTTAATAAGAGTCAGGTGAAAACGGGTAAAGTGGATGACGAATGTATGGGAAGTTCCTCCATGAACGCAAAGTCCGCTTCGCCATCCACTGAGTCTGCAGGGGGCTACCTGGTGGCAGCAGTAGGCTTGACAAGACAATTCCTCACCACTCTTATTCTGAAGTTTCCTCACCAATCATAAGAGACCGAGTCTTTGAGCCATCTTAGAAAGCAGCCCCTGTCAAACCATGAGTGAAACACAGACAATTATCATTCAACACTAGGCCTCTTTAATCCTATTTAATCTTGTTGGTTCTTTCAGCAGGCTCCATGAGGATGCCGTTATAAAATATCAGAGGCACAGACAGCAAAGTCAGACGTGCTATTAATGAGAAAGAGATTACTGAGGGCTACCATCAGGGGCCCTCAGACAGCTACAAGACTGCTACTTCCTCATTATAGTGGGCTCTCAAAGGTGAGAAGGCCCATCTCTCTCTCGCTCTCTCTCTCTCTCCCCCTCTCTCTCTCCCCCACTCTCTCTCTCTCGGTCGCTCTCATTTTTAAACCAAAGTGCATGGTTGTATTAAAGTGCGACTCTCTTTGTGCTTGGACCTAGCTGAGTGTTTTGAAAATACACAGTTCTGTGCCTAGAGATATGTGTGAGTAACTATGTGGATGTTTGTGATGGAGTGGGCTTACGTGTATTTTGGGGGATCATGTATGAGCTGTACTTTGGATGTGTTCTTAGGGTGTTGGAATGGCATACTGATGTAGATGGTGGGTTTAGCTGTGGTGACTCACCCAGCTGTTCTCGCCCTTTCTCTGCTTCCCTCTCTCTCTTGCATTCTTCCTCTGTCAGGGCCACAGGGTTGTTGCTCAGTCAAACAAGTCTCTGTGTTGTTTGGTCCATCACTCAAAATACAGAGTGCCTGCTTTTCCTTTGGTGGAGCACAACAATGAGAAATGACTCTCCCATTCTAGTCCTACTTCATTTTGACTTGCCCTATTGCACACATGTATGTCCATACATACACAAAATGTGCTCCTCTTTGCAATAGTAGTATCTAAATTAGATATTTTTTTTCAATTTAATGAATGCAGTTATAATGCAGTAATTAGAGAGCGTGTAATATTTAGGGTATATCAGTGTAGAATACTGTAGATTAATCAGTTTATTACCATTATAAAGGTTTTCCTTTTCCAATAACCCACCAGCCAAACGAACAAACAAATACTGGATGTCTGCAAATTAGCTGCCATGTATAAATGATTAAAAACTTAACAGAAATAATGAATGAAAAATGTAATTTTATTTGGGTTGTTTTGTCATTTACAGTTACCTTGGGCATAACCAAAACAGCCTGCCAAATATCATGCCAGCTTAATTACAGTGTAATTTGCCAATTTCACTTAGTGAAATCTTGTTAAAGGTCAAATGTAGCTAGAGTCACTCTTATCTTTCCACTGCAGAGCATTGGCCTTATCGCCAGATTAACTTTATAATGCAGAAATAATGGAAGCCAATATCCAGTTTCATCCGTCATATGTTTAGAATAAAATTGCCACAAACAATCTGAGGATACCTGCAAACACAGTGGATTTTCATTACATAGTGTTTGAATACAGTCTGTAGTGTTGATTTTGAGACTTTTATACAGTGTCAATAGGCTATAGCCTGAAGTTGCTCAATAGTGTCTATGAGCCATTGTTTGCATTTTTACTTTATGCAAACATTATAAAACAAGCCAAAGTTGCACATCTATGCTAAGGACTGCTTGTTTACTTAACTTCGTACAAATGAGATGCTATGCAACATGGTTTCCAGAATTTGGTTAACGTCAGGGTGTTGAGAACTACTTCATTAAGGTACAACTGTGGACAGAAAAGGAGGGCATGATGGGAAAAGGAGGGCATGATGGGAAAACAGGTACAGCGAGAGTGTTGGGGGGGAGGGGGGCTGGCTGATCTGCTCCGCCTGCCCTAATGTACAACAGAGGCTTTCAACAGCAACAGGCTTTTAAACATATGCACAATAATTCTATTATGAAGATGCAACGTTATGGTGTTGTATTGCAGCAGAGGATACTTTTCCAAAATAACATCACATAAAGCAGCAAACACTAAAAACACATCCCCAGAAATGAGCAGAAAAGCAGTCATGAGGTCTTACAGTGAGTGCACATCATTTTCTTTTTAAAAGGTCACCCCATGTCATGAATCTCTTTGGTGGAGCACTCAGTAATTAATTAACTCCCAGTCGCAATACAGAACTGCAACACATAAGATTAAATACCTTTGAGCATATTTGGCCTAAATTGTTGGAGGACTTTGTACAATGATGCAAGATTTATGCTCCAAACCTTTGCATGCCAAATATCTGACACATTAAAATGCGGGTCCTTGTAATTTGGCCAGTGTATACATACAGAACAGACGCTGTAAAGTGCTACTCTCTAAAATGCCCACAGGGAAACAATTTAAGTGTTTTTTTTTTTTTTTGCTTCAGCAAAAATGTGCACCTCGAATTCTGCATATGAGTTCTATTTAAGGCATGCGGATTTCTTTCCTGCAAATGCGTTGACGTTTGCTCAGAAAAAAAGTCTAAATAGAACCACTTTTTTTATTTACTATACATATTTACAAACTTTTTCCTTATATGAGTAAACAAACAACAACAATATAATTTTAGTCAATTCCTAAATGAAAGTTTGATCATCCTTCATTTTTAACCATATTCACTTATATTAAAATCTAAATTATAAAAAAGGTCCGTTTGCAAAGATGCAGCTCTCTATTGTGTATGCACATAATGTGTGTGTGTGTGTGTGATGCACACTCTGAAGAGGGAGCTATCAATGCACACTGCTGCAGTAGCACATCATTAATAACACCAGGACCTTTGAAGATCCTGCATAAATGTCTAATTAGGTTCGGTAACCTTTAGGAAACTGGAGTGGTTGAATACTAAACAGCAACTGAGCTTCTGCACTGCATGGCAAACTAAGCAGTGTATATGTTAAGGATGGGGAGTACTGACATTGAGGAGTTTTGTCCCTGCCCATGGCTGAAAGGCCAGGAGTTTAAGAGTCCATGTTACGGCAAATCAGAATCAGCAGCCAGCTCTAGTCCCATCAGGAGCAGATAGCTGTATGTAAACTGTTGTAGGAGGAGAACCAAGGTGAACTGATAACCTTAATGTCCTTGTGCGCTTTAGATGTATTTGTTAAAATGATGATGAGGTTGCTGACAGCAGCATAATGGCAGTGCATGCAAACAAAGAGAAAGTAATTGCCTTGATTTGTATCGGGCAAGAAATCAAACACAAATGCTTCCGTGTGCACACGTATGCATTCGCAAGCACACAGTCTATCTTTTTTTTCCCCTCTCTCTTCCTTTCTCACAATGCCCATTCATGCCGACTACCAAGCCAAAGCCTCTCTCAACATGTGTGTGGACACACACAAACACAAATTCATATACAGAGCATCTTTTGTCAGCAAAATAATGGATCTTCCGAGTCCACTATGTGAGATGGCAGTTCATGAAGCATTTGATTTCTGTCTTTTTGGATCAAGGCAAAAAAAAAAAAAAAAGAAATTAAAAGGAATAACATTATTCAAGGACTAAACCTTGTCTGGTTACTTCTTCACAGAGACTATGGTTGCTTTGGAGGTAATGATCATCGATCTGGAAATTACAGTAAAGAGAAAATTCTCTCTCATCAGTTCAATCTTGCATTGAAGACAAGCACAGTCAACTTAAATGCTTTGCACATCCTGCATATATATTTCACCCTACCGTTGTCTTATTTAAAATTGTAAGACATATGGGAAAGGTAATTATTATCTCCACTGCTCTCTTCTGACAAGAGATTTTGTAAGAATATTGGAGCTTTTTTTTAGATCTCTGGGTTATATACAAGAGCATTATTATCTTATTTCACACTTACAGATATGCACAGCCCAATAATAGTCTACCCTTTGGTAGTGCTATGTATAATTCACAACCATACCTATATTATGTATCATTCAGTTGCAACAGCTTCAATATTTCTGATCTGTCTATACTTCCAAGCAGTTTGTGATCTTCTTCAGTTTGTGATCTTCTGTGAACTTCTGAAATCTAGTTATCTAGCATACCTTCCCCCTGTGTTCCATGTTATACAATCCAGGTCAATAACAGGATGGTCCAGCAATAGAATAACGCTTAGTATGCAAAACACTAAGGAATTGGCAAAACTTCACAAAGAGTGAGTGCAACTGGTCTAGTATAAATTGGGCTGAGCTAATAAGCTACAGGTGCTTGTAGTAATCAGGAAAGAGGATCTTGTCAATCGGTGAGTAGAAGCTTGGGAGTTGTAGTCCCTTCTGGCTGGTGCTGTGACACATGTAAACTTCAGTCCATGTGCAAATGTCACCTGGTCATTGATTGAAGCCAATCCTCTGTAATGTGATCATTTTGGGGGTTGAATTTTTTAATGGGACTATCTTTGATCTTTTATGTGAATTGCCGAAGTCATTATATTTTTTTTGCATGGCTACAGGTGTTTGTTGTCAACATTGGATTAGTGTAGTGTGGAATATGGTTGTGGCTATCAATACTATGCCATCAGCGCAGGAGTGAGGGACTGCTGGACAGAGTGCGAATGAGGACTTTCAGGTTGTGAGCAGCATATTGATGCACTGCACAAGCAACAAAAAGGAAAGTTCTTTTTTTTCTATTTGGCAGTTCCAATGTGTGAGTTTGTAGTGCAAATAAGGGTTTCCAATTAGGATGTTCTTTTGTTTAACAGGAGTTTGTGCCATTAGCAATGGTGGTCTTTGAATGGACAGTGTGAGGCTATAACATTGGGGTTTCAGTAAGCATGTATCACAAAGGAGTTTCACGTTGAGTTTTAATACAAGTGATCCTGACCAGGTTGCTGTTAGGACTGCATGATGGTGTATGTTTGTGGGTACATTGTACTCTAGTACACTAGTCATTAGTGTGGGGATATGCTGATCGATTGTTTTCTGGTGGTTTTGTTACAGCAGAGGTTGAAGCTGAACACAAATACATGGGGCTGTCACGCACACATCCCGTTGATCCTGTCTCACCTCTGAAAGATCCCATGGTGGCTCTAGGTTGAAGGAGTTGTCAAACCCTCATCATGTTGATGCTGATGGTTTCTCTGAGCCTGCAACACCTTCTTGGATGCTCCACACATTCCTTCCGTTCCATCGATTGTGTGTTTGTTTTGTTTTGTTTTTCTTTTTTTATTATTCTTTACTCTCTCTTGTAACTCTCCCTCTCTCTTTGTGAATTGCATTGTGTCAGGGTGGATATGCGAGGGAGACTATAGTGGCACCTATTCTGTCTATCACACCATACCCATAGGCAATGCAGCACAAACTCAAGAGCGGCATCAGCTAGCGCAACCAGGCCTGTATGCCGAATTCAGGGCCCTGCTCTGGGGCAAGCTGAGTCATCGCAGAAAGTTCAAGACGTTGGGTCACGCCTGTAGCCTGATGAAGAAGTAAGATGGTTCCTGGAGATTCTGTGTAGACTACTGGAAGCTGAGTGCAGAAGATGGCCACCCCCTCCCCCAGAACGGAAGAGTCCTTAACTTGCTTGAAGCAGGCTGAGTAGTATTCCACAGTATTTCTGGTCAGGAGTAAAAAATACTTCCATGGGTTTATACCAATTTAGGAGGATGCCATTTGGGTCAGGTGCATGATTGGAGGACAGGTGCATGATTTTTGATGATATATTTAGATGATGTCATTATCTATTCTACTGATTTCGAGACGTCCGAGACATTTAGGACAAGTTTTGGGATGGACAAAAAGAACATGGGCAGGAACATGAAGGTTTCAGCTGCAGAGAAGAGGCTGTTTCAGCAGTTTGTCCAATTTTTGAGCTGTGGTTAGCCTACCACATAGCGACTGACATTAAAAATAGAAAAGCAATCTGGGAGTGGCCAGTGCCAATGACTGTGCGGTAGGTCCACTTATTTGGGGGTTTTGTTGGCTATTATCGACCCAACAAATCATATTCATCACTATAATTCCACTGATTTCCGAGAAAGCTGCTCCACTCCAGGTGCATCTTTGAGGGATAGGTGGAGATACATAGCAGCCTGTCAAACTGTAGAGTTCAAGCTGGTGTTCCAAGGGTTTTAGCATGCCTGTTTATAGGCTCATTTATTGTCATACATTGATTTTGCCCTGCAGTTAAACTGCTGCATTTATACTGATGCCAATTTGCAGGGGGTGTAAGATGCATTTGCTCAAATTCAGAAAGAGAGAGCATATTACTTCCTGTGCTAGTAGAAGTCTCCATGACGCTAAAAGAAATGTGCATTAAACCTCCCAAAAAAGGGCACTGTAGCACTTTATTTAAATTAGAAATTAGAATGGGAATTAAAATGGGTGATATCTGAGAAACGTAGGGACTGTGTGTGGCATCTTACCAAGTATTCACTGATCATAAGTCCCTCCTCCATTTACAAACTGCTAAATTTGGAGGTGTTGATGAGAGGTGGGCAGCACAGTAGGCTGACTTTGCTTTTTTATTGTGTTATAGGGGCAGACCATCAAAATGCAGATGTCTTATCTAGATGCCTTATGTAGATACAAAGGTTATGGCCTTTGTATTATGAAGAGTGGCTAGGCAGAAGTAAAGGCCCCCATGGAAATTATAATGCCCTACAGAACACGACCTTCTGACCTTCACGGTTAATCAGAAAGATTTGCCTTTTCAGTGTCCACCAAAGAGCAGACAGCTGTAACCATGGCAGTAGTATTGGAGTACTGGAGAGCAAGCTGATATCCAGAGAGGATTCTTAACAATGAAGTGTCTAGCGTTCTGGGCTGTCATCAACAAACATGGAGATGGATGGTAGGTGCGGTGGATCAAGAGATGTTCTCATTTTGCCAGCATATAGTGGAATTCCCCTTCTGACCTAGTGCAGGTTGCAGGGGGAGTTGAAGAAACACTACACAGAACTGATCAATCCTGACTTTTTCTTCATAATGTCTCCTTCTTTTATTTTCCCTATTTTGTCGATATACATTTACATGAAAAAAAAACTGTTTCGTCAGGGTGGAGCATGGAGGAAGGGTGGTGCACATGCACACACAAGTGAACATTGATTTAATATAAAGTAAATACAAGCATAATGATAACTGACATCCAAACAATTATTAACAACAGGAGATATAAGTGAATGTACATTATACGAGGACAATCATGGCTGAAATAAAGCTGAGTGATGTAGCATGAGGCACCTGTGTGGAGCACGATAACAAAAGCAAAACATAACACATCTGAATGGAAAGAAAAGCATGTAAACCCCATTTTGTGGTGGTGTATGTATGTATGTATGTATGTGTGTGTGTATATATATATATATATATATATATATATATATATATATATATATATATATATATATATTGTACCGGTGTTCTTGTGGTGGTGTTCTTGTGGTGGTGTTATTGTGGTGCTGTTATTGTGGCGGTGTTCTTGTGGCGGTGTTATTGTGGTGGTGTTATTGTGGCGGTGTTATTGTGGCGGTGTTATTGTGGTGTTATTGTGGTGGTGTTATTGTGGCGGTGTTATTGTGGCGGTGTCAATCACAGTTGACTGCGTTATATCTAGGGGGGAATAATTTTCATGAACTGACTTGATGCCACAGTGGCATCATATCACAGGACGATGCTCAAATGCAGTGAGCTGTTTGGAATGATCCATTCTTTTACAAATGTTTGTGAAGGCAGAACGCATGCCTTGATTTGTAGTTTGTGATTTTAGTGCTTGATTTTATATCCCTGTGGCAATGGGACTGCGCAAAACAAACAAAAAAACTAAAACTAAATTCAAACAGGTTTGTCCCAATAGTTTGGTACGTATATTGTGTTTGTAAATAAGAAAATCTAACAATGGTCCGTGCAATAACCTTTTAAATGATGCTGAGCCCATAGGCTGAAATGTAATGCAATTAGAAGACCGCCAAATTCTAGAGCATCAGGAGAAAGAAGGAGATGTCTGATCTGAGGAGAGACCTCTATCTGAACCACTCTGTATCTCTGGAAACCTTGTGTAAAACGACTTTTACTACTCCCTGGAATGACATATGAAGAATTTGTGAGTTCTTTGAAATATATATCTATCCTTGAGATATCCCCATAACCAAAAATCAAGTGGGGTCAATCAGGTGACCTGGGGGGCCACTCAACTGATACAATCCACCTTCTCCTCCAGGCTCAATCGCTGCGACGCCATCGTGGATGATCCTCATGATTCGTGTTTTGTGAAATTTGAATTGTGTGAGTTGCGCCACCCTGTATATACACACACACACACACACACACACACACCCACACATATAGATATGCATGTACATACATTATATATATATATATATATATATATATATATATATATATATATATATATATATATATATATATATATATATATATATAAATTCATATATCAATATATATATATATATATATATATATATATATATATATATATACATATATATATATATAATACAATATATATATAATTTATGATGATAATTTATGTCATTTATGTCAAATCAAATAGATTAATTAAAATGTAAAACATTTATTAACATAACAAATTAATAGCACATTAGCACAAGATCCAAAAACATGCACTGGTCAGCAAAAAATAAGAAAAAACAAGGCAGACAGACCCTAAACAATGTAAACAAAGAGAGAAACCAGGCGAAAGTCACAAGGGAAGTGCAAACAGGCAAGTAAACACACAGGAATGTAGAACACGAGGGGGCACAGCATATATAGAGAAGGACCAGGGACAAAATGAGACACATGTACAATTAATAATCAGGGAATATGGAACGAACAGGAGGGTTATGGGTAATGTAATCCATGTACTGCTGGCCAGCTGGTCAGAGGACAGGACACTTAATGGTAATACCTGAATTATTGATGTCTGTATATGATTATTCTCAAGTCATCAGCAAAAGAACTTGTAGCAAGGCAGGCGCTTGTGGATAGTAGAGGTTGAGTTTTAAGTGACAGATGGATAATCCAAAAACAGTCAGGCAAAAGGACAAGAACACAGCTAGAACCGTATGATTGCCAATCCGAAGGAATATAAGGAGCAGGTTCAAAGACAGTCGTAAACAAGCCAGAAATATCAATCCAAACAGCAAATAAATCCAGACAAAGCAAAACAAAAAGGTCATTCCACAAAAGACACAGTAGACTAAGGAACCGCTCAGTATGCTCTGATAACAGGGTGATACTTCACAAAGTCAAAGAAGAAACAAAATCTCAAGAAACAAGAAGCCTTCATAAGACATATACTGTAAATGAGCAACAGGTGGACCCAGTAGGCCAGAGATGATGATCTTGAAAGGGCAGGAGGGCAGCATGACAGAACTGGATACAGTGCATTGTTCAGTGCTAAGTTACAACAGAAGTCCAGTTGTCATTTGTTTCAAAGACATATCTTCAGGTTCAGCTAAGACTGTATTCTATATTCACCCCATTCTGCTCTTACCTTAAAGAGATTTGTATACTGTTTTGAGAGTGGTCAGCAATTATTTCAATTTTGTTTCCATCAAACAGGACAAATGAGAAAAAAAAACTAAAAACAATTGCTGGTGATGACCTTGTAAACGATGAAAATCTTTACTTTGTTTTTTTCCCTCTTTCTTTCTTTGTTGCTTTCATTCTTTCTTTCTTTCTTCTTTCTTTTTATAGAGTTGAAGGTCTTTGGGGAGGTCCAATTTTCTGAATGAACAGCTCCAGAAAGAGCTAATGACATGTTAATGTTAGCTCCAAGGCATAAGGGAGACCAAATGACAGCAATCAGGCTTATCTCAGCGGTGAGCTGAGGGCCTTCAGAGGATTCGTCACACAAATACACTTGGTAAATAATAATAAGGTGTGAGCCAACCTGAGTTAGAAAGGAGGGAGGATCTGTGAGGGATGTAATGAGCTCTGAATCAACTACCAAGGGATGGTAGGGAAAGCATGAGGGAAGCTGCAACTTAGAAAAGAATGTCAAAAGACTCCACTTTGAATAATGTCAAAATTCACTGCATAACAATATTCCATGCATGATAACTTTCTCCAGTTGTTATACTTATTAAAGTTGGACTGGGTGTACAGGATGTTGTGTCAGTCAGTCCTGTGTTTGTGTTGTTTTTATGTGTGTATGTGTGTATGAGTGTGTGTGTGTGCTGAGAATGTGACAGGCTTGTTTCTCTTGCCATGAATTATGCAGGCTGAGCATAATTCAGGACTGATCGGTTGAGTTTACAGCCCTCTTTCTCAGGTCTAAGTGTGTGTGTGTGTGTGTGTGTGGGGGGGGGGTGGTTGTCAGAATGGTGTTGAAAAAAACCCAATTAAATTTAACCAAACTAAAATGATCAATTTTCTCATTGTTTTAAGGTCTTTCACTTGAATGCTTTTGGAATGAAAAATGCATTTATGTTTTGCAAATGGCAGTAAAATGAATCTGTACCTTGTACTTTAGTAATCCTTAAACATAGTACCGACCCATGTTCAAACAGAATAATCCACTTAATGCTTCCTCTTTCCCCTCTCACATGGGAATAATATATTTTTTTCTGTAGAAAGCAAATATCTCTTTTGAGGGCAATTTATTGTAAGTCAGTCACCATGTTCCAGCAGATACTGATCTGAAAAGGAGAACTGGGAACCTGTCCCCAGTGTTCTTGGGTTTAAATGAATGTGCCTAAGCATGTGTTCCAGTTTCATTCCATTATGATGTTGTAAAATAAATGTACTTATGTACATTGATGTACTTATTTAAATCATGGCCATGTTATGTACTTTAGAAGAAAGCACGTATGCTTTCATCCTTCCTAGTTGGTAGCATTGGTTTGTGATTGAACAGAGACCCACAGCTGTTGGAACTAGATGTTGCTAATCTTTAAAGTAGCGAACATTTATAACCGGATGAATCGTTCTGAAATCTGCTTGCAGTGAATTAAATAATTATGGCACACTTTTTGCAATGTACTAAATCTTCTAGGAGAAATAGTGTGCTACCCATCCTGTCTTGTTTGTCTTTAGTTTTTTTAATCCCATCACGTTTCATTAGATATGGGTGGGAGTAGTTGAGCCAGAATTGAATTTTCTCAGTGTGCCCATGTCTACTTCACACACACACACACACACACACACACACACACACACACACACACAGATCACCCACACACCTCAGCCCAGCCACATCTAATGATCACACACAAAGGAGTGTGAATAGTCATTAATTGGAATTCAGTTGATCACCTCTCACTTCCATTTCCATAGAGCCCACTTGAGCAGTGATCTCACTGGGTACCCAGCAACACATCCTCCGCTACTCCTCCAGACTCCTCCGCTACTTTTCCCACCTGATGATGCTCACCATTTGAAGCTAGAGATGGGGCATTCTGGACCCTGTCAAGACACAGGACAAGAGGCCTCCTGTGACAGTAGCTGAGGAAGCTCTGTCCTGTGTCCCACACCTGTCCACTATCCAGGTCGTTCTAGGGATGCTCGATTTCAATTGGGGGTGGTAGCATGGATCAGTCTCCTGCGTAGAGAGATAGCATGGGAGAGAGAGAGACAGAGAGAGACTGAACGAAGAGGGACTAGAAAATATATGACTGCAGCATCCCATCAGGAATTCATAGGAGCAGGTTTTGGACATGTTGGGCATTGTCATGCATGCACAGTGCCAGAAACATCTGGCATACAGTCCCCACCTCCCTGGGAACATCCCTCTCATTATCATTGGCCAGACAGCCTATTTTTAAACAGTCTTTGCTCCTCCCCTAATACGCCATTCCTGGCTCCCTAACAATGGTAAAAAGACTTTTAGAGGGCACAACAGTATATCTGCCTGTCCAGCTGTAACTATGCAGTCCAGCTGTAACTGTCATGCTTCTTTATTATTGTTTGGAACAGCACATACATTCGGTTCAAGTGTAACATAATAGTTCAACAACATGGTAGCAAAATGTTTTACTATAATTGAATGAAATGTTTTAATGTATTAATAAAAATACATGGACGAAGATAAGTCTTATAGACATGGCATCTTCCTGCCCCAGAACTTACTTTTTAGTTATGGGAAAGTCTGTCAGGCGTAGATCTAGAGACAGTGCAGGGCAGGGGGCCCAATAAGAAAGGAAACAAAATCTACAAACATAAACCAAAACAGAGATGAACCTCACTGAAACTGGTCATGAAAACAAAGCAAGTGAACAAGCGAAGCAAACAGACACATTAACACAACCAACAGACCAACAATAATTGACAAGTACTACCACAAAACATAGGGTGTAAACAGAGAGAATTGTGAAGGGAAACATGGCACAGCTGGGTACTATCATGGGTGGGGACGCACACAGGATGGGGCAGAGACAAAACAAATACAAAACAAAGAGCACATGGTGCTGGTCACCATGGGAACCATGACTCCAAAGGGAGAAACCTACCCCCCTACATCTCCTGAATCTCCTGAACTATACAAAACAAACAGGACCAACACAGAAAATAGGACTAGATGAAGACAGGAGCAGGGACATGGGGCAATGTGGTGGCAGGTGTGGACACTGAGGGAAGGACAGGAGCCAGAGTTGGAAGTGAGACATTTTGGGAGAATTGGAGGAAGGAATGAGACACACGATCGGGCAGGAGTTAAGACAGGAGACCAGGTGACACTGAAGACTGGACAAGACACTCAACAGGAAGACAGCAGATATGGTGAGTAGAGGGACACAGAACCTGCTTTTTTCTCTATCTGGATTCATTAACAGGATGAGACAAGAGATTGAAGAGTGGACTAAACAGGAACATGAAACATGGGAGTAACAGGACTGAGCACAATACCGGACTAGTGACTAGAGGACAGGGAACAGTGCACAGAAACAATCAAGTAGATAGGGACAGACACAAAGGCACAGCAACTATGGGTACAAGGACAGAGACTGCAACATAGTGAATAGGACATAGAAAAAATCAGATATGGAAGACGTGACACCCATGGGGCTGACAAATTCTTGGGGGTCAGACAGGGACAAGGGAGACAATGCAAGGAACTGTTCAGGTGGCCGAGCTGGGATCAAGGGCGAGAGCTGAGGGAGTGGCTTGGCAGGGGACTGGGCAGGCAGCCAGGCTAGGGACTGGAGAATAGGACAGGGAATAAAACAGAAAGCAGGCTGAGCATGGAGGGCACGGAGACCTCAATGCTCTTGAGGAAACAAGGTGTGTCCTCATGGAGACATGGCGCACAGTAGGAAGTAGAGCATTGCTGGGCATCACCTTTTGGGGATCAGGCACTTGTTAGAAGACCAAGAGGTGAAGCAGCCCAGGGTTTGTCCCACCCCATGTAACTTCACAAGCGTGGCCAAGTCTGCTCATTCCCCGGATGTGGATATGTGCCTTCCCATGATCTGGTTGATCCTGTCTGCAAAGTGATAGGCTGCCTAATATTTACGCAGGTAATCCTCCCCATTGTTACCAGGCACAGTTAACAGAAGCCTAATTCATGAGCGCAACGAAATTCACTTGTTGCTTCCTTGTTCGGTGGTTAGTTCTGTCAGGGTTAGACATAGAGAAAGTGCAGGCCAGGATGCATGTACAAGTTGATGAATGTATTCAAATGAAAGGAAACAAAATAAATTGGGTAAAAACCAAAATAAACCTGAGAAAGTCAACAAAACTGAACATGAAATTCAGAGTAAAACAACTAGGTAAATAGGCACATTAACACAACCAACAGACCAACTATAACTGACAAGTACTACCAAAAAACTGGTGTATAAATAGGATAATGAGGGGAAACAAGCCACAGCTGCATACAATCATGGGTGGGGATGCAAATATCAGGAAAGGGTGGAGACAGAAAATGAAAACAAAACAGAGCACATGGCGCTGGACACCATGGGAACCATAATGCCAGAGGGGGAAATCATGACAGTGTCCTCTTCTATCATGTCCTGTTATTCACAGCTCCACAACACAAGAAACCTGGGCAAAAGCACCTTTGGATTCACCCATATTTTGAGCCTTGTTTCAATGTACACAATGTGCAACAAATCTGACATAAAATGTGATATTTAGTCCATGTTCTTTCAATGTCTGAACATGTGTGTGCCTATTGGCTGGCTTTTTTTTAATTCTATGGGTATTTAGTAGATAACCACGAACTGTTAATGTGAAAGAAATACAGGTAAACGAAAGCACACCAGTGAGATACATTTTGAGGCATATTGTTGTTCTATTGTTCTAAGACCATTTGCTAAATAAAAGTAGAACTACTGAGCAGAAGCAGAGGCAAGCTGTAGCAGAAGGAAGTGCACCAATGTTGGAGTATGCCACCTGCTGGTAGCAAATGAGCATCCCTGAGTGTCCAATCCAAGACAGAAGCCAGCCCACATGCTTCTGAGGAGCACGAAGATCAAGCCCCTTCAGTCACACCTCACAATGGAATTATTCATAGGATGTGGAGACTGATAGGATGGAGAGCATAGGGGAGCAATCCCCAGCCCTAAGTCCTTACAACCCTTAGGTATACAGGCAGGAAGACACCAACAGAGGACAGAAGGACAGAGAGAGAGAAAGAGAGAGAAGAAAGAGAATAAAACATGGCCATGTATGAACCCTTTGATCTTATTTTCTTCCTTTTCTGTTTCTCTGAGAACCTGCTGAATTGAACTGTCCCACAATATGTAGCCCAACTATCAAAGAGGGCAATTGTTGAGAGCTTTCTTTGAGAAGTTCCCAGCCACAGAATTTTTGTCCAAGCATAATCTGTAAACTACTGTGATAAAAACGTGTATCTGACCTTTTCAGTATAATGCCCATCTGTGTAACTGTGATATCTGATTTGGACAACAAGTAACTAAAGGTAAAGGCGTTAGTCTAAAACTGTTCAAGGTAGAGGAGTTCTGGGTTTCTTTAGAAATGGCTTGACCTCAGCAATTTTTAATGTATCTGGAATCTCAATCTAACGCTTTACAATGTCAAGCATGGTTCCAGCAATGCAGTTCAATTTTTCCTTGGGGAAAAATATCTACCCACTACAATGTGACAGCCTACATCTAACTTTAGGCATTATGTTTTGGGTTTTTGTTTTCTTTACATTTTTTGGAAGAAGATACATTTTTAAAGATTAATCATTAAACAAATTTTATCAAGGTGAATTATTGTACTGCGTTAGCAGAAAATTTGCTTCCATTAACACATTTCTGGGGATTGCTCCCCTATGCTCTCCATCCTATCAGTCTCCACATCCTATGAATAATTCCATTGTGAGGTGTGACTGAAGGGGCTTGATCTTCGTGAACAAAGCGAAAAAAACATTGATTGATCTAATATCAATGTGAAGAAATATATTTCCCACATTCAGGATGCTTTTAGATTACATGTTGCATTGTAGAAATATCACGTGCTAACTCTTATAACTGCAGTTTATCAGGTCGCAGCCTCACTGATAAAGGTTCTTTGATGGCATTCAAACTGCTTACATGCCGTAGAAGCATATAAAATGTGGTCCGCATGGTATACAGTACGGTTTGACCAGAATGCATCTTTTCTGTCAGACAGTGCGGCATAAACATGATGCTTATCAGAACACTTCATTTCCCAGAATGCAGTGAGACTACACTAGGCCTTATCAGGCAACTTAGCGGCGAGTTCAAAGTGAGACAACCACCCCAGTGTCCCTCCAAAATTACAAGTTAAGGAAAAGTAATTCATTAAAGTAATCTCTGTGTCAGGTCTAGGTCACAGCCCAGTGCACTGAGGCACACGACGACAACGCTACCCAGACCAAGAGTCAGTTTGAATGCTTCATGCTTGCATTAACATGACAACAACATGACCATATGATGCCTCTATATATTCAGCCAGGAGGTTGTGGAACAAAGGAATCCTGGTGAAAGATTAGCAAAATACAGTATATTTTACAGAAATAAAGATTTGAAGGGAATGTTCCTTGAATAAGACTGACTTGCCACAGAACAGTCTGTTTTTTACAACTATTGCACAAACAAGATACAAAATAATTTCTGTGAAAAGCAAACTGAATATGCTTTATGTGCTTCATACCAAATCAGAGCTACTGTACAAACAAAGCATATGATTTAAATATTAAAGCATATGATTTAAATATTAAAGCATATGATTTAAATATCAAGGATTTCTAAATATGTCCTCATGGCTTCAGTATAAATCTGTATAGAAACATAGTATATGTGAACGTTATGAGCAGGTGTGCACAGGCACATGCATGCTTACTGTATGCACACACACACACACACACAAGAATAAAGAACAGGCATATTTTCTGTTTTGTCCTTAATCTCTCTTTCTAGGTCTTGAACATATACACCAAGGTACGCACACAAAGAAGCACCCCACCACACACTGCAGGTATAATCGGTATAATCGCCCCACCACACACTGCAGGTATAATCTTGTGGGCAGCAGATTGCCATGGTGATAATGAGAGAGCCCTGATTGCTCTAACAGACCCTGAGGGTTGTGCACACTAAAGATGGCCTTGGCTGATTTTGATGGACGGGTGCAGTGTGGACTATGTCACTCAGTACTGCCACTGTAGTCTCCTGGGAAAAATCACAAAACACAACACAGTACCTATTCAGCGTTATTTTTGTCACATGGACATGGGTCTGTATGTACTTGGATCATTTGATTATGGGTGGTATGTTTTATAAATGTCAAATAAGCCGGGACCACATTTCACCCTTCAACCTAAAAAAATACAGAATGTGTGGAGATGATGCTGCCTTACTGAGTGAAGTCATTCTCAGGAAAATCGGCAAGAGCAACCAAAAGACATCCGTTGTCATGACCACTGGTGAAACGTTAAGATCATCACTTTTGGATGTGATGAAACATTTAGTTACAGCACATGTCATTTATCGGACGCACATTTATAAAAATGTACAAAGACAACTGCAGGCAGTGTATGTGACTGTATCCATCTGCGGATAAATGTCTCAGAAACAAAAGACCCGATCTTATCTCGCATCAGACCACCTAGAGGCCCGTCTCCAACAAAGGGGAGTCTGTCGAGGTGATGGAGAGCTCCGAGTACCTTGGGTTCAGTGCGGATAATAAAATCAGTCCTGATCAGCACTTCACTGACATTTTAGAACACTGGCAACAGTGGCTGTCTGTAAACCACTCGATGTAGTTCCCCGCCTCCTGTTTCTGCTTCATGAAAACATGATTGAACCCATCCTAATCTACGGCTCACCCTCTTCCTTCACAACATCTGCGGCTGCTGGGAGGGGCAAGCTCACCTGAGTCACACGCACTGCTTCACAGCCCTCTCGATGCGCAACCTTTCAAACCTCAACAATAAAGCCATTTTATGCAAAGCACTTGTAATAGCGCTTGACCCTGAGCAGTCTACAAACTCATTTGTTATATTTTGCTCTTCTATAGTCACTGATAAAGAGCACAAGTTTTGTCCCCTTTGCAAAATCAGCTCTCAATGGTCCAAGCATAATCTGTAAATGGCCTGCTTGTACTGTTCTCTTAAAGAACATTGTTGGCGCTCTGTTTATAAAGTAGGTTATTGTATGCTGAATAGTAGAACTTCATGTTCTGTCTATAAAATCTGTATGCAAGTTATGAATGTAAGTTTATGTACGGGTTTGCAAAACCTTTGGAAATAGCAGGATTTCTGCCCCTATCATCCTATCATCACGTAAGGCATTATACTAAATAAAGACAAGCAGCATACAATAACAAATGCCACATTCTGTTTTACACTGTAAAATTGTTAGTGAAAAAATGTTTTTACCCAGTGAAGGTCATAAAAGTCCAATATATTTAATAAGCAATGGCAATTAGGAAGTGTACTTTTTATTTTTCAGTTTATATAAAGCATGATCTGTCATCCTTGGACATCCTGTTGCTGATTAGGGCATGGCTCAGGCCGGTCTGAAGCTACAAAGCAGCCCCATACCCTCATGTTCTCTCTGTCCAGCGAGACCATCGAGAATGTTGGGATGAAGCTGCAATGACTGGTGGTATGCAGTTCTTTCATGTGAGGTGTCTGCTTGTATAATAATGTGCATATTTACCAGAAGGTTACATTTTTCTTTTATCTGTCCACAAAGCATTGCACCACTGATGGTATGGAACATCTAGGTGGTAAGAAGAAAACGTGGAATTGGCCAAAATAGGTAGAGTACTAATTGTGCTCATTTACTTCTGCTCACAGCAACAAACTACAGACCAATGGGGCTTTAGTGGAGATCTGACAGAACCCTGGAAACCCTTTTGTACCCCCCCTCATAAGTTCAAGCCGCTATATTACTCATGAAATAATGAGATCATCAGTGAAGTGTTGCCTTATGCTTTTAGTATAACATTTGTTATGATCTGCAAAGCTCAGATCTCTGTCATTTTGACATTAATATAAGTGAATGTTAATTTAAGTTACAACAAAACGTGTGCTTAATTGTCTGAGCAATTCTCCATTTCTTATATCCACAAGTCCCACAGTGATTTCTCTTCTTTATTGGAAATCAGATCCATTGCCCTCAAAGTACAGTAAGACCCTGCATTGCTGTGTGTTCTCTGGTGGTCTCTCTTCAGAGTGAATAGGTGAGTCCATGGAGCATCCAGGTCTTTAATCCATCTTAACACATGTCCATTGCCTGCAATACATTTTCTGACACTCGTATTTTATTTTTTTTCCTTTTCTCATTAGTTGTTCTTTGTACAGTAGGCCTTCATCTACCTTCAAAGCCTCAAAGGCAGTATCACTACCTGCAAGCATGGATCGTACTTATGCATGTAGAAGGAGATGAGACACTTCCTCATTGCTCTGGGTTGCATCACGGCGAATTAAAAAGCGGCCTGTTGGATTCGCAATTCCTCCCTGACAACACACACTCTGCCTGTGACTCTGCAAACCTGCCACTGTTGCATCATGGGATTCAATCAGTCAGATACTGTTGGCTTTCTCACTTTAAAAGTAAATGACAGGACATCCCAGCATGTAATGTTTGTGCCTGCTTACAAACACTGCCGTGATGCAAGGCAGGAGCCATCACACCTGAACTGCAGTGTTTTACATGGGTGGCTTTTCAAGGCAAATGAACTGGGACTAGTGTGTCTACTGGGGCATACGGGACAACTTCATCGCCAAAGGTCAGCCATCAGAATGATGACTGCAACAATCTTCAACAAGTCCTCACTTGAGATCCTGCGATGAACAGGGGACGCACGAAAAACATTTCCGCATTCCACGTTAGGATTTATAAATGCGACTCAGCATAAGACTCTGGACAGTTATCTCCATATTCAACCATTCATCATGTTTCAGAAAAGTAAAAGAATCTGAAAAGAGGAGGACGGGTCCCCCCTTTGAGTCTTGGTTCCTCTCGAGGTTTCTCTCACGTGCTCTAGGGAGCTTTTCCTTGCACTGTTGCCTTTGGCTTGGACTCAAGACGCGTGTAAAGCTCTTTTGTGGCAACGGCTTTTGTAAAAAAAAGCACTATATAAATAAATTTGACTTTGAAAAACTGAAAATATGAGTGGTTGTGAGCACGCTTACTAATGGCTTAACTGTGTACACACAATCTCAGCTAGCAGCGAAAATGTCCTCCACTCAATTGTTTTTTTTTTTTTTTTGCGTGGACGCACTTGTGTGGACAGGCTCATTTGCGTACGAGACAGTTTGAGTGCGCGGCCCCTCACACATGGCTCAGTGGGGACACCAGCCCCTGTGCTTACTCTTTGGCATGCCTTTCAGCTACCAAGCCCTGTCGAGAGGAGATGAGAAACAAACAACAAATCCCTCAGTCACTCTTCACACCCCCATCCCTCTCTCACACCACGCCAACGCCACATCGAAAACCGTCTGTTCTTCCTCTCCGGCATTTCATCAGTGGGTGAAGAAGCAGCCGTGTGAGGCCCTTCCCTAGGAAAAAGCAAAGAGGAGATACTACCTTCCCCTTCTCACACCGACCCGAGCTCTTTCTCCTTGATGATTATAGCAAGCGGCACGAAACATATCGGAGATGGTCCGTCTTAAGTTAAAAAAGAACCCAAGGTGCTCCAGAGTCGTTTGAGAAACCGATGTCCTTTTTATTGTCAGCAAAAAAAGGATATGAACATTTGTCACATTTTTTTTGTCTTGTATCTTCAAAATAAATTAGAGAAAGACTTGATTAACATGTTAAGTTCAGTAGCAAAAGCTAAAAATGTATTTCTTGTATTTCTGACTCGAGGACTTCCAGTATTGTTGCATTACTACTTTCCATCTCATCAGTAAAGAGCATTCTGCACTGGTCCTGTTTGATTTCTCTCTTGCTGAAAGAGGTACATCCTCTTTGAGATACACGCTTAAGAACTAGAATATTCCAAAATGTTCAAATAATCTTCCACAGGTTTGTGACTAGATTCAATATTTCTTTCTAATGTGGCTAAAATGTTTTTTTTTTGTTGTTTTTGTTATTGTATTTTAATAAGTGTAACAAAATACCTCAAATCATCTCTTTTAAAGAGTAAGCGAGGTGTAATTATTTCATAAACATAAAAGGAAAAAACATTGTGAATCATACCCAGTCAAGTTGCCCAGCTATCTTATCCATTGGGTTCACTGCATTACATCTTATGACAATAAAACTGATGACATTTAGAACAGATAAACAAAACTGCAAGTTAACAACCACTGTCACATTTGTAGAACAACAAACCACCTCACCAGGACCAGGATCAGTTCTACTGTAGACCTATTGGCATGGAGTCATCTGGCTATTCACAATATGTCGAAAAAGCTTTGGAAAAAGGAAAATGAAAACTAAAAGTATGGTCATTGTCCTTCCTGAATGAAGGATTTTCACACTTTCAGGTCTCCACGTTTTTCACACATTCACGTTTCCATAAGAATGCGAAATGAAACACCTATGCTCTTGACGAAGCTTACGCATACATAGTTCAGTTCAACACATTTTGGGAGAAAAAAAACTTCCCAAGTCCACAAAAAGTATCAGCCAAAGGATTCATGTGGCAAGGTGAAGCATCCATGTCCATGCCATCAGACGCAGAGAAATTCCGTAGTTCGTCAAAAGCCTGGTGTCAATTTTTTTATGTCTTTCCCCCAGAACTATTCGTTGCCAATTGCAGCATTGGTACCACTGAAGCCTGTTTAGCCCTAAACATGTAAACGAACAAACTCTTACATTTCAAATGTATTTTTTCCAACCTGTTTTCATATGTAAGCATTAACTAAATCCAGATACCTTGCTGCATTCTTCTCAAAATCAATGATTTTCATAACGGTTCTCTCAAAATGTTCACCTGTTGCTTGTGACTCATTTGATAGCCTTTTAAAGCTATCAAATGACACACAAGATTGAGTCCAGGTAACCCATGCCTCAACCTTCCAGTACAACTTCATCTGTTCGATTTCTGCCATGTTTTTGCATGCTTGGCAGGTCGAGAGAAGCTACGAGAAGATGCTACTTCCTTCCATGTTTCCATACAGGTCCGCCAGTTTTTTGAAGCGAGGTCCCCAGTTGCTGAGGTAGTCGTAGCTCTGTTCCGAGTCCGAACTGAGGGACTCGAGTGAGCTCAGCGACTCAGCCACTGAGCCGCTGCCTTCAAACGCGTAGGTTTGGAGCGAGTCGTACGGCGGCGCTGAAGGATCCACGTCGGCCTCCTTCAGCCGGTCCCAGATGAACTCCCGAAACAGCACGTTGTCGGGGAGCATCTTGTATGCTGCTCTCGATGCTGTGGACGGCGGGTAGGGGAAGAAGGTCGGCGTTTCGGGGGTGATGTCCCGCCGAACCTTGGGGTCACGCATAATATTAAGGTTGCGCAGGGTGACCATGTCGAAGGCCTCGGTGTCTTCCTCACCGCCTCCCTCGTCATCGTAGCGGACGATGTTTTCTCGGATGTCTCTCTCATCCTCCAAGATGAGGGGCTCCTTTCTTCGGCGACGCATCATCACAATCAGCAGCACGAAAACTGCAAAAAAAAAATGAAAGTTATTCAAGAAATTCAAGTTATTCCCATCAGTTAACTGATGGATAGCTGTGCAAATGTTTTAATGATCAAAAGTCCATCTACCATTTTCTTTACTCAACCAATGTATCCTCAGTTTATTGCCATTGCCCTGATGCATAATCTGTGTCAGGGTATGATATACATTATATGCATGAATACCAGCACATTGGTATTACTGGTAGAAAAACTCATTGCATGACCCAGAAGCAAAATTTCAAAGTCATCCACAGTAAATTACAAATTAATAATCATGTAACTTGAACTGTTATCTGAGTGCTAAAACCACTCATCACCTCTCATCAAACTCTCTGAGTTCATTATATTTATACATTAGGTAATTAAATGCTTCAGGCAAACCTTTCTGTTTGGGTTCAGAGACAGATATATATGCTGCTTTATGCTTGCCAGATTTCCTGTGATTAAAACAGAACTGTGTGTAATGCTGGCAAAACTAAACACAAACGTCTGGAACATTTTGCAAATAAATAAAGCTTTTTTTTTATCAAAGCTTGCAAGCAGGCCACAGCAACAAACATGACTCAGGAAAGTAATTGAAGCCCTTTCTAAAAACAAAGCCCTCTCATTTCTGAAGTACAACTCAGTGCTAGTTCTAATTTCAGTCACTGGATGGACACTGAATTTCACGTATCCATTTCCCACAAGAACCACTGCATTGTCCAGTGAACAGAAGCTCCATTGCTCAAGTCCCCAAAGGAATATCGCAAGTGTGTGAAACTTGGCCAAATATCCAACATGTGAGACTGAACTGTGGCACTGGGCACAGGTTCATTACTGACACAATGTAAAGTGCATTGTTGAAAGTATTTTCCTGTTACTGAAAATTAACATTTTCATGTATCTGTTGAAATAACAACCCAAACTTAGTGACTGTGTACATGTAGTTAATAATCTCACTTTCATCTTTGGTCCACAGGAATTAGTTCCATTAGTAAATGTGCTGAATCTAAACTACGGCATTTTCAGATTTTTTAGTCATTGTTATTAAGCACGAGTATCGTTTACTGCAGATACAGAGAGCGCATACAGAGTTTCCATTTACAACTCAGTGCCATTTGCCCTTGTTCACAAATGCTGTGAAAATGACTCTTTCACCAGCTCGCCGGAACAAAGAGCACAGCCAACCTCATTACCAGATGGAGCAAATCACTCAGTAGCCAAGCCAAACGCCCTCCTTCCTCCCGTCCACTCACATGCATGTCGCCCATAAGTACAATCATGTGCTCACAGCCACTTACACAAAAGGCAACAGCATTAATGATCAAGCGAATTGCAGGGCAGTGATGTTAAAAGGCATGTTAAATTGGCACATACTGGTTTTAAAAAAATATATTCGTTCCAAAGCGTTTCCAGTAGAATCCACCAGTACCTCTAACCCAATCTCACCCTTTTCTTCTTGCTCTCATATTGGTTGTGAAAATAAGCAACAGTGCCTGGTGTTGACTGGCAAACGCCTAATGATCCCTCATCCATCAACCCCTCAGCAGGAAGGAGGAAAAAATCACAATATGTGTCTTCTCTGCGGTGTCTGGATTTCCGTGGTGCCTGTGAACCTCGCAGGAAGTGAAGCACACGCCATTTTCGTGCGTTGTCATTGTGGCGAGAGAAAGGAAGAGGAAATGAAGAGATGGGGGTCGGAGCCCTCTGAGGAGATGTGCAACTGCATGGTCGTGTGAGGGTGACTCGGGGGTCTCGCGTCAGTCTCACAGAACGAAGCACTAATGAGATCAGCTGCAGCTTAGATGTCAAAGCAAATACCTGCGAAACTAAACCATGTTTGGCGTCTTTGGGCTTCGGCACTTAATTTGTTGGCTAAACGACACCTGCCTTGAACCCACAAAATATTTAGAAACAGGGTCTCTACTATTCAGATAAACAGGGAATTTAATTTAATGAAAGATGTATGTGTAAGTTGTGCCCTTTAAAAATATTGTTTTATTTAATATGCAGGTTTCCACAAAACACGAATTTCAGTATTTACATAGACCTGAGTTGTAACTTCTAAATGGGGTTGGGATAAGTGCTAGACCACCAACCAAATGCCAAGTACAACATTGTAAAAATAAAAAATGCCATTGTAGAACCCACATGCTGTTTCAGACATCTTTGTTCTGGGCAACAGATGCAAATTGGGACCCCAAGGAAAGATTGATTTCACGTTATCCTGGACTTGCTGTAATTGAATTGTGTGAACGATCCATGATGTGCAGTCGATGAAGAACAAGGAGAATTTTCAGTGCCTCTCTCGGTGCCTTTTGGCTTATGTACATCATTGTAATGAACTGAGGATGGACATGCTGTGATCCCATTCGTACCTGTCCCGTCTCTGTCAGAGCCAGCAGTCACCTGTCCTGACATGGCAGGCAGCCGTTCAGGTGGATGAAGCGTTCAGTGCTGCTATGAAGCTAAGCTGACTGCAAGAAGCATGCATTGGAAATAAATACAAAATAACATTCAAAAAGCCTGTTTGTTGTCTTTCCCTGTTTGCTGTTCCAGTTTATGATCTGTATGCTTTCAAGCTTTTCGAAAACTAGTCCTTGGCAAGCAAATGCTATTTGGTATGATTTAACAACTGTAGCATGTTAATAACTTAGGAAGCTGATATGTCTGTTCTCATTTTAAACGTACTCTGTGCACTCTCCTGCAATTTGGGCAAATCACCCTGTTTCCACTTGATGAAAATGGGAGATGTGGTCAGTTTGATACTTCCTGATTAAGCCAACTCCAGAAGCTATACAGTAGATAAAATAGAACTGTCATTTTCAATGTGTAACATTAAAATGCATTAGGTGTTCTTGAAAGAGGATTGTCAAGTGGCTTCACCTTCAAGAACTACCTCATGTGGCTTTTGTGCGAGGGAGGGGAAGTCATTCCCCCCTTTATGCAGACAAGATGAATCCTGAGTCCCATTCACATTGCTGTGAAATTCTGGGCATTACACCAAAAGTTAGCAGTTAATTTTCCTCTTCAGTGATTATTTTGTTTCAGGTCTGTTCAGCTAGTTGGCATTGCTGCCACAACAAGAGGAAGGCAGAGAGGATGGGGTGGTGAATTATAAAACACATCATGCAAAGAGACACGCCCATTTATGCAAATAGGAACTGTATTGCTTCTTACTCCACTGACTTGAATAGGCGTGCTTTGTCCAGTCTTACCTTATGACAAATCTTTAATTAAACAGCATCTAAAAACAAGTGTGTTGAAAATATTCTACATAACCAAGCAAAGTTATAATCCTATAAATCTCCAAAAGGAGTCGTCATGATGAGGTCCAGCAGTCTGCTACTATCACACTGATGTTTTATAATAAGCAGGTACTAAGAATATAAATAAAAACCAACTCTTGCCTTATACTGAAAACATTTCAATAACTTTTTTTCTTGTCATAAAATTGTCACATCACATATTCGTTATATAGAGACTTGCATATCCATGGATCACACTGTATTCGAAATTTCATTTAAATGTTAAGTTCACATAAATAAAAGCAATGAGTTCAAAGTCTGTATGAAACGTCTGAGATTTAAAGATGAACAGTTCTAGCTTGACCTTTTTCAAGGCTGACTCTAAAATTATGGTGAAGTTTTGCCATCCTTGAAGATCTTTAAAAGATACTTTAAAACTAAGCTTCATAAAAGGGGTATTTCTCAGGAGTTAAACATTTCCAGCATCAGAGCATTTATGAACACTTTCCCGCATAAACATTTGCCAGCAATCACTCTTAAGCTCAGAATGCTCCATTATTGCATTAACCTCAGTTTAGATCTATTAAATGGGTCATAAATTGCTATACTTCCTAACATGCAGTTCAGTTGCTGAAATGGTGAAGTGGACACACATATGCTCCAAATGTTTGTCTTTAGTTTCTGCTTTAATTGTACTACAAATTCTAATCATTTGTATCCTGGCCAATTTGTCATTCTATCCCATGCTTCCAGCACACAACCACACACCGTATGAATACAGAGTTCTTTATGAATGAGAGCAATATCACCGCTCGGCTCATTCTTAGAGAGATTTGTCTTTGCTGCCACTTTGATTATGTAGAGGCCCATAATCTACGCCGAGTGACGCAGTCTGCTTGGGTGCTGCAGGGAGAGCTTAGCTCAGCCTCCACAGGGACAACAGGACCGCAGGCTGACAGATCCTCAGGAGGACTCGCTCTCGTCCCCCTCAGCTCATCCGACCTCACAGCCAAAACAATGCAATCACACACCAACGGCCGCACCGTGGCAGCTAGCAGGCTGAGCCCGAGCAGGGCAGAAGGGGAGAAGCTTGAGAGATGAGAAAGAGAGAGAGAGAGAGAGAGACGAAAGACAGAGAGAAGGCAGCATGATGTTGCTGGCAGTGTTAAAGCACCATAGGGCTGTAGGGAAAGACAGAGAAAATGTAGAATAGGAAAGAGATGGGACGAGAGGAGCAGATGTGGAGAGGAAGAGCATATAATTCCACATCAGGGTGACGACACGGTAAAGAAGTGCAACAAAGCAGAAGAGGGGCAAACTTAAGGGGTGGCATATTAAAGAGCTGCATGGATTGGCTGCTTATTAAAGAACAACCAAAGATGCCAAAACATCAGGGTTGTAAGAGGCCTCGAGTCCCACGGCACCAGGGGGCGCTCATGAGTGACCAGAGGCACGAGGCTGCATTACCATAAGCAGAGGGAGGGTTCTATTGTTGTGGACAAAATCTTTCACTACAGGAAAGCCCTTTCACTCACTTCCCTTGCCCCTTTGAAGTGTTCATTGCAGTCAGAACCACAAGTATTTCACAGCTTAAAATGAGGGCAAACTCCCGACACAAGGCCTCCTTACAGTTCTTTCAGCTACAAACCTTTTATCCTATTTTGGGGGTTTTTCCAACCTGTTCAAACGTTTAGGTTGGTAATGTGGTGTAACTCTGCAAAGGTCGAGAGCACAGAAGATTTTTGAATGTTCTTAAAGAGGTAGAGGGTTCCTGATAGATGAGGACACACAAGGGAAGCATATTTAATGTGGTGATCACTCTGTGTTGAGTGAATTTCCTTCATCTGTGGCTTTATAGAAAGCAATTTGGAACGGGGCAATACAGCTCTGATGAGCTGAAAACAAAGCCATTGGGCCAGATGGGCCTCTGTGTACTGCTTAAAAAGCAGCGTGGCATTACTTATTCTCTATGATGTTCCCTATCAAACTGCAGCTAAAAGTTGAGGGCTGTGCTATTTAGAACATTGGTGGCCTTGCTGCTTGCAAAAAATTACAAAGGTACAATACATACACATATGAACACACACACACACACACACACACACACACACACACACACATATATATATATATATAATTATAATTATGTTACAGGGTGATTGTGGTACTTGTGTAGGCTGAGACCTGTCTGGGGTTTTGGAGGCCTTACCCAGCAATATGAAGATGCAGGCGAGAATGGCGAGCAGGGCTCCGGTGCTCAGGCCGGCGGGGAGCGTGTGGGCGACGGCCCCGCAGGCCTGCGGCACGCCATCCACGTCACAGTCGCACACGCGCACCAGCAGCGTGTTGGTGCTGCTCAAGGAGGGACTGCCGCTGTCTATGATCAGCACGGGCAGCTGGTACAGCGCCTGCTCCCTCCGCCGGAACCCGCCTCGTTTTGTTAGAACCGACGCTGTGTTGTCTGTGGGGGGGAGAGGTCAAGGGTTGGCATGGAAAGGTCAAGGTCACAATGTGAGAAATATTACAAAAAAAAACCAGTGTTTTTTTTTGTTTTGTTTTACTTTAAAATTAGCACATCAAACAATATGCATTTATAATTAAATTGTTGATGGATGGATGGATGGATGGATGGATGAATGGATGAATGGATGGATGGATGGATGGATTAAAGATTGCCATGCTTCCGATCAACCCTAGTTCTCCTCACTCCTCACTCTCTTCACCTGTTGGCTCAGTTGAGTCAATGGATTCTTTCCTGGACTGCACTTCCCTGAGTCCGCATAACATTTGCATCACCTCAATCCACTTATCAATTTGACATCACCCGAATACTTTGAACGTCCATTCTCACTTTAGGCTTCACCATAAATTCTATCATATTCAGTTTTCCTCATGTTCAGTTTCCCACATGTTCCCACCTGTTATTCTGCTGTCTGTGGGTTTTGTATTCTCCTCTCTGTATTGGTCATTTCTATTTGCTCGTTTGGATTCCTGACCTGAGCTGATGTTTTTGCTACTCCCATATGTAGCATTTGCTTCTCATCACAGTACTGGCCTGTGTCTGTTTACTGATGAAGGTTCTGAATTCTTCCTTGGCAGTTAAAACCTTCTTGTTTACTTTTATCCACGAGTGTCTACGCAGTTTTTGTCACATTACAGATATAAATATATATGTAATATACAGATAAAAATATATTCAGAATAGAGGTCTTAAATATAGAAATGCATCTAATATGATATTAAGCAATCACACTAGAGATAAGTTCAGCCCTGGAGACCCAAGTCAAATAATGTCAACAGTTGGAAACATTCTGAAGGAAATCATACCCCTATAAATATACTGAACAACAGTGAATCCATGGCAGTGACAGAATTTGACAAAAAAAACAAACAACAAACAAACAAACAAAAAACCCAAATCATACAAACTGAAAACAATCTCATCTCTTAGAAAAAGAAGATAGGTATTTTTGTTCACATAGAGATTTTACTTTACTCAGAGATTAAATTATACTTTCAAATGGAACTTTTTCCCTTCAAATATTCTATATCTTATATCTTATCTGTTTATATCCCTGCACTACTAAACCACCAATTAACATTCAAATAACATTGAAAATCCAAAAAAATCTAATCTGGAAAACTCCATTCAAAAGTGAGGCAAATAACATGAGAGTTTTAATGTCTTATTTATGGACAATATCTTGACGTCTGAACTTCTTCAAACACCCAGGCCCACTAGAGTGGGTGCTGAAAGGTAGGGTCATCTACAACGAGCTTTGTGGTGTACTGAAATATCCCTTTAAGACATGTATTTTCTATTAAGGTAGAATCAAAGATCTGAGCCTGGAATTTCAGGTAGTGTTATATGAGCTGGAATACAAGGTCTGCAGAATTAGCCTATGAACAACATAAAGCTATATTAAAAAATGTTGGATTTCAGCCTTAAATCAATGACATAGGCTCACAGCGGCACCCTGAAATACAGTTATGAACGCAAAAGCAATGGTGACAAATAGCCATATTCAAAATTTCCCCTAGCTGGTTAATTTTGCATTGTTGTTATCACTCTAAGTAAAACTGCTGCTGTATTATGCAGTGAGGCCCATTTGGTAGCTGAAATATGGCACTGAGAATGATTGGAAATGGATAATTTGACCAAGTAAAATCTATTTCAAAATCCCACATTCTGGTTGTTTCCATGCGAAGACCTTTGTGAAGACAAATCTGTCAAATGAAGAACTATAACAGCAACAAAATTCTACCTTATAGAAATGGGCCTGTAAGACATTACCCTTTAATTCCACAAACCCCATCTTACTGCTCAGTAGTAATGCAGCATTACTACTCTGTCTTGTGTATTCCGTCTTGTTCTGAGAGCGCCGTTAGCCCCAGGCAGTGCTTGGGAGGTGCTCTGCCTACCTTTGTTGTCTCGCAGGGTGAAGTTCTGGTTGCTGGCGGCAGGCGAGGCGAGCGTGAAGAAGAAACGATGGCCACCAGGGGGCTCGTCTTTATCCACTGCACTGATGGTCTGGATCACCTGAGCACATGGAGCCAGACAAGACAGTATTTGGCTACATGCTTGGGCCAGGCTACCGGAAGCCTACAGACAGAAAGGGTGGAGCAATCGCCTGCATGCCGTTGGACAGATGGAGGGTTGGGAGGTTTGCACCAGCTTGGGTGCATCGACAGGTCAATGGTTCATCAAGTTGCTAGATGTGATTGTATTCTACTTGCAATATTTTGCTCAAGTTCACTACAACACTGAGCAACAGTCCTAACTGATGAAGCCTATTACATACAATTAATTATCTCTCTTAAAGCTTTATTTTAACATCTTCAGTTGAATTAAAGGTATAGAAGTTTCAAACAAGTTGTGATGAAAGCCACTATGAAATCATCCACAACACACATATCAGAATGTGGGCATCAATAATATAACTCATATAACTATTTGATGCAGTAATGCTACTTAACACCAGTCAACATTAAGATAAACACAGAGTTAAAACAAGCTTAAGTGAAAATAGAATTCTATCTTAGTTAAAGAGCAAATTTTGCAGAGTTTGAGGAAATTATACTGACTGTAATGGCTTGCAGTTCCCTTTTGTGGGTTTATACAGATTTAAATTTAAATATACGTTTCCTGTATTTCCTTATATTATATGAATTTAATTAATATTTCAGGCTTCCGCAGCATTTTAATATGCATCTCTAGATCTTCTCTGTTGATAAATCACATTATTGTTAATTCATTAGAGCTAAAGATGACAGATGAAGGAAAATAAACTGGCCTATTTCAAGATTAATGTTATGGATCGAAGTCGATTCATTTTGAAGACTAAAGTCTTAAGCACAAGTGATGCCACTTATCGCTTATAATTGTACTAAGTGGTGATTTGGCAGAGTCCGGGCTCAAGCTTAAGAGCAGAGTCTTTTTAAAGAGATCTAAATCTTCATGGGTAGTACAAGAATCAATACTGCCTGATTAACTTATGAGGACGCTGTCCTCTTATGAGGAGGTTGCAGGCTTGCCATTGATCTAGACGATGGTAGCATAGCAGTAATAGCTAAGCTAAAACTAGGCTTGTGTATAAACAAAGACTGTAGGACAGAATCAGTCAGTAAATCCTCTTCTGAAACACGTGGCGTGCTCCACCCCCTGAATTCTTACATGTGATGCCAACAGTACTGTCACTAGCCAGTTGTATGAAAGTGCTGTGAGGGCCCAAGCAAAATTAACTGAATGTGGGCAATATGATAATTATGTGTGTACTTATGTTGTGTCTGGTATACACAAAACCGGCGTCTGACAGTCATTAAAGGGAAAACAAAATACTTATTTGATTGATAGATGTTTCTAAAGCAAATGTTTCTCTTTGAAGCACTTCTACCTTGAACACTGTGCACGCTAGAAAGAATGACTGATGCTGGTGTTGTGCTGAGTAGCTGATCTGTTCGGCCGCTGTGAGAACATTCTGTCCACTAACCAACACTGAATCCACATTTCACTCTGTGCTCTCTCCTCTCTGATACTGACACTGCCATGCCTTACAAAAACACGGGACCTTGGAGAGGACCTGGGTGAACTCCTGCTAGCTGATTGTCAGAGGGAGATGAGGTGGGTTGGACAGTCTTTAGTAATAAACCCATCTTGGCCAACCAGTGTAACTCCATTTTCCTTTTTGGGACTTTTGCCAGTGAGTCCACACACTTGCTTTTGCACAGATTTTTTTTTTCTTTGCTTTTTAAAAGGCTTATTTCCACACCACTTCTCAGTATTTTAAGCACAAAAAACTAAACAAACACATATTCATTTATATTTAATGTTTTTGGTGACCAATTTTGGGCATTGTTACACTGTGAAGTGTTAAATTAATGGTGCCCTTTAGAGACCGGTTGTAGCACTTTAGGGGCATGTTTTAATCAAAGCCTTGCATATATTGCTATGGCAACAGAGCAGGCCTTTCCACACAGTCTTGGGATTGGAGATAGGTGATCTGCTCATTTCTTTCTGTATGAGCAAAAAACCCCATATCACATGAAGGGCCTGCCTGACACAAATGCCACCTCCCTAACTTTGACACAACATCCTAGCTCATTATGGCATCACAGTGAGACACGTGTCAGTCACTGTGTCCACAGCTTAGCTTGTACATTCACAGCCGTTCCGTCACGCCATAGAGCGAGCACTGCTATTTCTCCACATGAACAACGAGATTATGGTTTCCACTGAAATGAAAAGAATGAAAAGTGATAACACCAGTCACCATGGCTACAGCGAGAAGTACTGGGGGTTGCCGTGGAACCCCACCCCTGTGTTGCAGAGGCCTGTTCGCGGAGGTGTGGAGGCAAGCACCTAAACAAATAGCTAGTCTACCCATAAACATGATAAAGGCACAACTGAGCTTTTCAAAGAGAAGATAGAAACCAGGGAATAGAGTGTCAAGAGTAATCATTTGGTTTCCAATGACCACATTCAATCACCAATCGTAATACAACAGTGTCCTTAAGCACAACTGCCATGAAGGTCATTAATATATATGCAATGTGCATATAATAATATTCTAATAGCCACACTGGGACATTTATGACAAGCATTATGCCTTTGCTATACCATATTCTACATAATGATGACGCAATAAATAATAATCAACAGACAAGTGAATGACCTACTTTGCATAGATATAAAATTTCAGGAACTATAGCAAAGAAGCTATGGGTACTGGAAACACTTAAAGCAGAACCGAAGCCACTTAAGCACAATATTACACTTTAATGGTTTGACCCCTCCTTAACCACATCATAATAGAACCTTATGCTTCACTAGATGACAATTCCTGCTACGTCACACCAGCCCCTGTGTGTGTGTGTACGTGTGTGCACATTCATGCTTGCTACCGCTGAGCCGTACGTTTTCATTAGTGAAACAGCTGAGAAGATTCTACATATGTTTTAGAAGTGCCCTAGAGTTAGTATCACTAAGTGGGAAAACGAAGAAGAAATCCATGCAGGAGAGGTTTGATGCCTAGGGCCTTTGTCACTGGCTCCGTTTGTAAAATGGTTCTCTGCTGTAGGACTCTCAACACACAGAATGCCTCTTACTGTGCTTACAGCAGAACAAAAGACAAGCTCTACATGTAGCGCTTGCTCTTGGTGTACTAATGAAATCTTCTCATGACCAAACATGTTTCTGCTGAGTGTTACCTATCACTGCAAAGCACTGATCAGCATTTCGACCATGGATCAACACTTTAGGATTTAGGAGACTGTGTAATTTTCTGTTAAAAACAGTATTGCTGCTTGATTATAATAACCGATGCACTATCATGATGAGTAAAGGTTTAACGGAATGCCCTACAGAAAACGTCTCCTTCATCATCACAAGATACAAAAATGTAATCCCAATGCAATATGATTTAACAAGATCCAATACCACCCTGACCATTCCTAGGCTAAGCCAGGGTTCTTTAACACGTGGCATTAACATCCAATATGTATGCACATGTAATATTTGGACAAGAAAAAGTGGATTTTAGGAGCTGGCCATTAAAATGCACGCATGCCGAGAGCACATCTCACCTTCCCCCCTCGTTATGCAAATGAGCTTTAGCGCGCGGCACATCGGCGTCCTTGGCCACCCGAGAGCCTGGCCATTTTTAAGCAGCGCCCTGACGACATTCCCTGCTAAACAAGTGCGGCCTGGTTCAATTTCATTTGCTAACGTGCAACACCTCGGGATTCTCTTCATCCAAATTCTAAAAGTACACCTTTCACATATCAATGAAGAGAAGAAAAGGCACTGTCCATGATATTTCTCTACCCATCAGGGATAAAAACATCTGCAGATGGTCCACCTGGCTCTTGCGGATCACAGCCCCGTCTACATACCCCAGCGGAGCAGTGCAACGTCTGGGCATAAAGCTTCCCCTGGCACTCACGCTTGCCGATGGCATGTCCGCGATGATCGCGGATCGCGACCTATGCCTCTCTCGCCGCGGCCCACCCACTCACCCTGGACAGCCTGGCTATAATATCAATTAATACCGTGGCACGAGACAGGCCGGCCGCTGATCCGCGATGCCCCGCATTTGCGCTCCTGGGGAGTGAGAGCTGCTGCTAATTAGCAGCTGAGAAATGGCAGCACATTATGAGTTTATTATGCTTCCCCGTGTTAACTTGCGACACCGGAGGCTTTGAGGGACTGAGCGCCTGGCCAAGCGTTTGGACTCACCGGAGCCTGAGGAAGCCATGCCAATGCAGAGGCAGGCAGCTCGGTGTGGCTCTGGGCTAAACACAGGCCTGTATGAGCATGAGCAAAACATCCAGCTTCCAGGAATGTAGTCTTTTATAAAGCCTTTAAAAATGCACAAAGGCTGTTCATAGGCAAATGTTTTTAATAAAGGGGACTTTTAAAGGGTCACTTAGCAGGCTAGATGCATTTAGACCAGTAAAGATACTGTATATCTGATTGCTACTGATGAAATGAAATGATTGACACTGAGCTGTTATAAAGATTTTATTCCCCGGATTAGCCTATAATAGTTATACAATTTGCTTTCATATTCTATGTACAAAGCTGTGACTCCAAATGCAAAAAAAAAGCAAATGCAAATGAATTTGATAAGATCTGAAGTGGATAGATTATAATCCTTAATCTCGAAATTACATGTGCAGTGGAGCTCAACACTATAAAACAGAAGTACATTGTGCTGATTAGGATTCATGGCGAATACGGTGCATGTATCTCCTATTTTCATGTGCAACAAAAGCACACCAACAAAATATAAAGAGAGCAAATGAAGGAAAAATATAAAGCAGCCTAATGGCTATTTCTGTACTAGTGCATCATTTTGATCTATTACACTTACTTCTCTTTCCAATCTGGCTTCCCCCTCCTTTTCCTGATCATATTTTCCAAATGCCAGGAGCAGATAGATCACTCCTAGTGATATATTCACTCATTTAGCTACAAAAAGGGCAAATGCTAAACAACTCATAAGGAATGCACAGAAGTTCCTCACAGAGCAGACCTGTGTCTCCCGCAGGTGAAACAAACTCTGCATTGTTTTGTTTTTATGATACTTTTCATTACGCACGAACGCACAGAATATTTAAACAGCATGCACCACAAATTAAAATACCCTTTTGGAAAAATGGCATTCGGCGGAACCTCTTGTCACCGTATGATGTAAATGATGAAAGCATCAATTATGAAAACGGCCTATGGAATTCATGATGCAGTTGACGATGCAGAGAAGTGTAAGAAATTATCACGCACACAAACACATAAGTGCACACACATACACATTTGAAGGCACATGCACACACCTAGGACTATTGTTTACCTGTCCAGGTGATGCATTCTCACAAACAAGTGTTTCATATTCGATGGCAAAGACTGGAGCGTTGTCATTTATGTCCATCACTGTAATGACAGCCAGGCTTCTTCCCACCTGAGATGGGTCCTCTGAAAAAGATGTAGAAAAAGAAGACGAGATAGAGAGAGTTGTGAATAGGAAAATTTATAAAATATGCAATCTGTTAAATATGAAAAAAGCAAAATGGTTTATAGCTGGCATACACGTCCACTGACTCCAACCATGTGACAGTGTCCAGCAATAAATTAATCACAATAACTAATTATTTCTGACAGAAGTAAAAGAGGGAAGCTATCATTGAGCAACACTACCAGACACCAAATTATCTCAAAAGCTCACAAGTTTGACTAGGAGAGATGATTAAGACACTGCAGAAGGAAATAAAAGAGGCAAAGGTGAAAAACCTAGAGGCGAATAACCTTTTGGGTTTCTAGCGGACCAGTTGTTCCAGTTGGAACTTTCTAATGTGCAGATCTACCCAGGTCCATTCCTCTGCTTATTAAGCAAACCCTTTTTTCCTTTATCAAAAATACATGTACTGTATGTATGTACGCTCACTACCAGTGACTCATAAACAATTTCCAGATTTCCAGAAACACTGCTGTACCTGATACACCACTACCTGTTACAATGCCAATGTCAATATCACTACTGTATGGAAAACAGCCCACAACCCACAACGCAAACATCTGCAGTTGTCCAGTGTTCAGAAACAGACCAACTACACGTTGTAACTATACATGATTAATGCACTTAAATTGTAGCTGTATGTAACATGACCACATGCAGTGACCAAAAAATGGTTGTGATCAGTAAATGAAGCACAAGGAAATATATGATAATAAAATGTATGTAAAATGGTTGAAGGTACTCATGGTTGATGGTTGTTGGTAGCCCCTTGTGCATCAGTGTGTCCTTGTGAAGTATCACTAGTGCATACTGGGGAATTGTAACCTTTTCCTTGATGTATTCCCTACAAATATTTTTTAGTGTTTAAAGATTTCTAGAAGTTTCTGAGTGTTTGAATTATTAATTTGTTTTTATCCAAGTTTGTCTTTAGTATTACTCAAACAGAATATGTCGTGTAACCACAAGTCTGTGAAGAAACATAAGCACAGACAGTCCAATTATGCTAAATGTCCATTGGATTTGGGATCTCTGTATAAATGCTATGGTTATTATAAACCTGGAGAAAGTCACTTGGATTTCTGTCTAAATATCACATTCACAAGTTATACTGTAATCCTACACATTTTATGTCTTCAGTGCATCCTGAGTTCTTTGATATTTATTCCAGTATAACCATTTATAGCAGGACTGGTGTCTGTATAAAATGGGTTTGAGAATCGGTAGGGTTAGAAAAATGTTAAAGCTAGCTGAAGCTTAAATTCTCTGATGATTGCTTCTAAAAATCTGCTGGATGTTATTATTACGCATTACACATGTATTGTCCTTGAGGCAGACCAATACTTTTTGGCTAGATTCGGGTTGCAGAGAATACAAGTAAATGCCTTCTTGAGTGTCTCCATACTTAGGAAAAGTGCTAAAACTCCCTTCTTACAGGATACGACTGAATATTTACCAGCATGTTAAATCGCACAGGACTGATTTATCCTGGGGCAATTTCAACAGTTGATTTATATAAGGTTTAAAATACACAGTATGAGACTCTGCAATGTGTGTCTGTAAAAAGTCACTATTATGAAGGATTTGAATGGGACGAAAATAACAGTGATACACTGCTAATACTTACATTACCTCACATAACCATTTAAATCTAATCTAAATGCAATCTGGCAAATTGGTGCTCTTTGTGTATTGACCTCTGCTGATGATACGTCCAACAGTCATTGAATCCCAAGTGTTTCAGATAAATGATTTTTGAAATGGTGTAAACAAGCAAAAAAAAGGACCAGCATGATTTTTTTACTGCTTTGATCTCAAATCTATTAATTGTGTCTGGCCAGTCTACAGAGATTCCGGAAAACATAATTTTTCAAAAGGATCTTTCAAAGCAATCCACTCTAGTCCTCCAAAACATCATTTGATTGAGCAAAGTACCACTGGCTCCGGTTATTCCATACTTCAAAAGCAAAATGGTTTTGTAAGTGAGGTCACTTATTCTAAGTGAGGTCAGTTTCTCTATCTGGCTAGGACATATGTTTTACAGTAAGCAAATCAAAACTTAGGTTGGACAGTGACCGCCATCTTTGTCCTTGGAACCGCACTAGCACCTGTACTGTATTCTATATGGACAGCATCTGTCTGATGTCAAGGGAAATCACATTTGCATAGTCAGATGGAGAGCGTGCCCACTCACATGCCTTCGTCAGCACCTCATCTCTCGTTCACCACTGTTAGACTTGGCCAATAGGTCACAGCCAATCCCAGGAGACTAAATTAGCATAATGCTCCGTGACAGCCCTGCCATGATCCCTGTCCAAATGTACCTTGCCATATAGCTTCTCTGTTTCTTAAACACAAATGTCAAAATATTATCTGCATGCTCAAAATAGCTGTGTAAACTCCACAACAGTATACTGTTCAAATTTGCATAACCTCATTCTTATGCGTTTTTGCTTATGCACTGCTTATAGACCAAATCTGTGGATCCAGAGAATTCCATATACATTTACATATGTAATCATCTGCACCTAACTTAACCTTAATACATTTAAGCAGAATCAAAATTTACCATTTAGACCACATAAAAAAAAAAGTTTCTCTTTTCCTTTCTAAGAGTAAATATGATATCAGGAAGTGTTTTGAGAGATTCCTTTTGGAGAGAAAATGCACTGGTCTGTGAAACTAAATGGTGCATTAAGCTGTGAGCAGAATATTTGTAACTGTTACTTTTATTAAATATTAAATGTTGATGTGAAAGGATTAAGGTGGAGCATTGCATACACTCAAATGCTGAAATATTTGCTCAAATATTTGTATGACCCTGAGTATGTTGTTGATAAGAGATGCAGAGATAAACTGAATAAGAAAATTCATGTGATAACTCAAAAACGTACAAAGCACACAGCTGAGGTCCAGGCTGACCTTGCTGTGTACAGGATGTCAACAGCTCTTCATGTTGTTAACTATGTTCATATAGATGTTTGTGATGTTAAAATGTTTACACATGTTTGAGGAATTTGGTTAAGTAATTTTTTTTAATTAAAATGACTGTCCACAGAAGAATAAGTGCAGCTTGACTGTTCTGATTCACTCCTCCAAGTTCCCCGTGAACTGGATCAGGTGTAGTGGAGCAGCACGAGGTCCCCACGGCAGTAGCTGAGACTGACACCCACCCACCAGAAGCAGCACTGCAAGCCACACTTACGGCTCTCTATGGCAAAGATGGTGATGTTGTGGACCGAGTTAACCTCTCTGTCCAGGGCTTTGGCTGTACTGATGACCCCAGACACAGCATCCACGTTAAAGTAACGTTCCAGGTCTGTGTTCCGATCTATGGAGTACCTGCAAACAGAGACGAAGCAGAGAGGGAAATGAGCAGACAGACACCAGAGATGATCTGAAGACAGATACAGTAGATGTGAACTAAGAACTAAGTAAAGACCTGTGTGTATGTGTGTGTGAATGAGTGCTTGTGTGGGTGTATGCGTATGCAGACATTTTGCTCCTCATTAAAACATCCATCTAATATTCAGTCATTCATTCTTTATCAGCAGATGCTCCAGTCATTAAGATGATCCACCTGATTAGCAAACCTGGCTTCTGCATTCAAACCCTAATTAAAACTGTTATCAATAGGTTCTTTCTTTACATTTTTTTATTTTGTTCCATCTGTCCCTTTAGATTTAATGTACAAGGTTTGGATTTCTTTAATGAGAGATTCTGTATATTGAAAAAAAGGCTGGATATTCGCACAAGTTCAATATACATTACCTCCTTTTAATGTTGTAGGACTCGTTATGGTTTGAAACTCTTTTTTGTAATATTAAAAATCCTATTCTGTGTAAATGAGCTTATATCAGTAGAGCTCATTTACACAGAATAGAAAAGCTGCAAAGGCAATTTATAACCACAATGGTCAAGTAATTAGATTTTGAGATTAAAATTACAGGCAATCACAACTGTCCAAGATGGAGCTGCATGCAATATTCCTTCAATTAGCAAGCAAGTAGTGGCGATCCCTTGGGTGGACATGAACAGTTTACTAGCATTCAGTCTTTTTATGTAGATCTCGAATGCCACGGCTCCTTCTTGCCTTCCAGTGGGAATGCCCTTCTCTGTGCCAACAGAGCACTTAGGATCTGTTGGCATGGCAGAAAAGGCAAGGAAAACATGTGCCATCTGGCCAAGACAAATGCCATTGTCACAAGCCATAATATTCCATGCCAAGTTATGTGAATTTACCATGTCTCCATAAACCAGATTTGTTTAAACCAAATTTGTTTGGCTAACACCGATAAAGAGTTGCGGCTCCTCCGATCCTCTGGGGGCGATCCCGGTTGGACAGTGGCGGTGCGATATGGAGACACTGCCCATTACGGTGTGTGGCCCGGCGTTGCACAGAGCACAGCAGGCTTCTTAATGAAAGATCACAGGGTTCCTACTTTCCACTTCAGTTTATCGCATGGTGGCCAAGCAGATGTCTGTCTGTCCTTTTAGTAATCTGTAGCTTGTGCAGTGAGAAAGGGCGTGGGCTTTGGCAGGTGGAGAAAGAGGCGTAGCACATGAGATAACCTGCCCATCCTTTAACAGAGAGGTACGTGGCAGTCCTGCATCCATTCATTCCTTTTGGACAGCAACATAATGACCTATGGTCTCAGTGATGCACAGTGTCAACAACTGTAAATCTGTCTAAATCAGCTTGGTTATTAGCTAAGTAACCGATTCCACGCAGAACAGAACAGACACTTTAGGCATTAACAAAAGACATTGAACACATTGTAAATGATGTGGACTGCAGGCAATATGGTGCACTGACATCTGTAGCTTTCCCATAATAGCACAGCACAAGGTGCCAGATCTTGTTAATACCTAATTGAACTGTTGGCAGAATCAGGGTCGCGAGCGGAAACCATGCCGATGGTGGTGCCCGCCCTGGCAGCCTCAGACACCACCATCTTACTGAGCGCTGTGGCGAACATTGGTGGTTCGTTCACGTCTTTCACGTTGACCTTCAAGGTAACGGTGTCACTGAAGGGGCCAAAGGTCAGGAACTGAGGGTCGATGTTCCGATTGGTGGCTTCGATCCTCAGAGAGAAAGTGTTCTTTGTTTCATAGTCTAGGGGCTGGGAGACAGAGAAAATTGACTGATAAAGAAATGAGTAAAGGAGCGTTCAGTCTACTCACTTTACACTGAAAACCATTTTAAGGGAGGGAAAAAAATGTGTCAATATATTTACAACAAAATAGAGTTGCTTTGATCTCCAATCTCAGTCTTATTTATCAAGCAACACTCAACATTTTGCCTTTTAGGAAGATATCCAGACATTTCCAGAACTTCACACATTTTTTTCCTCACAGTAATTGAATCATTTTGAATATTTCAAAAGTTCTCTCTTTCTGACTCTTTCTGTTTTGGGGTTTTGTGTGTGTGTGTGTCTGTGTATGAATGAGAGGAATGGAGTTGCATAAAGTTAAATAACCTCCAGCCACCTCACACCCACCCAGCCAAACCGCTCTCTAATATATCCTGCATTGAACGTTTTTCTGTTGAATCACTAAACAATTTGAGAGTAACGTATTGATCCTTTGAAAAATGAAAAATAGAAAAATAAGAAACACTGAATTTAAAGCTTAACAAAATTGAGACATTTGAGAAATAACTTGGCTTATCTGAAGTGCTAGAGCCACTGAATTGCTTATTGATATTCTGGCATACTTTTTAATTCTTGTAAAAATCCAATACAGTAATTATTCTCAAGATCTGATACAAAAACAGTTTCCCCTGTGCTCAAGGGGAGCCTTCTACATCGTTTACATTTGGTTTAAAGTATTTACAATTGATTGATAAAGGGATACAAATACTGTCCAATTAGTAAAAGTTTATTACATTTTCCCCCCAGGATTTTCTCTAAACATATTGCTGTTTGAACACTTTAAGTTTTGTGCAAGTGTGTTGACACCAGGTGTTGTGGTTGGTAACCTAGGACAAACACTCAAGTCTCTTATGATTTATGTCTGCAATCTATTGTGAGCTTTGAAGCTGCTACAGTAGGATTTCATTTGAACAGGTAAAATTTAGACATTTTTTTATCATATTCATATATTTTTTATGATGACCATATTCTATAGACTGATATAGTTCTTCCTCTAGACCTTTTATATTTCTTCCTTACTCCGTTTTTTACTTTTATTTAGATATCTACTTACAATATGTGATACTGTGGATGAAGTAGTTAACGTATTAGGTTTAGATAGGCAGAAAGACCTTTCTGCTCCTCACAGGTTTTAATGGTAGGATATCTTTCAGCTTTGATTTGATTTTGCTGTAGGTTCATTAATTTCAATGCATCTGCAAGACATTAGCTCGAGTGGTGTTTGTGTTTATTTAGATTTAGAGGAAGTTTACATTACTGACATGACTTGAAAGATGGCTCGAAGACACCCGGTCTTCGTGCACGAGTGTTCAAAGAGCGATAACGTCTAAGGGTTACTGTTTTGCTTGGGAATTATTGTTTGCCTCGGTTTGTTCAATCCATGGAACTATATCGCACCTTCATTTTTGGAGATGCTAACTCTTAGCCATTTGCTCCTGAATGTTTTTTTTTCACGAAGTGTCCTGTCAAGGGGGAAAACGTTCACAGAGGAGGTAATGGCTAACAGCTAGCATGTTATAACAACTTTGACCGTGAAGTGGCAATTCATTTTTTTTTACCTTACACCTCAGGGCTTCTATAGCAGGGAGTAAAAAAACATTTTGATTGAGAACTTTGACTCCAGAAAACTCTGTTACCCTTTGGGGCAGTTAGACTATAGAGAAAAAAATATTTGAGGGAGAACTTTGACTTCAGATCAGGGTAAATAATGTACCCTTTGATAGACTCCACCGAACATAGACTTCAGAGCACGCTTACAATTATTATTAATTTTTCTCAATTACCCTTCAGGGCTTCTATACTCCTGAGAAGAGTTCGCAATGTTGTACTTGCTAAAATGAAGAGAGTAAGGAGGGTCCTATGTGAAGCTATATTAGAACAGATACATTTATGTGTGTATAAATTATATATATATATAAAATCTACACTATAGTATTATGATTATATATCATATATATCATATATAATATCATAATACTATAGTGTAGATTATAATTTAAACACATTTTTCAATAAGTGCACATATGTTTGCAATATTCACCACAGTGTCAGGGTATGTTTTATTTGTTTCAGGCCATTCTATTTTTATGACTGCTTATTATTTTATCTTTTATTGCTATGTTCTTCCTTGTATCAGCATGTGTGCAGGTATAAATCTTTGACAGTTCACTGCATGCTCATACGTGATGGGAAATTTGCTGGTAGTGTTACTGGTATGTAAAACATTCTGAGCAACAATGTTGCATTTCTTTCTCAATTAAAATACTAGACATATCTAGCTGTTGAGTCCATTATAAGCCCAAATCATTGACTGACATCCTTTGATCAAATATGCACAATTGCTTTTTGTCTCTGTATTTTAATAAAACCTATTGCCACAGTCAGTCTGAAACACAAATTGAAACTGAAACCTTGGTCATCCAGTAACTCATCACTAATAGAGACAACAGAGCCAGCTTAATTATTTCTACATTTGGTGTCTGATTCTTGTTTTGCCCCTTGACTTGTCTGGATAACCCTGCTAAATTGCACACCCGGACCAGCATGGTGGCTGTGTATGGGTACATCAGGAAGGTCACTGCATCTTTTTTTTACTCATGAAAAATCAAGTTACTTTTAGAATGCGTGTTCCTGCCTCTATAAAAAATGTGCCCGCTCACCTTCTGCAGAATTATGACCCCCTCTTGCGTCTCCTCATCCGTAGCGATGCTGAACATGCCAGGACCATCGCTGTCCACGATGCGATAGTCCATCTCTGCATTAGGGCCCAGATCTGCATCTTCTGCCTTCAGCCTGGTCACCTCAGATGCCACAACCAATGACTCATTCACAGAACACTGATGTGGCTCTGTGAACACAACCAGTTACATGCTCGTCTGTGGCATGATGTTGTTTTGTTTTGCTTGTGTTTCCCCCTCTCTAGTAACGCAGCAAATAGATGGCAGAACATATAAGATCTATGAATGATATAAAACAATTTTGGTACAACTTTGTAAATTCAGGCTGCTGAGGGTGAAAAACACATTTCACATCCTGAAACATACAGATATGGATTACATTTGCAGACACAGAATAATGTGACTATGGTCATGTGATGGTATCCCCTCCCCATGTTGTCATGTGACAATGTTTATGTTTTCATTTCTGTCTCTACTGTCGTGAGGTCTTGTCTTGAGGGGGTTTCCATCCCCTGATTATGCTGCCCTGTTTTGAGTTTCCCGCTGATAATCCAATGTGTTTCCACCATGTTGTCCTGGTGTCATTGATTAGGCATTGCTGCCGTTAACAATTATTTCCCATCTTGATTATTCTTTATTGTTTAGACTTTCCAGTGATGTTTTCTGATTTTGTGTTTCTGACAGCTGGCTTCATGATCCTGCGATGTCAAATTTTTTAACATGATCTCACCATAGCTTGAATATATTCTATAACATAAGAGTAGAAAGTAAGGGATTTTCTAACTTGCAGCTCCCACACCCTATATTTTTACCACTGTCTCACTGAGATAGCACAGGCTACTATTAACAGCATTTAATTATTAGAGCCCCATTAAAACCCATTACAACATTATTAGAACTCCATTAGAACCCACTATTAGATCTATACAGAAGCAATGATTAGACAAAAAAGTGTTATTTAAACAGTTACATAAGGAATTTCACAATCCCGTTAATAATCAGTTAATTGGACTGTACAAGCGCTCATGGTATTGGCGATGATTGACAGGATGCTCCCCGTGGGAGAGATCATTATGGGACCGTCAGTGTTCTTTCCCCAAGTGGCTGGCCAGAGATTTGCCCACCTGCTGCTCATTTCTCTCACTTCTCTCTCTCTTCGTGTCCCTGTGTGTAATCTCTCTAATTGCTTTCTTATTTGCTATGGAATAGGGGCTACCATGCTTATAAGACTCTTTTTACACCTCTTTTCACACTTTCATTTTCCTCTGAGGTCTTCTGCCTTCCCTGTCTGCATGTTTCTCTGCTTTCTCTCACTCCGTTGCTCTTTCAATTTAGGTTGCCAAGTTTATCCTCTATATAAAGTCATTCTTTATTGACTGCTCTGCCAACTTAAACTCACAATTAACTCACATCTGACTCCTCCTTAAAACCATGCAGTCTTTAAAACCGACTGATATCTAGCTTGTTCTCTCTCTCTCTCTCTCTCTCTCTCTCTCTCCTTCCTCCCTTCCTCCTGGGTTTATCTGACTTGAGGCTGGCTTTCACCACGCCTTCCCTCACCACAGCGCAGCCTTCAAACTCTATTCTCTCTTTTCCTGTGACACTCAGTAATACAATATCGATTGTGTCAGGCACCCCTGTGCGGGTGGAGAACAGACACGGCTGGCCACCTTCTCCACCTATGTCACAAAAGTGAAGGGTTAAACCAATGCTGTCAAAATCCTTTCAGATCCCTTCCTCCATGTCCCCTCTGGCTCAGCTAAATTGACTCAACCTCATACAAGTCCAGAGGCAAGCTTCACAGCCTTGTACAGCAGTGACTGAACTGTCAGTGGCAAAAAATTATAGACAAGGAGAGATTATCAACCCCCCCCCAACTCCTGTTACCCCCAGTTGTCCCACAACTTAACCATCAGTGAGCCCATGTAATATGCTGAAAGGCAAGGATACCGAGGGGGATGTTACTTGACCATCAGGTTATCCAGGTTTCTGTCCCTTCCTGAGGCATTTTGCCAAAGTGCCTGATTTGCAATGTGAGTTGAGGAGCCTTGGTAGGTCTTTTAAGGTGTGTTCAGATAAAATTCTGGCTTCGATTTTCAAATGTCTATACATTTTATACATCTGTCCAAATGTTATTTATAGCTTTGTATAGCTACCAACAAGGCTCAATACCTAAATACCCGTGGGCAGAGACTCTGGTTTCTAATCCCTCAAGCCCTCAAGTGTGACATTTATATTTAGTGTGTGACCATATATATAGAACTGTTTTTGCAAGCTGTTTTGTGCATCAGTGGATGGGTGTGTATGGGAATAACATCCACATTGTGCACGATTGTGTATGTGTGTGTGTGTGTGTGTGCACGTGTGTCCATTGTACAGTGTGGCGACTACACAAGCCCTTACTGTGTGGGAAGCGTGGTGGGTTGTCATTGACGTCTGTCAGCGTGACTGTCACGGAGGTGGTCCCAGAGAGACCCCCCATCTGGCCTATCATGTCCTTGGCCTGGATGACCAGAACGTACTGGTCTCGTCTCTCGCGGTCCATGTTGGGCAGAGCTGTCCGAATGATGCCTGTGCAGAAAGACAGATGTGTAAATCTGCACTGCTGACCATTCCAACACTTTTCAGTGCTTCATGTAGGCACCCCATGCTAGGATCTGTTACAATCTGTTATCAAATATTATGCACTGTTTTAACCTTGCAAAACATTTTCTAAGAAAGCATGCCAACATTTTACATAGTAAAATGTATCTATAATTAAGCAGCCCTAGACATTAATGAAAAAAAATGAATACCATTTAAAAAGTTGCTTGCATAACATGAAAAGTGCTAAGGAAAACACAGCCAGACCAATTAAATTCACTTACTATATAAACACAGTCATACCAATTACGTTCAGTAATAAACTAATGCCGGGTGATTAGGTATGGTGAAATGCATTTCTTGCAAGTAAGGAAAATGTTATGAGCTATTCTTTATAATAGCATGTCATTTCTAAATAAAATTACACACACAAAAAATATGTTCATACATAACACCATGATCAGTAAGAATTTATTAGTTTAACGTTTGTTACATGAACACTGATTTGGCAAAAACTAAAGAGCTGCAAGTTGGAGGTTAGTGCCAAATGACAAGTTTAACAATCCCACTTTGCCTTTTACCCCATTTTGCATGACTGTTTGACAGCTTGCTGTCTGCCCTGAGCAGTACTGGGTTCTAGTCTGAATCTGTTATTTATTTTGGTTCTGCTGCTGTAATTTCCAGAGCAAACAGTGCCCTGCTGAGACCTTCACAGACATGCTTGCACACTATAGGACGTTAAATCCAAAATAAAGCTCTGGACTGTTGGAGACAATTAGCTAAAGTGAGCTCTGATTAAAAGCTTGAGATAATATTAACATGTATCCTACAGTATGTCAGCATGTCTGACTCCAAAATCCAAAAATTCAAAAAACATTAATCGGAATTTGCTCAGACTGTGGACTGTGGACACTGCTTTAGTGCTTTGGGACTCTTGTGTAAGAGCAGACATATGACCACACACAGTCTGGGAGAACAATGGTAGTATTTATGGGCATATACAATTGCAAAGCCTTTTGAATGTAATCTTTGAAAAACTGAGGTTTCCCAATGCAGAAACCCTACTGTTAGTTTTTTAACCTGCAAGATAAGGCTCAGTGTGTGTCTGCCAGCTCATCTCAAATAGCTGCTTGGCAAAGATGGTATTTTTCCTTTTCATCTGAGACAAACCCAGTACATAATCACATAAATAGAGAAGGTGTTGTCAAAAGTCTATCACAGGTCCAACTTCATCCCACCCAATGTTTGAGAAGTAAGGCTGAACATCCTCATTTGCACCTATAAACATGCAAAAGCAACTTTGAAATGATATGACGAACAAAGTATCCACTGAATAAATTGCAACCTGGTAATGAAATTGAAAATCTAAAGCGCTACTGTTAATGGAAATGTAAGTAATATAGTACAATTACAAGAGGTGTTTAATGGAAACAAATAATCCTTCTGAAGCAATAACTGGATTTAATTTTATTTTTTCAAATATTTGTATGTAATCTAGTTATATCAAAAGTAGAGATTAGATGAGTTGTTTGGAGGCATAAATGGGCAGACATGGAAACTGAGTTTTAGTTCATACTCCAATCTAAGGTTTTATACATACTTGTGAAAATGTGAAAATCCTTTGTCAACATAAATAAAATAACATACCATGCCATTTAAAAAAGAAAGAACATACATAATTATGTATATGAAATGGTCTCTGAACCTGTGACGGGCAGTGAGTGCGAACGAAAAGGAAGCGATCACGCCAAGTCTCAGAGAAAAAGAGGGGTTTAATAAATAACGTGCGCAAACAAAAGACCCGTGCACTTGATCCCGATTAAGGATATAATAACCAGCGGTCAACTGGTACATAGACAAGGCATATATAGCCTGACAAACTACCGTCAGGTGAGGGAGCTAATAAGCTCCACCCACCTGAGGGACGCACACAACGCAACAACAACAGGACAACTGCTGCTGTACCGTAGGCGACCGGTAGGGGAAGCCTCCCACACCGTGACAGACCCCCCCACCAAGCCGCACTACGGCCCGATGTGCGGTTCACAGCAGCAGAACACAAGACGCAAGACGACACAGAGCCCTCACGCCCCAAGGGCCCCACAAAGTGTGCGTGTGTGCAGGTTACCTCCCTACTGCACAGTTGAACGTCTCCTGGACCAACCTCTCGGCTCGGGGCAGACCACTATCCAGGGCCTGGAGTACCCCTGGCATTACCTAGCCCGGCCAGGGAGACCACCCCCTTTTGGAGGGGTACGGAGCAAGGGTAGACTCCTCCACCCTGCCGGAGGTTCCATTAGGAAAGCACTCCCTCCCCATCATGGGCCGGCTAGCTCCAGGGTAAAACCCTCGTCAACCCGAGCACGAGGGCAGGTCCAGGGACTCCACAGTCAACCGCGGGAGGAACCTGCACACAATACATACGCACAAACACACACAGACACAACACAAACGCCGCACTTACCCTGACCCACTTACACCCTTTACATGGGAGGAGGGAGCTCCGTCTCAGCATGAGGACACCCTACCTGCTCAGGAGACTCCCTCCCGTGGGTCAGGGCCTCCCAATGGAGCTGCGCCTTCCGTGCCACAGACCGTGGCACGGGACCCTCCATAGCCCCTCCCCAAACGCCCTTTGGAGGAGGAGCATACGGGAATTACATAAAACAATTCACAAGCACACTAGGACAAACACAAACACGAGTTGGGCGACACAAACACAAACATACACGCAAGCACTTACCCTTTCACCGGGCGGGCCTCCCTCAGGAGCTGCGCCGCCTGTGCCCTCCTCGTATAGAGGACTTATATGGTGGCACAGAACCCTCACGCCAAGCACTTACCCTTCTCACCGGCGGGCCTCCTTCAGGAGCTGCGCCCTCTGTGCCACAAACAGTGGCACAGGACCCCATATAGCTCCCCCAAAACACATTTTGGGAGCCCTTAGGGGAATTACATAAATACACGAAAGACAAACACCAACACGCAAGACAAACGGCAGACGCACCTTCCACTCACTAGCTCAAGCCCGCAGTCTCACACACGCATCACACACATCTCACACATGCACATGCACAAACACATACTGCGGGCGAGCACCTTTAGCGAGACGGCGCCGCCTCTAGGGAGAGAGCACTTACAGGTCTCGCCTTTACATCGCCAGGCAAAACGTTGTTTTTAAACATAAACACAAACATGCACACACGGCGGAACACACGACAAATGACCAGGCTCAATCTCCAACACATTCAAACAACAAAATACCACGTTGACAAACACTTACCACAAGACATGACCACAAACGAAGGAGAAAGTAAAGGAGACTGGCGGCTTCCGAAAGGTGGCTGGTTATTCTGTGACGGGCAGTGAGTGCAAACGAAAAGGAAGCGATCACGCCAAGTCTCAGAGAAAAAGAGGGGTTTAATAAATAACGTGCGCAAACAAAAGACCCGTGCACTTGACCCCGATTAAGGATATAATAACCAGCGGTCAACTGGTACATAGACAAGGCATATATAGACAGACAAACGACCATCAGGTGAGGGAGCTAATAAGCTCCACCCACCTGAGGGATGCACACAACGCAACAACAACAGGACAACTGCCGCTGTACCGTAGGCGACCGGTAGGGGAAGCCTCCCACACCGTGACAGAACCCCTGTCTAAGGTATCAACCAACTACTCTCCTCAGAAAAATTTAGGCAGACCAGACACTCCTTTTACCCATTTAATTTCACATTATCACAAGCTTTATGCCCCTGTGATAACAGCAAAGACATCCGTATTTCTCAGATTGCAAATAAACTTAGACAGCAGAACCTTTCACATAAAACCAAATGCAGGACAGCAGATTGGGCCAGTGGCTAATAAACAATACCCAAGCCAGAATTAAAACTGCAGAGGGGATTTAAGCAAAATGGTACACAAATGGCATCCACGGCTAATTTTACCTTGAAAGGTCATAGAATTGATCTGACAAGGAACCATATTTGCATCTTGGTATTTAACTTAATAAGAAAAAAAAATGATATTTGAGAAAGTGTGGGGTAGGGAAAGTATAATTATTAAGTCTTGTTGTGAGTACTTTATGTGGCTTTGACATGTGGAGTACTTTTTGCTGTTTTCCAAACTACGCTTTTCCAAAAGTGCAGTCCTACTATAAAGACACTTTAAAGATTCTGCTCTCCAATTTTTTTTCCCGGTCAAAGTGTTTTGACTGTGTTTCTTTTGACACAGATGTGCTCTCCACGAAATCCTTTTAACATACGTTTAGTCTTTCTTCCTGTTGCCCCTCGTGCCCCGCCTTTCCTGAGCTCTCAGCCAGTCATAGCAAGCTGTGTCAGAGGATGTGACATCTCTGCTTTCCTGTTCCACAACAAGCTGGATCTCTGTGACAGGAAACCACAGTATTCTGGTGTGTTCATATTTTTGTTACTGTTATCAATGATTAATTTAGTTAATTAGATTCAGTTCATAAAGAAGTTTGGCAACAGGACAGTTTTTTTTGCACAGCTGTTCCTCAAGTCAGTGTTACAGGGGATGGCGTGTCCATCTCTTTAAGTCCTCAATTTTGTTCAGTTTTATTTAGCCTCACTTTGCAAGCTGTGCCATACCATCACCATTATGTCACCCTGACATACCAAAAAAAAAAAAAAACATTGCAAAGTCTGTTGTCATTATGTGCTGTCATTTCACCCCACACAGTGTCAAGACACATCCCAGTGTCACCAAGAGTCTGTATCACTTCACATAGTTGTGTCGATTTGACACCAACATTGACAAATTATGACAGCTTTTATGACAGCTGAAACTTGTTGGAATAGGAATGTATAATTGTTATTTATATATAAATGTATATTGGAGTTAGTTGTCTTATGAATGACGTATACGTAGGTGTCACATACCATTCTAAATAGGATCTTTCAGTAATCAGAATTTTCAGTCTTAGTTCAGTCTTTAATGTTTAATACTGAGCACATGGAGACCCCACAAACATCCACGGGTAAGGCACTGAGATTCATGCATAGGATTAATAAGTAAAAATGGAATTCAGAAATTCAGAATGAATTCATTTTAGACTGGCTGGTATTACTGAAGGTTTGAAGCTTCCACTGACTCTTGGCATGGATTTAGAAAACAGTGTCCTATGATGTAGTGTTCTTTGCATTTCTGAATGGTTCTCAGCATTTGCATTGCTGCAATAAACAAACAGAGCAAATACAAACAAATGCGCACCCTGTCAAATCTCAGAAGAGAGCACATCCTTTAACATAAATCCTCTAATGACCACATTAAAGGAACCCAGGGGCTTTTGGAAAATTTAAATCACATTCAGGACAAAAGTTGTCACCAGCCAGAAGGCAACAATAAACAAAGTGGATGATCTTATTAAGCAAAGATAGGCTTCACGGGCGTATCATGTACCCGTTTTGAGTCAGTGGCACACATCACGGCTGGGGACACATTGAGTTGGTTTAATGAGGTTATGAATCCTGGTTCCAGCTGGGCCAAAGACACTATTACTTGCCCTGTGTTTTTTTTCCCTCCGTTCTGCTCATGCCGTGAACGCCCATATTTTTCCACATGCGCCAGTGTTTTGCTAATCCCTGCAGCTGGGCGGCTTTTACTCTCCAGGGACCTTATCATCTTCTCTCTGCTGTCCCATCTCTCTTTCCCTCCATCCATCTATTCATTTTTTTTTTTTTGCTTTTCTGAATCATTTGGAGCACTATCAAAAATATAGAGAAAACCATGGTGGGTGCAAGAGTGGGATGGGAATGTGATAACCGAGAAAGAGATAGAGACTAATGGTTCAGGCACGGCAGAAAAGAAGGAGGTGGCAACCAATAACATAAACTGTGACTTGTCTCACGAGTTTTCATCAATAAAGTTAGGAAACGGAGGGTTGGTTTTAGTGAGGAGTTGGCTCAGGAAAGCTGCTCCCTCCGGCCAGTTGTCAGACTTCTGACGGCATGCATGATAGTCTAGAGATGAACTGATATAGCATCTAGGCGAATCGTGGTAAAGCTCAATATCCTGCCAGAAGTGTGGTGGATGGTATGTAAGAGCGTGGTCAAACACACTGATGCAGCAGGCGGTGAGGAGGCCTGCAGGCTTCAGGATGGAGGAGGCTGACCGCACTGGTCAAAGCTGAGGGTGAACTACAGAACTACAGACAAAGGTGGTCGGAAGGGGAAGGGTAGGAGAGCATATCTTCAGCCACATATACTCAGCAGAAAGCTAAGAAGGACAGAATATGAAGTCAGCGCCAGGGACTCAGAGGGAGTGACACCAGAATCATTTTTAGAGCTCAACTGAAGATCTGCAGAGCCCTTCACCAAGCTGATTCTGTACCTAATCACTGGATCATTGGATCCTTCTATATCACCACACCAGTGTCATGAAGCAAGTGCAGATTGCTGTGCCTTGCCAAATACATCACTCAAGCTCTTAACTAGCAGAGGAGAGACGTGATGTGGACCTCACGAGCTTCAATGAAGCACAAAGCACTCTCTTTATAGTATGGACATTTTTGAGGGCTGGTTAAAAATGGGTTTGTGTTAACATGTTAGAAAGTTTTTGAATAAATTGCTGGGTTTCTTTTATGAATCACCTACACTGTCCTGAGTTTTTTTTAAAAAAGGCCACTTGAAGACTAGCAGGGGACTAGCAGCATAGCTAAAGTGAATCTAGCTCTAGTGTATGAGCCTTACACACTTATCAAAACGTCTGGAGGCAGAAGAAGCTAAGACTCAGGCAGGTCCAGAGAGCCTCGGGCTGTTCCAGAGAGCATACAGGTGAATTTTAGCGATGGGCTTCTATAGCATGCAGAGTTCCCTGGCACTCTCACCTGCACACGCCCCGTTCTATTAGAGAGGGGAGTGGGAGTAGAAATCCCTCTACATTTTGTAATGCAATTGAGTTGACTTCTCTAATACCAGCAGCTGATCTCAACTCTCATTTTTTAAGTAGGAGTATTCCACCAAAATGTCCTAGGCTATGTTTGTCAATAAAATAATGCAAATAAGTGTGCATCTTCAGCGCAACAGAATCGAATGCTTCGAGCTAGTAGCCTACAATCATGTTGCTACTTTCCTGCTGAAGCCATGTAAAGTGGTTCTTTGTTAACTTGACTCGAGTTTCAGTACTCAGAGGCAGAGTAGAACATTAGCAGCGATGTTGGAGTAGTGAGTATTCCTCAGCCTGTCTTTCAGTAAATTGTCTCTCTGAGCAGCTGACCTACTGTGCCTGTTCACTTGACCTCCTACACGCTAATAACTCCAGTGCTGATCCAACACCTACAGTGTTGAAATTAAAAGCGTTAATTTAACTGTTAGTTAAATGCTGGGGTTTTTTTGTTATGTACACAAATAGGCACATTATATTTTAATAGAATCCACATTTACAAGTTCTCTTTAGCACTACCATCGACTACATCAATAAAAATCCAACTGTATGAATGTACTACAACTCAAATAATAGCATACCACTTATGCGCACACTTAGTGCTATGCTAATTGCACAATATGAAAATATTAAGAAAACATCCTCTTTAAAAACACTTATCTGTAATGAATGCATCACATAGAGCGTGATGAATAATTTGTTGAATGAAAATCAAAAAAAATACGGAGGGATTCACATAAATAAACTTTCGTTTTGCAGTGTTATTGATCTGTAGATTAGGCCAGTTAAAGAGAGAATTTTAGTTGTACAATTTTATATTGTAAATATATTTCGTAAATAGTTTACTTGTAGAATACTGTACATTTGGGATAGGGGAGACCAGGGTAAGATGAGCCAATGGGTGAGTTGACCCACCACCTGTGTCTGGGCTACTATACACAATATGTTGATGAACTTCCATTGTATATACGTATGCAATTGATGTTTAGCTGTTGGCACGTAGACAAAACAATTTTCCCTAACCAGTTTGGCACATACCCTGAACCTGTATGCAGTAGGTTTAAGTCATACTCAGTAACTTGGCATCTGTAGGTGTAACGGTGGGCTCCGCCCCCGCCCCTGTTTTGGTTTTGTGTTCACGCCCTGTCTTCCGTTGTCATGGTTTCCCTTCTGTGTTTCCGTATTGCGTGATATTCGTCAGCTGTGTCTCGTTTCGTTTTGTGTATTTATACTTCCTGGTTGTCTCTTGTCCTTTGTGGGTTATTGTTGCTTGTCACGTTGTCGTATGTCACGTTGTTCGCATTCCTTGTTGTCTATGTTCCGGTCACGTATGTCTAAATTTGTTTATGCCTAGGTTCGTGTACTTCCGTGTTTATGCTTTGCTCCAGTTTTGATTAGGTGTTCAGTATGTTAACTCCGTTCCATGTTCGCGTTGTGCTTTCCCTGTTTAGTGTCTAATTCTTCCGTCGTGTCTATGTTAATCTCCCTGTGTTTAGATGTACTGTGGTTCGGCTTCCCCGTGTGTTCGTGTGTCTCTGCGTTAGGGTTTTATGTTATGTAACTCGTTCGTGGTTCACCCGTCTGTGTAGTTTATAACCAGTAGTCAGTGCTTTTCAGTCGTCTTAGTGCTCGTTGTTAGTTGTGCTCGTCCTTTGTTTTATTCATTTAAATGATGTTGATCAAGTCGTCTTAGTTCTTGTTGTCAGTTGTGTTCGTGCTTTTGTATTATTCATTAAACGTTTGTATATATGTTTCCCTTACGTTCGTTTGAGTCTCCGTCATAGTTTTAGTTTATGCAAATACCTTTGCGCTCCTGCACCTGCGTCACGCCCACTCAGCTTTAGGAACGTGACAGTAGGCAGCTCGGTCAGTGCAAAGGACAGGGCAGTGAAACCTCCAAAGCCTCTGTACCTCTGACCTTCCCGGTTTTAGTAAGCATGAGCAGGTGTATATTCTGAAGGAATACAGCAGATTTCATTGGATTATCTGATATCTCAAAAGCGTGCGCGCAAAAAGATAGCGTGAGCAATCGTGAGATGATCGGAATGGGAGACACAGAAAGGTGGTGCAAGATGGAGAAAGAGGCCTCAGACAGGTTAAACATTGTGCTGATAAGCTTGATAAATGTGACCAAACATTTTGTGAAACCCTTTTGAATTCCTTTTTGATCCCAGCGCAGATTTCATTTCAGTGAACACTCATTCATGAAGATTTGATTTCTTAAAGGGAACGTGAATTTGCAGGGTAACTGAATTGAATCCAGCACCCTGTGTTTGTTTCTGTTGATAGCCATTTAAGTGATCCATGTTAGCCACATGCAGAGAAGGCTTTATGGACTTTCTTTCTTTGGAGGGGTGGGGTTTGCTGAGTCCTGCCCAAAGGCAGACGGACTCATCATCTTCATCCTGTCCTAATGACCTCAGCCAGCTGGACTCATCTGGACACGCCATGCGCCCACATCCGGCCCTGGCTTTGCGTGCACTTGGCTACGCATGTTTCCCCCATTAATCATTCAAAAGTCTGTGATTGGACGCTTGGGGACAAGAGCACTCATAGGCGAGTTGAGATTGGCCAGTAAATGGGCTGGGCTGGATCCGTGCCAGTATAAATGTTTAACATGGCAGTCTTAGTTGTTTACAATAGATATGTAGTATAACTGTATGTTTACTGTATGTCAGTTGTGTCATGTTTATTATATCAGCAATGTGTGACACATAGGCCTAAGCATGAAGATTCTGTCTTAAGGAAGATAATACATTTCATTTACTAAAACAGTTATATTAAAAGTTATATAAAATATTAAAACAGGTAGCATTAAATATATTCAGAGTACACTTTTAAAAATTGGTGGAGACCTGTTCCCAGTGTCTCAGCATCAATTATGCCTACGCATGGAACAAATTAAAATTGTGATGGAGGGATTAAGGGAGCAGGTGAGGTAGACAGAGTCTCAAACTCTTTAATGTCCATAGCACTGACAAAGAGTGATAACACACGAGTAGCGCATAGGCGCTGGACTGAAAGTCACAGGTGCGGTAGGCGCGCAAACAATAATGACACGTAACTACGACGGCACAGAATACAGGTGTGTAGCGAGGTGTCCTTCCTCCTACAGGCTCAGATGACTGAGTGAATGTCCAGCACCGGAGACTAAGACCTGTGGGCTTAAGAATGGCACACTGATGAGGGTGAAATGAACAACAGCGGGTAAGAGTGTCAATAGGCAGGTGACTGAGAAAGAGGGAGTGGATTGGAACGTGTGGGCATGTGCATGGGTGTGTGTGTGTGTGTGTGTGTGTGTGTGTACGTGGGCATCTCCCTCATGGGCTGGGACCGACCTACCGTAACAAAAATACTATAATATATGCAGTATGACCAATATAGTTTAAAAATGTAATATTGTATGCAGTATAACCAATACAGTTAAAAAAATCTCTTTAAAGGTCAGTGTTATTTGGAGAATTGGAATGAGGATATTGATTCAATAAGATCATTTAAAAGATTTCAAGCTTTAATGCATCTTGCGACATGCAACAAATACTGGGTGCAGTGATGCTCCAGTACTTCCTATATTCCTCAGCAAACATCTTCAAAACCATGTATTCTTTTTCCATGTAGCAGTCTTATCATATCATTGCATGTTCCACGTCACCCACTCTCCCAGTCCAACCTAGCACTGATAACACAGGCTACGCTCTGACAAACCAGTCCATATAGACAGCCCAGTGAACTGTGGAGCAGAATACACCATTTCGTCATAAGAGGATGGGGGGGGGCATCTTTACCATGGAGACATAACTTAAAATGAGAGTTACTACTTTATATGGTTTATATGCTTGGCATACATGGAGAGCCTCTCTACATACCCTCAAAAGGCCAGCTCTATAGCTTAATAAAAACAGGATTATATGCATCGACGTCTTCTAGTTTTTTGGTCTCATAGTGTGGCAGACGTGTGTGTCCTGCTGTGTGATTTCTCTCTATTTTATGCAGTGCACATTCAATTAAGCATGAGTGACCTTAACTTCTTGAATGAGCACGAAAGGACCCATCGCTGACAAAGAGCACCAATTCATATCAGAAAGATGTTTTACTGGATTGATTATTTTGCAGTAATTGAAAAATAGTACTACAGTTCTGAGCCTTCCAAGTTAAAAAGAGCTGACATGGGTACAGCAGTAAATGTAGATTATGACAGCCAAACTGGCATTCACCAACTCATCCACAGTACACAATAATGCAAAATGTCACAGAAGTCACTGTGTTTACTTATTGGGGACACTGATGCACAGTATCTTGCCACATATTCAGATGGCTTGGGGTGTTTACTAGGCCATCCCAGGGTTAAGCTCCTTTTTTCTAAGAATACCTTAGGGAATCAATTTAGGATTAAGTACATCAGAAAAGAGAGGCACAGAAGTGAGTGTGACACAAGTTTTGTCCTTCAGGTCACGAGTATTGTGGCTAGACAGCCACTTTTCACGCAGTTAATCACACACACCGCCCTTCAGTGCTGACAAATAGATTTTATCCTTTTCCATCATTGATATATTGCATTTAAGTATAGATTTTGGCCTGACTCCTGCAAAGACATCTTGTATTTTGCAATTTGTTTTGAGTTGGCAAAATTGATTGAATTTCAGTTTATTTCAAGCATTGAAATGCTCGAGAAGTTACCTAATTACATATTCCAGTGTCTGGAATAATCATTACTTACATAAAAATATTTAATCCCCTTGATGTTATTATAAGCAAAATCATTAACTAAGATAAACTGGAGAACATAACTGTAAAAAACTCATAACTATAAAACAAATTGCACTATGTAATTGATATCAGTAGATATAAGCAGAAGATAAAAGAATTTGGAGTTCTAGTTGGTTAAAACTTTCTTACACAGACTACCGCTGAGAGCCCGACTATTTTGATGAGGGTGTACACAGGAACACGCACTCAACCCCATACAAATGCACACACACAAACAATACCTGACATTTCTTTCCAATTAATATTTATATTCAGTGCAATAGTTTCCACACTTATCTATGTACTTCAGAACTTTTAAAGAGTTAATTGACATTAACACAAACTTTATAAACAGTCCTTAACTGGTGCAGCAGGCTGGGACTGGAAGTGGAAAACTACTTTAAGAGATTAATAGGTGCTAATAATGACATGCAGCACTCGTCGACTGTCATGTGGGCCAAGTAAAGACTGCATGACTAAGGAAAGAGTAAGTGCTCCCCACAACCACAAACACGGCGCCCGTTGTGAGCCTCTGAGTGGCCCTCTCTGGGGCCACACTCTTCCGCCCACCACCACATGAGTGCAGCAAGTCCATTGGCTATTGGGCAGATTTGATACGCAGAAAATAGCTGGAGATACCATACTATCATCAGGACCTGGGTTAGAACCCTGACAATGGCACAGCTATCCAGGGCTACTTGGCACTGCTCTCTGGGAGGGATTGAAGGTTTAGTTTTTCTCCCCTGCCAATTGAACATGGTGCTGGCCAACCCTGGCAATCTGCCAGCTCTCACACTGTGAACTGGGCAGCCCGCACTCTCCTCCAAGCACATTCAGTTGCCCTACAATGTTGCGTGAGTAGCAATTTGAAAAGATGTGGCTGTAGTCACATGTCTCAGAGGAAGCACGTACTCACCTTCATTCACTTGTTGCAGCTGTTTCGTAGATGACACTTAGATAGTAGGTGGAGTTTTGCCAATGCACTTACCCTACAGAACAAACAACAAGTAGTCCAGCCTGTCTACTGCCCTGATAGAGAATATAATCCTTCAAACCTTGTGACTTGTTCTAATTTTGAAACATTTGTTTTTTTTTTTGTATGTGAGATTTTGCTGAGATTTTGCAGGAATAGTTTTATGATGAATCAGTCAGGTGATTGTCATGTTTTGCCCCTTCCCCATCTGTCAATCACATCCTTGATTTTGTTTGCCATGTGCTTTTTTTTTGTTTTGGTTTCCACACCCCTTCATATAGTTCTCTGCTCTTTGTTATCTCCCCATTAGCCAGTGTATTTAAACCCTGTATCTTTCCCTTGTTATTTGCTGGTCATTGTATGAAGCCTCCATTAATTTTTGTTCTAGCCTGATGTATGTTTTCTGTTATTTGTTGGTAATCTGACCTCAGACTGCACTCGGACTGAAAACTCAGCTACCACGTAGTGTTAGGTATAAGAAGGGGGGTTCTTCTTAAACTCAATATTTAAGTATTAGGTATTAAATATTAGGTAGAGAGACAAAATGTCTAGGTGTACATTGCCCATTATATCTGGTGATAATGAGACTTAAAATTCTAAATCGTGGCCATCTAATGTGCATTCACTCAGACATACATGTATGTATGCGTATGCACACCTAAACACTCAATAGGAAATAGTCACACACCTATTCAGCGTGTGACTTCTAAACCTAACCCTAACCTTGACATCTTTTTTTTATCTTTTTTTGCTATGTTTGCCAGATGGGAACCAGCTAAATGTCACCACAGTACCTGAATATTTTGCTGTATATGATTTTTTCAGGGAGAGACTTCACACTGGCAGATTTCGACCTTGTCCACTTGATGAAAGGAAAAATGGCCTGAGGGCAAACCCTGGCTGTGTAGAACATGGCACTGTAGTAACAGTTGTCAGAACTGACAGTCGACAGAGAACATGTCTGGTTGTTGTCTTGTCAAAACGTCCCTTGTGTTGCAGTGCCAATGCAAGGGTGCAGTTTGGTTACTAAAACAAGAGATACATCATCCGATGAACAGCTTGAAACATGAAAGCGTCTTCCTACTTTTTTATCACCGGCACACTGGAACGAAACTGTTTGTGGGATTCGTATTTTACGATATTGTCCAAGTGAAGCCTGTCTATTTATAGAGTGCACTCACACACACATTTAGCTCCTATCCATGTTTGCTAGGCATGATGACATGGAAACATGAAGCTTTATTAATCAGTCAGCTTATATAGTCCTGACGAGAAGAATTCTGAACTTTTGGGTAAAGACTAGCTTGCAGTACACACACTTTTATGCTTGATCTCAAGCGTAATTCCTACAGAAAGTGATCCTCCTTTCCCTTCATTCGAGCCTTTTAAACATGTTGTTTTCTAAGTCAGTCCTCATTCAGAAAATATCTACAACCACGATGCGAAGTGTGCATGGCAGCGTCCACGCACGTCCCTCACTGCAGCACACCCCCCTCAGTCATGTTCCCACTAAACGAGACACAAGTGAGATCTGGGCCATAAGAGCAGCACAGGAGTAACGTGTACTGTAACGAGCGAAGCAGAGAGGCAGGCCAGTGCCCCTCTCTCCAGGAGCAGGAAGAAAGGAGCAAGCTTGTGAAGAGCCCCCCTCCCCACACGACACCCCCACCCTCCCCACACCACCCCCACCCTCCCCCCAGTGTGCATTACAGGTGGCAGCTGCAACTCAGTGGGACTGTGGGTAATGAGGCAGCCTGAGAACAACTTCTAAACCTAAAAAGCTCCCTGTCTCTCACACATGCACACTCAGACTTCACTTAGTATACAGTATGCTAGCAATTTACAGCGTCTCCTGGGCTGTATTGTTTATATTCATGTTCCCTTCAGACTTGAGGGAGAAGGGATGCTGAGAGATCTTTTAAGTTATAAAACAAAATACGAAGAACAATCTAAGACGTAAATAGGATCGTGGCAGAATGTCAGTTACCGTTTTATGCTATCAGATCATTTGACTAGGTTGCTTTATGTATGACAAAAGACTTTTGTCAAAAAGTCATATAACAAAAGACCAAATTCAGTTAGAAGGAACCATTTGTATATAAAAGTTTATTTCTTACAGAGGCCAAATATTAAAAGGTATTGCCATGATGTTAATATAAATCTAAATCAGTTATCATGCTGAGGAAAATTGCCATGTTTGTCAGGAAATCATCCTAGAAAGCTTCCATTTTGTCACTCTAATGTGTCGAGTAGTTTTAGGAGCCTCTGTTGTTTGTACCATCTGTGCTTGCCAATTGCTAATGGCTATTATATATTTATATAGGAAAGGATGTATATATATTTAAATCCTTTCTTTTTGTGCTGGTTGATTGAATTTTGTTCGCAATCTCATGTGTGCTTTATCTTTCTGAATATCTTGCTGTTGAAAGTACCCTGTGTATTCTGGTTTCACTGTGGTTTTATCTTGCTAAATGTTTGTTGGTCGTAAGCCTGTTACATTCAGGTTGTGCTGAAGTGACATCCAGCTTACGGTTTCAGATTTGCCTTTAGTTCGGTGACCGCATCCTACCTCACTGTGTGTTACAAAAATCAATTGTGTTTCTTGTGAAAAGAGCTTGGAGGTTTTGGGGGTATGTACATTGACTAATGGTATTGGCTATTGCCTGGTAATTGATTACAAACAGTCAGTGTTCCTGAGAAGTACCATTAAAACATAAAATACGATCAAATCCCAGTTCCAAATATTAATAATATTACTAATACCGTGATTTTTTATAGTGATCCATTAATTTGATATTTTCAGAAGTGTCACTCAGAATGTTCAGTCAGGATCTACGTAGGCTTTTAGGGAAAGTCTATGCAAATCCTTAACAAATACAGGTTCAAGGTCTACAGCATTTAGAGGAACAAAAACAAATATGGTGTCACATCTTGTAAGTTCAGTAGCTACATTAGTATCAGCCAGCATTTCACGCGCGTGTGTTTGACTGTGTCTGTACGTGTGTGTGTGTGCGCGTGTGTGTGCATGTGCGAGAGTGTGTGTACGCGACTCGATCCTGCCAGCTCCACTGAGCTGGTATTCTTTTCTTTTTTACTACGAGAATGTAAGCAGCAATCATTCAACCATTTGTGCCTGTAATATCTCTTCCTCTTTTTTTTTTGCTAGCCTGATATCAAAGGTAGATGTGAAGCTTTTGATGATTATACGCCTGAACATATGCATGAAAGCCAGACAAGGGCATGGAAGCACAGGGATGTAGTTACTGAAAGCAGCACGGAGGAACATTGGTGACTCACTCATTTTGAGAGAAAGCCATGAATGAATTTAATGAGTACGGAGAAGGCAGGAGGTAACAGGAAGATGAGTGTGAGGACACTTGCGTTACAGAGGTCAGCCAGTGTAGCTCATTGTGTAGTTTACCCTCCACAGTAACAACTGCTGTGGTTGTCCAACCCTTGCGCAGTGTTTTAGTGTTTTGCCTGTTCACGTCTTAACTCGTTCCACAAAAGGCTGCATAATGAACAGATGTGTTAGAGCAGAGAAAGTACATAAGCAATGACCACAGGACTGGAACACATTGTCTTATGGAGGACTCCCTCGGTTCCTTAAAGACTGATCTCCAACAGGACAGCAGAGAAGCTGTTAATGGCTTATAGTGAGAAGAAATGAATGGGAAGCAGCAGGCTGTGAAAGTGTGCAGTTAGCAGTTAGCATACACCACAGTGACTTAGAGCAACAGCTCCGCTAAAGCAGCTCCTCTTTCTGTCAGCCAAGCCAGAACAATTGGTCATAATGGCATCTGGAACTTGCAATTCTCCACCACTTAAAGGACTAAAACCTGCTGCAAAACATGTTTCACCCACACTCTGGAGCACTCAGCCTTTAGCACGAATATGAGCTGTCATTTCTCCCCTGTCTTCTGCAAAGTGAGATTACTCTGTTCCTATATGGCTGAACTGGACATAGGGCAGAAAAAAAGACTTGACATTTCAGTGTCTCTTAGTTACTCTAAGGGCAGTGGATATTTGGTAAAAGAGGGAATATTCTGTGTGTGTGTGTGTGTGTGTTTATGTTACAAGTGCATGCCCAGATGAACCAATATGTACTTCACAGTGTGGTGTGTATGCACATGTGTGTGTGTGTCCGTATGAATGCGTGAACAGGTATTTGAGACTGCATGTGTGTGTGTGCATGCATATGTGGCACCACAGCGGGGTGTGTGTGTGTGTGTGTGTGTGTGTGTGTGTGTGTGATGGTAATGTCTTGCTGTTACAGGTGTCAGAAAACTGGCTGCATGCTTATTATCCAGCTCCCTGTGCTCTCGTGTCAGATCCACAGCCCAGGGACCAAGGCACTTTTTTGGTCTAATTATGTATCGTCTCAACCAATTCAGCATTTGCAGCAAACCTCATTTTAAGATCTGTGAGAATCAGGTCTGCCCCTACCTTGTTATGATTATTGTCACGGGCAGCCCCGGATCCCTCCCCTGTGGGCGTGTGTTTATGTTGTCGATGTCCTTATGTGTATTTCCGTGGGTGTGTGTGTCGGGATGAGTGTGTTCATTCGTCGCACCTGTAGCTTGTCTCGTCTTCACGAGGGGCTAGCGTGGTTTGTCTATTTAATGTGAGCTTGCGCAGTGTCCCGTGCTCGTCTTTGTTGAGTCATATCTGTGGAGCCGTGTGTGTTCATTTGTTATGTGTAGCGCTAATAGCGCTGAATCAACAAATAAATAAAAGGAAAAGTGCATTCCTTCCGTCACGGTCGCTCATTTATTTTTGGCATTAATATTCCGCTCCACCGTGACAATTATAAGGAGCTTACCGGTTTTGGGCTCCACAGAGAAGTACGGCTGGCCGTGTATGATGCTGTACACAACTCTGGCACTGTGGCCATATGTGGGATCATCTGCGTCCGTCGCTGCCACCTGGACCACCATGGTGCCTTGGAGAAGGAACAAGAAGAGGAAAACACAATGATGGAGAGTTACCATGGCAGCACTGCCCACTCGGCCCGAGGCAAGAGCGCTGCCGGTGGGCACGTCTGGGAGGAGGTGTGCCATGTGCCACACACTGCCAGACCAGGCGGGCACCCGTCTGGTCTGACCTATCCATGGGGGTGGGGTGGGGTGGGGTGGGGTGGGGGGGGGGGGGTGCTTGTTGGTGCAAGGTTATTTGCGTTCGGCCCGATTGAGCAGATGTTGCATTACGGCACGATTTTTACGCTGACGCCTGGTTTCCACCTCTGACAGAGGTGCAATTAGAGATGGTGGAGAACATAAATGTATCCTTGGAGAATCAGCGTGGTGCTTCCTCTCGCTGGCGTGTGCTGCTTTCACAGGGTGGCCCTCAGCCTGATGAAAAGCCCCTTTATGTTTGCATATTTCATGTTGACGGCTACGGTGCATGGATCATGCTTTTTCCCACCATGTCCCGAAACAGCACAACATAAATGAAGCGGTTGCTTTAAAAGGGGGTGATGTTTTATTTTACAGCAAACTCCCTCCATCCTTTCAATAAAAAAGGGTCTTCATGCATGGGTTGTATTTTACAGGCTTTCACCAAATGAATTGACCGTGAAAAGAGATGGTGCAAATCCTTCATTTCAGCCATAAAGCGCTACCACTGGGCTACGCCACCTGCAGATTTGTGGCCCTGGAATTATATCTAGCTCTAAAAGGCCTATCATGAGCTATATTGTACCAATTTTCCTAAGCAAACAAGAGCAAAGTGAAACAAAGTCTAGCAAAATTTTATGCACCTGATTAAAATGAGCTCCTGGACTGAGTCTGGTATAATGGGCCATTCTGTTTGCTTGAGAAACCTGGCAAGGTCCACGGTACGACTAATATTTAGTTTGCTTTTAACAAACTGTGCCCTGTTAATGTCCTACAGTAAAATCACTGCTTGAGTCAAGTTCAGTAGACACACACAGGAACTGAGAGCCTGGCATCTAAAGGGTGAAACTTCGAAAGGGCGAAAGAAACCTTTCATAGTTTATTCCAGCATTTTCCAACCTACGCTCTATCCACTGCATTTGACAATAAATTAGACTTATTTCCTTGAACTTAGAATAATAACATATTTATGGTACTGTATTGCAAATTTAAACACCATGCTCTAATACTAAATATCTTACACTGAGACAGAAATAAGAATGTCAAAGCTCTTTTTTATGTTTTATTATACTTTCAAATTCTGAAGCAACACAGTTAAAGGAATATCGGCTTTCTTCAGTTTTCCCAAGTTTCTGTGGTCTGTCTGTGCAATCAGGTGAAACTCATGTTTACAGGGCTAGCAGTACTTCATGGGAAAAGCAGTCCCATATCTGAAAGAATGAAATGCAATTTTAAACTACTCAGTGGGTTTCTGTACAGTTTCTGTATTATTACTAAGTACAGTGAAATCTGCTTTGTTCCTATGCTACAGATGCAGTAGAGATTACATAGAATAAAATTAAGGGAGGTGAAAGTGTCATGTCAGACCATTCAAAACCATTTACACCACAGTGGTCTGCATGCTAACTGACCTACAAGGGTGCCTGACCACACCACCAGGCACAGGTGTCATCGTCTTGCATGGGTCAGGGAGCATTCACACTGGACAAGCGAACAGTGGGTCTCAGTGCTGTTCACTAATGAAAGTTGATTAATGTTGAGCAGAAATGAAAGCTTCCAATGTTGTTGGAGCCATCAAGAAGAGCATTAGCATCAGCCACTGTTGTCAGTACAGAACTGCCCTACACTGTGTGGCAAACACATACTACTTGAATAACATCATTAATCCTAGTCATTGTGCCTATATATATATATATATATATATATATATATATATATATATATATATATATATATATATATATATATATATATATATAGTATATATATGGTTCTTTATTAACTGGATATATGTATTTCCCACTATCAGGAGGTGCAGATGCCTCCCTCTCACGGTTTTCCTCCTGTCTTTTTTCATTTGTCCATCTTCATTCCCATGATTGATCAAATGTCCCTAGTTTCATTTATTTTCTGCACACATAGAAACAGGCTCTGAAGTGTGGTCATCAATCCTGCATTCAGAAGGGCAATTGTCATCTGACAGTAATGAAAAATAAATACACCCTGACTAATTCCGGGATATGACATGTTTTCGAAAACCCCTTCCAAACAAGAGCTGAAATTTGACTGTTATGGTCAAGAAATCTCATTTCCGAAAGAGCATAGGCGAAGGGTTGAATAATCATGCAGGACCAGTGATTTTATATCAGTCAATTCCTGGGTAAATATCTCCTCAGCCACGGTTGTGTTAGGGCGGTGTTGTTATTTACATCTTTTGAAAACAATATGGCAAAGCATATTATACAGTAGGTGCTTGCTTGTTTGTTTGCTTGCTTGTTCTCCATAGGCCATTCTCGGTGTCAACTGATTCATTTCTCCTTTGACCCTCATGACATTTACCAATACAATTGTTTCTCAATTTTGAAACTCAAGAAACCCCACTGCTCCTATGCTATGCATCTCAAAATTTGGAAAAGTTAGAAATACTAACTAAATGACTGATCATTTAAGACCAGCTGAATGATCAACGTAGCCTAAATCCACTAGCGACTACTGCATTTCCACTCTCCCTAATGCTCTGTGTTCCAATAACAGCTATATAACTATTTCCTGCGCAGTCATCACAAACCTGAATCCACAGAACTGCTGTGCAGAGCTTAGTTCCCACCCAAACAGAAGAAACTTTATCAATTTTATTTTACTGCTTTCAGAAATCCTTGATTATCCATATCAGATGTAACAGATGGGAGGTGAAAACTGTAGACAGATGGTCAGGATGGAGCTGGTGACCACTGTCATAGAACAAATGAACATAATCATAAGGATTAACATCTGTAAAAGTTAGCTGGACAAAATGTTTTTGTACCAAATGAAATGTATTTACATGTAGCATTTGTAGAATCATGGCAAATTAATCACATGATGCATACATTATTAAAATGTTGACTATGTATGTACAAAGAGATCAGATTCTTTGCATTCTGTGCTTTAATATTTTGCATTCGTGCAGTTTTTGCATTATTTCAGAAACATAACAGCCTGCATTTTTTATGAGTTTAACATAAATATTTATTATTTTTTTAATCTTCAAAGAACAAGACCTATAATAAATATAACCCATATTCCATCATTTGTTTTTTTCTCTTTCCTATTAAAGTGATTACATTCAAGTCGTTTCACACCTGCTACCCTTTGCTCTGAATAATTGTAGATTATTATTCCAAAATGAGGTAACGAGCTTTTGTAATTACTCTGTCAAAAATCGATGATAAATCTGAAACAATGAAAATCTGTAATACAGTATGTTCTAGACCTTGTCCATACATTCCTCTGTAGAATGGTACCAAGACTTGCATTGTGGCCGTGCTACACAGTAAGAACCATCTCTCTGAAGTCTTCTACATTTCCTGTAAATACATCAGTTAAAACTAATTTAACCCTGATAATGGTACTGAAAACCCCATAGCACATTCAGTGGAGCTCCTTAATTTCCCCCAAAGGTCTGTAATTAAATGCACCATTCCGTTCTCAATCAGAGGTTGCATGAATTACCCGGAAGCACTGTTGGCTGAGAAGTAGCTTGTTGAAGATGGATTTAAAGATTCTGGCCTTGCTTTGTCACTGCAGTCTCCTGACTCCATGACTGGCCCTTTGTCTATCTCGCCCTCGGCCCCTTTCAGAGCAAAACACTGCTACGACTGGATGACAAGGTCCAGGAGACCCCTCACGTCTCTGCCAATGAACACTTGATGAAGATAAAAGTCTTCAGTGATCTTTGGGCCAGAAGGTCTTTGTGTGCATGGCCAAGTGCTGAACCTAATTACTATAATTAATTAAATTCATGATTTCCTCTTAATTGAAGCCATTTATCACCACACCACAGGGGCCATTAATGATTTAAATGCATCCATAAAAGAGATATCGGGGGGAAAGAACGCCTCAGCCACCATCCTGTACTTCACTCACGTATATCGCCACGTTACCGATATACCGATATTTCACCCAGTCTCTTTCCCACACACTCCAAAAGAAGGTGAGAACATGTATAGATGTATAGATACATGAACAGTGCAGGACATAAAGCATATGCTCCTTTGCTTAACATATTACTCACTCTGATCTTGCCTCTCGTTATCTGTTTCTATCCTTGATTTGTAATCTCTCATGATAGGACAGGTTGGTCTGTCTCAGTCCAGAGCCTTTTTGCAAACGGGCGGCAGACCCCCCTGTGGCTGGATAATCACAATAAGGTCATCTCTGCTCTCACGTCTGAGTCTCTGCCAAAGCTCAGTTCCGCTGCAAAATGATCTCATGAGTCCCTTTTGCCCCACTTACCTGCTGGGAAACGGACGCTTTTTGTCCTCCTGTGAAGACGGATATTACATGAAGACGCATGCGCCAGGCATGTTTTTAGGGGTTTTTAATCACTGTTCATGCCCTTCCTGCTTTAGGAACACACGTGTACAGCAGCGTCTCACGTCCTCTTCTCGTCTTTCCCCTCCACGTGTGAAGTGTGGAGGTCAAACCACGTTTGTCACTGTCATATCACTTATGCCAGACACTCTGTGCCACTCCAAGCTTCTTTCGCCTGTTTTTTTGTGTTTTTTTTTTTTATTTGGCAGACTGTCAGAAGACGTTAAACGTGGGTTTAATCCATGTTTTCCTGCTCCGACAGGATCCAGGGCGGGGTCGAGGGGTGAAGGGAGCTAATCCCTGGCTTCTGCACTGTGAGACACAGGGAGGGTGTTCTGCTCTGCATGCCGTCTGATTTGAATAATCTGCTATCTGAGCCTTCAGCGCTGAGGCAGCTCACTGCTCAGGCTTTCATTCTGTGTGACAGTATCTCTCTCTCTTGGGATCATTTCAGCCGTACACCCACAAACACACTGTTAAAGGCTTGAGATCCTGGAGAACTGGGGGCTTATTTGTTCATACCATTTAATTGAATTATTATTGTTTTTGCATTAATTAATTTCTGAATTCATTAATGTATTATTAGGGAGCATGTTGGAAATAAGTCTTTGGATTTTGTTGTGTTATCCTGACTGTTTCTGTTTTTATTGTAGGCATTGAAGTGCGGGCATGTTGTTTTATTTAAAAACCTGAAATGGCCTAATAAAATCAATTAATTCATCATTTGGGTAATCAGTGCTCTAAAAGTCATGGTAAAGTATAATAATAGTTTAGTAAAAAAATAAATTATAATATAAGAACCAAGGTATTTATTTTTCTCTACCAAAGTGAATAGAAGACCTCATAGGTTTCTATGACTTAAACTTAAATAAATATAACATAAAAGTTTATATATTACATAGATTTATATATTATGTATATACTGCAATCATTATTATTACTTAAGTTAACCTGTTAAAAGTGTATGGGTTTCCTCAGCTGACATGTTGTTAGTTCAGTTTCAATGAGATTTCTCGCTAAAAGTATGAAAGACCTTGTTGCTACTGGAGAGATCCATGCATGGTTATTGCATTGCCCAGACATATATGTACAATAGTTTAAAATGTTAAAGAGAAATTGTACTTAAGGGACAACTCAGTTACACAAAGATGAACAACCCCCATTTATATACAAAAACGTTCATACAAATGTATAAAAGACGAACAATTGAAGTTCAAGCAAGCGTGTTGCACAGCATCAATATGCCGCTAGTCTTCTGGAGAGTCATGGTTGAGCACTTCATCCAGAAACCAGTTTCCATATACTTATCAACACCTAGCTGAAGCTATCAGATTATAAATACACCCGAAGACAGCCACAGATTAGCATACTTATTACACCTATGATGCTACACTGGCACCCCATAGCACAAAAGTCAATATCTTGGCACCAAAGACAGCTACACTTACACATCTTAAAAAGTAGGCAAGATATCTGATTCCATAAGTCCTACAGGGATCATATATATATATATATATATATATATATATATACATTGCTTACAGCACCATTTTTGTGATCATTCAGAAATAGAGGTGAGATGTTAACAGTTGTAGTTTAAATAGTCACAGTAGTCTGAATAAAGTATTTCTGTATGCCGTTCAGTGTGGAGTTGTACTTTCTGCCACCCCTATACTGCCATCTAACTCCATTCCCATGTCTTCAGCGAACTTTAGTCTGCTGAGTTTTCAAAGATGAGTGCTGATTTTAATAAATTGTCACTCACCAAGAGGTGACATCTCAGGCACTGCCGCTGTGTATGGTCCATCTGGGAACTTGGGCTCATTGTCGTTGATATCCTGGACCTTGACGATGAACTCGGACTCGGCCTCCACAGGTATGTTTGTGTCTCGGTCGACAGCTTGGGCACGCAAGGTGTAGTAACCCTGCTCCTCACGGTCCAAACGCTTGGTGGCGTGGATGTCTCCTGTGTTCTCATCAATGGTGAAGATGGAGGTTGCCCCCTCTCCCATCAAGACATACTTCACATTCCCATCGCCCTTATCCACGTCAGAGTGAAGCTGGAACAATGATGTCAGAGTCAGAGGAAATGAATGGGACAGGCAGCTGACATCCCTGCTCTCTTGTGAAGTGTTGCGCTCTCTTATCCCCTGGGCATGACAAGACTATAATGAAAATAACAATTTAGAACCCAGGTTCTTGCTAAGGTTCTTATTGTTTTTTTAGAGAAAGTTTTCTCTAGTCTTAACCTGTGAACAATGTAGTGAAGTCATGCAGTCTCTATAAGTGGAGATATGTAAGGAACTTTGCGACTTCTCTGGAGTGAATCACATTGAGATCCTGGGCTTAAAGATTCAGAATGTACATAGGTGCATTTTCATTTGGGTGAATTACATTTTTATCAGATAAAACTTGCGTAATAAAATTAGAGCAAAGGTAAAAAAAAGTGTTTTCAGCTTCTGTTAATAAACTAAGAATGTTCAACACTTTGATCCTACAGATTTTTTTTCTTTGTGTACGTTCAGTGGGGATTATAGTTTAGACGTAACTGACAGCTTTTGGACAGAACTGCAAAACTAATGTATGTAGAATATATGCACCAAATCAGGCTTGTTGTTGAAGATGCTGTCCTTTGCTTGCACTGAGTCAAGAAAACTCTGCCGAACTTTAGTAACAAACACTGAGGAACCACCATTCGCTTGGAATCAAGAGTTGTTTTTTTGTTTTTTTTTTCTTCAAAATAATTGTCACAAATTTTAAAAAGCAATTCATTAACAACACCTTATTTAATGTATCTCAAATCTTCACACCATTTATACTAATAAGCATGTATATTTTTTAAATGTATAGTTCAACATAAATTAATGACTTAACAGATGAACAGTATTCTACAACCATTTTAATCAATGTATGACTAATACACAGTTGGACCATATGAAATTTTCCAATTTTTTGTAATGCTGCAGTTGCTTGTCTTGCAGAAATGGAAATGAGTGCACATAATTCTGCTCACAGTCTCCTCGGAGGTGTGCACCACATCCAGGGTCTATTTAAGGATACAGTTCTGTTAGCATGGGTAAGGGGGTGCGAAAGGGTGAACGAAACTAAAAAAAAAAAAAAAAGCCCTCTTCAAATCAGCGCTGTGCTCGGTGTGTAGACAGCCCTGCCGGAGTGATCGCGTTACTTCCCAACTGAAGAGACGGGCCACGTTTCAGAGGATAGCTGTGTCACCAAGCCATCTTTCTGCACATCATAAAACTTCCACCTTGACACTTTGACGCTTGAGCAAAAACAACAGTATTTTTTGTCGTATACAAGTAATGGACTATACTCTTATAATGGGCTCTAATGGGTAAAAGTTGTAAATAAAGACTGACACGCAAAATGTGTCCTCATAACCTAACCACCTTATAAAAAATAATAAACTAATGGAAAAGAAGTTGGCAAAAAAAGAACAACAAACTAATTTTTAAAGATTAGATGAATCTGAGTGAAAAACAACTCTTGTTTTTTTGTGTTTCCTCTTGTCATATTTTCAAATTTTCTTTTGCCAGCTTTTTTAAAGATGTATGCCAGAAAATGTATGGTGAAAATGTATGTATGGTGAAAATGTATGGTGAAACACATAGACCCACAGTGTTTGATAACTGTTGGTTATTAAAATGTGATTTTTTTGTCAGAAGTGGGAAAACAAGAAAAAGTGTGACATTTTAATTAATGTGAGGAAAATGTTCTTGTTGAACACGTTACACCTGAATGCTCAGTAATGTGTAAACATAATATTGCAAATTGTGTAATACAACCTGAGAACTTATTTTTGCTTGTGCTTTTGCTCCATTTCATTGAACAGTATTCCTGTCATGGTACGGAGGCCCCCTGCCGGCAGCCCCCATCAGCAGCGGAAGTATTTCATGTTGTCCTGTTGTTGTGACATTGTGTTCGTCCCTCAGGTGGGCGGGGCCCATCAGGAAACCCGACACCCGAGGGTCGTTTGTCTGTATATGTTTGTTGTGTCTTTGCACCAGTTGACTGCTGGTTATTGTATCCTTAATTTGGATTAGTTCACAGGTTTTGAGTTTGTGCTCTTTGTGCTCCATTAAATCCCCCCTTTTCCCTAGACTGGCATGATCGCTTCCTTTTTTATTTGCAGTCTTTGCCAGTTTCAAAGAGCACCTCAACTGCAAAGATTTTAGTTCTATTATTGTTTATTTGATTTAAATGATTGTGATAAGACATATATAGGGCGGAGCTGAGTTTTTCTCTATGCAGCGAGCTGTGCATACAGTCAAAATCCAAAGGCCATACCCAGAAGCGTGTTGAACAAGACTGGCAACAGGCTGCCCATATCACCTGCATAGTATTGCTCTGCAGAAGCCTTTAAATCAACAACTGCCTGCAGAACATTTCTCTCTACACTATGCACGTAAGGAATGCAACTTCTTGCACCTCAATAAAAGAAAGGCTTTTATTTGTTGTTGTTGTTGACTGAGTATTATTTTAAACCAACACTTTAAGATTTAATTACAATAAAAATGTCTGAAGCACTAAACTGGTTGATTTTCATTATAATTTGTGGTTTTTGAATTTGGCAAATAAACAAAATGTCAATCATCCTTGCAATTTTTCTTTATAGACACATGCTGAGCCCAATAGTAACTTGCGAACACAACTTCTATCTTACCAATTACTGATCAACAGCAAAACAAAACTTGAAAATAAAGAAAGACAATTTTTTGAATCCAGTGTTCCTTGGAACAGCAGGATACCTCTAAATTGTTGTTTCTTTGTTTATTTATTTATTTATTTATATGGTTTGTAAAATATTTCACTGAAAATGTCCAACTCATGTTATCCATTGACTGCTACTATAGGCCAGAAAATATTAATCTTTTCTCCAGTGAGAGCACCAGTAACGTTTATCCCAAATTTACCTGACTCAACTCATCATATAATTACCAGCTTTAGTTGGTAGATTACTTACACTGTGTTGGACTCTAGCTCTCCAGAATCCTAATTGCATAGTGCTTGATTAGACTCTTCAGATAGACTTCTTCTCTATTCCACTGTTAGCCATTGATAAAGGTTACGCCCACATTTTTTAAGCACTGTTACTGTATCTATTTACCTGAGGATCAAAACCACTCCCCCTTCCCTCTGATGTTTTGTAGTCATTTCTCTCTCCAACAACATGCATGACATCACAATACAACATTACAAATGATTTCAATTCACGGCTTTGTTGCATAAACTGTCAACGAAAATTGCATCTGAACTGACCTTTACATTTCAAGACTCTCTCACTGTGGTTCACTTGATTGTACTGCACTCAAAACACTATTTGTGTCCACTGAGTTTAGTTGAAAAGCATTTACTTTTTCACTTTCATTTCTGGTATGCACTAAGCTTAAAAAAACCTGTAGAATTGCCATATTAGATTCTGTTTATTCAATTGTCAAAATTGCCAAATGTGTCGGTCACCTCAGAGTGTAAATGCGTTTTATACATTGGTCTGCACTGCTGTATCATCTAATGATCTGCATGCCTTTTCATACTTCACCAAATGTAGAAAGAGCCAGTAAGATACTCATCTTGGTTTAGTCCATACCATGTATAAGTCTACATACATATAAGATGTATATAGGAATATCATACTGTACAGCAAGCATTATTGTACTAGTTCCTGTGAATTCTAAGGCCATTGTGAAACAGATGTTGAATCATGCCTACACACCAGGGGAATGGCCTTTAGTCTTCAGTAGAAAAGTTGTTATACTTTACAGGATGACCTGAAATCAACTAGGTGTTCTTGATCAATAAATTAAATACATTTATACGGTCTTGATCAAGTGTTTCCTTTAGAAATCACACAATCACTGCCACAGAGAAGTCCAAATGTGTAGGTATTATCTTTATTCTAAAACTGGACCTTCAAGCAAGAGTTTAGAATTATTTGGTCATGTGACAAAGAGGTTGCAAGACTCTTGAGAGCCAAAGTTTTCAGAGCAAAATAGAACACAAAGCATCTTATCTTAAATGACCCAAAGCGTTGTGTAAGATCAGCACTGAATATAAAAGGAACCAAGACCCCCCGAAAAGTTGCATAATCTGCTATAAATTGCAATTGATCACATATTTGAATCAGTGCAATTATGCAATTATCATTTTATGAGATTAAAAGCCCATCCCCCAATACCCTAATGTTTAAATGCAAAAAGCAGCAGTTGGTGAGGTACAGTTCCAGTTGTTTAGTACCAAGACTGCTTACCACTGAATAAATGAGAACAAAGCTTCCTCTGTTTGGCCGTGAGTAAGTTCAACGAATTGACGCTTCCTTATCATCCTTCACTCGATCAAATACGAATATCGGAGCCATTATTTCAGACCAAGAATACAGAGTCTGTGTATAGAAAGTTATATGTTCAGCAGCAGAACACAATGCGTGTTTTCCCCAGAAATCTGCTATAACACTGCAATGTAATTTTACATTCTGGTCCTGCTAGATAGGGTCTCAGAATATGTATGAAACCACATGAAGGGCTGCAGCACAACAGCAAAACATAAAGCATATGCCTTATATTTATTCACACTACAACAAGGATAAAGCAGAAAGTGTGTAGAGTGTGTGTGTGTGTGTATGTGTGTGAGAGAGACAGAGAAAAACATATTAGGGGAGGATATAGTGCTACGCATGGTAAAGAAGTTGGTAACAGTTCATCTCTCTCAGACAAACACAAACAAATTCAATACCTCTGCTGTTCTGACTTTTAATTTCTTCATTCGAATCAAAGTATGCTACTCACTCTCTGACTGGTCTTCTACAGAACAGTGTAGTGTGGAAAACATTGAAGAGATGTGTGTAATGATCAGCCATCACTCTGTCTATCTCACCAGAGAGAAAGCCAGGAGCCCACAACTATATGAGGTTTCCCCTTAGGGCAGACATAGCTGGAGACAATAGTAAGACAGAAATGAGAAACACACACACACACAAATACATTCAACAGAAAGTCTTTAACCCACAGAGCTCGCATCTGTAAACCCATTCTGACTCATAACAAAGTTCCCTGCTGAGCACATACCCCTTTGCAAACTGTATTTATATATGTAATGGTACTGGCGAAACAAACACAGAATTATTTTAACCAGGACCACTGTTGCTTTAAGCACTTGGGTTGCTTTAACCCACTAGGCGCTTCACAAAGCTAGGAGAGCTGTCCCTTCTTAAGACACGCCTACTAATCAGCACATGCAGCAGCTAGAGCTTTTAGGGCCTCTTTAAATAGCCTGCGGTTATACAGCGTTAGAGTGGCTTCCGTGGGTTTTAAGATCGTGTTGATGTGGTGGGTTCCTCCCTTTGAGGCATGCTGCTGGTGTGTTTTCTCTGTATTGTCATGTTAAATGCAGAGTGGCTTTTAAATGGTTTTAAGATGAATACAACTGTTTGCCATTCTAATGTGTTTCGGGGGATTCGATCATGATCTTATGATTAGAGAGTTACATTTAGAGCATTCATATAATATGTTAACAGATTATGTAGTTTTAGATTGCATGTTGTTTATTGAAGCTTTGGCTACAGCATCATACACTGTAGAGGATATATGGGTTCTAGGGTACAACCAATCTAGCTGTGGTTTTGCTTTGATTCTTTGTCTCTCATGTGGAATGATGTTTCCCCCCCTTCCATAGTACTATGACTGCATAATGGCTCATCATTCAGGGGACCTATACTGTGGGTTTAGACCCTCTTTGGCATGGGAGACTGGTGTGGACTAGTTTCCTAAACCCCTGCCATTCCTCCTTGTTGTTGTCAACATGCTGTCTTCTCTTGGGTTGGTGAACGGGTGACCGGGACTGGGATGCTGCTGGGGACGATGGCTTTTATTGAACTTGATTTTAATTTTGCAAAATTAGAGGCTGTTGCCAGATGTAAATGGTACCTTTCCATCTTTCCTGGTGCTAATATAACAGAATTGAAGTGTAGTACAATTTTCTTACCAAGAATCAAAGTCTGCTTCATTTGCAGTAAACAAATCCTAATTTTATATATCCTTGAAGGAGTTCAGAGCAATTGTATATGTGACAGAGGGTCACTAAATCTAGTCTAGTGACTTCTTTTAATGGTCATATCTACAGAAGTGTCTCCCAGTAAAGCCCTTTTAATAATACCTTTCTCACATGAATAAGTAGTGTGCAGCCAAATATCTTGGGTGATGGACAACTTCCAATCTGGCAGAGACACTAGTGCCAGTCTGCTGGGGTCTGGTGTGCTCTGGACATCCAGGTCAGTAACATCTTAGCATTGTTGAGAATGGTCCAATAATTATTTATCCACTGTCATGGAGTAGACGGTGCAAGTATAGTTACACTTTAAAACTCATGAAATGCACATGACTAAAAATGGTCTTGGACCACCCAAGTGACTTTTATTTTTTTATTGTTCAAATGAGTTTACACAGTTATATTAAAGGTAAGGATCTGTTCTCAGTCTTTACATAAGCAATAACTCATATTTTCCAGCAAAAGTAAGTAAACAAGAAGTAAACAACGAGGTCTATTTTCATATGTTCCTATATAGTGCAGCTCACAGGAAATGATGAATCAATTACTTTGTCGACCTCAAATAAAGCAGTTAAATCATCTCGACTGGGTTCCCCTGCTGAACAGAACTCTGTATCCTACAGTGATGAGTTGTTAGTATAAAATAACTAGTCAAACGTCTGCTATTACTCCTCAGAACGTTCCACATGAGATTATGGCGAGCCTTGAGTATTTCTGCTCATGTTCAGCTATTCCTTCTTGATTCCTTTTCATAATATTTCATCTGTATGTTTAAAGTGACTACTAATAATATTTACAAATGTAAAATGACATGATCAAAGACGTGTAGCCCATTTCCCCCTAATTCTAGGAAACGCAGCCAAAACTTGGCAGACAGATGGACCGAGCAGCACGTGAGCGCACACATTCACTCAGACTATGTAGAAGCCGCCCTCCCCATATCGCATGTCCTATTCCATGCATGCAATGAAATACCAGCGCTTAGATGACTTTACTGACACATGAAATGCCATTAAATCACATGGCCAATTAAGCTATAAGCTGAAATAAAGTTGGATGGATGGACAGGGTTCATCATCTGACATTGATGTAAATGAAGTACTAGCCAGTAACTCAACCAATAACTCACAACGAATTAATCAGGCGGCTATCACTCAGCACCCCGCATGCAGAGTTGGGATAGTTAAAAAAGAAGCAGTGCTGTAGGTGTTGGAAGAACTGTTAGAGACACAGTGGAGGGGAGCTCAGGCCATAACTAATCAAATATGGGTGACCACACACAATAACATGTCTGCATTTCCTCACAACTTGTCTCTCTTCATTTTTCTCTTATTGATAGACATTTCAGAACTGCTCAAAATGTTTCATTTCCTCACAGGTAAACTGGCAGTGAAATGTAAAATTGATTTACTTGTTCAAGGATGTACAGGAAGCCTAACTTGAACATTCATTAATGCTCCCCCACCCCAGGTGAGTTAGCCAATTTGAAGTAACTGCCTCCTAAAACATGATAGTGCTGTTTCAAGTGTCTGTCAACCTTCCATGTTAATCATAGCTTGACACAAGCTCTGAAGCAACCGGAAATAGGCCAGTTAGAAGGCTAAATGGGAGAATATCGCCAGGCAGCTTCGGCGAGGACAGAGCAGGCGTCACTGCTCACCCGAGCTGAATGTGCAAGCCAATCAACTTTCCATCAAAGTCAGAATTGATTTTCCAAATTGTGAGAGATGCCATTTTTCTATCTGGGAGGAGAGACTTCATATCTGGAAACAGCTGAGTGCACCTGGATATAGAGGCTACATGGTTATTACAAGAACAACAGTGTAGAAAACAAATATGGCCACGATATAGCCAAGAAGGCACCCAAGACTTTATGATTTTTTTTTAATTTATTTATATGAGAAATTATGCAAAGGTGTAAAGTGATACTGAAGTAAATGGATGTCGTTTGGTGACAGCAGAGTTGTGCAGTATGTTTCCACATAATTAAGCTCATAAGCCAAAGAGCTACATACATCTTACAGGTTTGCATGACATTTGAAACATAACCAAGCATTTTACACTGTAAAACGATGGCTAACTGTGCTATAGTATTGGATACATCCACAAGTCATGACATTTTTAGACATACAAAATGGTTTGCCTTCTTTGTCATGTCATAGTGTGATTCTCAGTCTGAAGTGTGAATACTTTTGTAGCTCTGCTAAAACAACTCATACTGGTCCCTGAGTAGTTTGTTTTTTAAAGTCATAATCAAACAGTGGCTTTTGGAACAGTAGGCTATATGAATATAAGGGTTCTTTAAAATGTAAAAAAAGAAATGCTATTTTCTGCTTTCTGTATGACGTGTTTTTTGTGTGTGTTTGTTATCTAATACAGAGAATGATGTGGAATTGCACTGACCCGCATATGTTTATATATACATAAATTGTTCTCCTTATGTGATCCAGAAAAGGTTCATGACATAGTTGCTAAAGGGTCTACCCCAGAGGGTGTCACTGTAGTCATATAATATAAATGCAAATGATACACACATTGAGACGCTGCTCTAGCCACAGTAATATAGATCTGCTCTCTAGTCTCTCTCCCTCTAATGCATCTCAGCTGTCAGCTTTCAGCTGCATCATTTCCCAAATAGGAAAAAAGATCATAGATATTGTGTGAGTGTGTGTGTGTGTGGGGGGGCTCTTTCAAAAGGGTTTGCCTTTTCATGTTTACTGTTCATGCTGAACTTTGTAAAGGTGGGGAGACCTGCTTCTTTGTCCTGAATGGGGGCCATGCAGACCGTCACGGTGAGAAACGACCCTGATTGCCGACATGGCAATTTACACCCAGCGCGATGACGAGTTGCCGCTGTGGCGTGGAGCTCCGGATGAGAGACAGGGAGGAGGGACAGTGGGGAGGAGGGAGGAAGACATTAAAAAGCCTCAGGGGGGCCTTAAAAGTCACACGTCAGAGCTGAAAGTGAGGACGAGGCAGGGGAGGAGCGCGCGAGTATCACGAGTATCACATGGGCACTGCACGAGTATTATCACATGGGCACTGCACGAGTATCACATGGGCACTGCACGAGTATCACATGGGCACTGCACGAGTATCACATGGGCACTGCACGAGTATCACATGGGCACTGCACGAGTATCACATGGGCATGGGCACATGGGCACTGCGCGAGTATCACATGGGCACTGCACGAGTATCACATGGGCACTGCACGAGTATCACATGGGCACTGCACGAGGGGGGGAAACGAGGAGCATGAGAAGATATTGAGAATTTCCTCTCTACCCTGAGTCAATTATGTTTAATTACACGAGGTTTACAAGTGCTGGCGGACACACCGTGGTGCCGGGAAATGAGAGTGATCTTTATGGGGGAGGCAACCTCAGTGACAGAGTGCCACAGCTGTGTCCGTGTGTGTCATCAGGAGCACGACCATGCATGGCTCCCAGGGCAGGCACAGGAGGGACCATGCCATTGCATGCTGGGTAAAATGTTATGGAAGCATATAAATATCCCAGTCATGAGTTCTCTATCTAACATGGTATTTTAAAAAGGACGCAAAGTACCTTTGCTGAGTTGCTGTGGTCAGTCGTCTTAGCATTGGGAGGTTGGGAATTATGCATAATTTAGAATTTCCAAGCTATTTTTGTTCACGCCCTCCACACCAAACAAACAGGTCTGTGATATCATATTTGCTTAGGATCTCACAATGTCATATTAATGTTTATGTTGGTTTAACCACAATCAGCAGGTAGTTGGTGGCAACTTTGCTTTCCTTTCCATGAGATGAAGAGAAAATGCAATGGTGAATGTTTTTGATGCAAACTTTGCAAACTGATGCTGTTGCTGAAATCACAGCGCACCTGCTTCACATAAGAACATATTCCATATGTATGGAGGGCAAACGTGATTAAGTCGTTATGTAGAAAGCTCAAGGTTACGGATTATTCGTTCTCCGTGCTCATCACTTAATGAGGTTAATCTTTCTGACCTGGCTGTAGTGAGACCTGTTTTTTAAGTGTTCTTACAGTTCACATAGCTTTGAAAATATCCATCTTGAAAGGAAATTGTTGGAGAAATTAAATTTCACTGTCAATCATTTGAGTGTATGTATTATTGCTTGAAAGTCCATATTTCATTTACAAAGTGAAATCAATCCATAAGCAACTACATCTAAACTGGAACCATGGGTTGCAGTTTGTTGGTATTGTCTTTGTGGTTTATATTAAATCTGAAAATGTCTTTTTAAACCATCATTTTATAAATTACATATAACTCCTTGTTCCTATAGCAACAAGAGCCTCTTTGTTCAATGAAATGTTTTTTTTTTCTGAAGAAAATGGACCTTATGTGACATGACTCAGAGAATGAAACCCAAGTGAGCACCTGCAAGTGTTTTGCTTGCATAATATCTCAGACCTCCCTAAATGTGAGTTTGTTGAGGACTTCAACCTTGACAAACACATCTCGCTCCGATTAAACACACATAAGAGCCCTTGGCACTTGTATCTTCCTGAAGCACATACTTGGCAATGATGATCTCAATACTTTCTCCTCACAGTATACCCACTTCAGAGAATACTGGCAAAGGATTTCTCTAAAATGCCGAGGGCTCTAAATGAATGATTAAACTATTGAATTTCCACAGAAGGAACCTGAAGGATCACTGGTACCCATCTATGTGCTGTCCACTCCATTTGAGCTCAGTCTGCAGGGCATCTGAAGCCACTAATAGGTTTCAATGCCAAACCCTATTTGATCAAGGAGAGTTCATAGGGAAAGGATAGGGTTTTCACTTTGTTTAAATGAGAGGTCAAACCACAACATCCTCCTTATTGATCAGTCCTTCAAATCAAGGAAAAGCCCTTTTGGAAATGAAACACAACGACTGGTCAGGACTTATGATGTGCCCCTGAGGTACCTCTAGATTTACTAATATATCAATACTTATTAAGCACTACAGTGTGCATATACATCTATGAAAATAGTTACATAAGATAGTTGTAAATCTGCATTACAAATCTTGGCAAAAATAAGCAAATATTTACACCTAACTTTTTTATTCCATCTTGTGCATTAGAAACCTGAATTCTGTCAATAAATATCATTAGTCTAAATAAAAATAGTTTACTTCAGTCCTTCAGGCCTTCAGTGCACAATGTATCTCATTCTCTATCGATCAACCATGTGTGTATTGATCTAGATGTTTTTTAGAGTCATTATGAGAATCCATCAGACAGTGCAAAAACTAATAACAGCCTGCTAGACACACAAAATAATGGCTGGCTTCTTCAGAATGCCAGATCCAAAAATGAGCCCAGTTCTACCGGGACTGACAACCTTAACACTTATGTCAACACTGTAAAATTTGATCAGCGCTCCAACTGTTTGCCCGCGTTTGCCGGCTGACATTTGTTGAAAGTGGCCTTTAGTAAAAGTCATAGATGGGCCGTGGACAGACTCCACAATGAGACTACGGGTAGGCACGCATGTGTTCTGGAGGTCGGAGGTGGCAGGGGAGGGTGTGTCTCGCTCCTCTCTACCCTCATTAGATTGCTTTTCTGCTGTCCTGTTGTGAGTGTAAGAGCGAGTAATCGTGACATATTGGCAGCACAGAAACACTCAAGCAATAAAGAGTGTTTCTCTTCTTTTCAGAACCTTTTGTCAGTACAAATAAAAGGGATTTTAGACCAGTCTACAAGTTGGACGTGTTTTAAAAAAAAACTGCAGATGCTGTCTTTACCTGCATTGTGTACGGATTATAAAAATGCAAAATGCCTCCTGAAACAGCTGCGATAATAACCTTTTGTGAAGGACAAGAATAACATATGCAGGGCTTGTCTTTTAATTCCCATGGTACCCTCATACCTATTCAGAAGAACACGCTACATTAAAGGGACTAATTCACTTTATTCTGCCAAATAAAACTTCTAATACAAAGGAATTACAGGACAGTTTCAAACATACCCATGAGAGTCCGTGAAGTGTAAGTCACTTCTAATAAAGGAGCATCTTGAACCATAGGGTGACAGAAGCTTTGGGACAAAACAAAGGAGAAACCTTACCCTGCTGGCAGGTGAATATCCCATGCGAAAGCTCTCTATGCTCACTCTTTTCTCATTTATAGAAAAAAAGCTTTGAAAAGTGACACAACTGGCAACGGCTAATGAAAATTTTACATCATGGCCTTCAAATTTAGCTGGCTACTTTCTGTACCTTCAATGAACAGTTCTCTCATTAAAAAGGGGGGTGGAGGAGAGCAGGCTGTATTTCCACAATTGTATAAAGGCATTAAAATGCTTCTTCTCCATCTCCCTGGACAAAGTGGTAGCCAAAATGTTGCTAACTCAGAAAGAGTGAAATGCATACAAACACAAAGAAACGTTTCTAGTCTTGAATGGCCAAGGAGGATGAATCCCATGTCCCTTTATATATCACATTTTTTCTTCTAAATTAGAAGAAAAATTAATCTTTGCTTGTGAAAACGTGCCAGATGATGTGTGATGTGTAGGTTGGCATTTTTGTAGAATTTTACAGATTCAGGTCAAGTTGGCCTCATCAGCTAAGAAAGTCAATTCATGGAGCACATACTGTACAAGCAATTAGAGCTGGAAAACTATTGCTATTTTGACCAAAGGAAAGATCAGATCTGAAAGAAAAACAGGTTCACTATGTTTCTGGCTGAAGCATTTTAGCACTTGTCATTAGGTGGTTTGGAAATGCATTCTGTCTTTGTCTGATTGTTCTTTGCCTCTAACAACACACCAACACCATATTAGCAAGCAGATATGATGAAGCAACATTACAGTATATGGGCAGGTCATCTCACAATCTTTTAGCTCCCAAAAGACACCATTATTTCATGTTGTCTCAAAACAATACATGTAAGCCTGGGTCAGACTGATACTGGCAATAGTGATTTTCCTGTTCATTAAGAAGCACAATCTCTCAGTTCTACATGCAACATTTGACAGTGAGTGCATGGCAATTTTTAATTAATCGATACTGGCATCTGGACCAAGTCTTTGCGATCCTAAGATGAGCATTTTAAGATGTCACTCAAGCTCACCTTTCAAACTCATGCCCTTTTTCTATTCCTTCCTCAGTGATCAAGTGAGTTTCATCTCATGTGCTCCCTCAGGAAAACAGACAGGATCATTTGACTTCAGGCACAGTACAAATAAGAGGAATACTGAGCGCTCAGTAAAGCTTTCTTTTCTTTTTTTTAATCTCTGTTTCTTAGCAACACACAAACAGTTCCTACAAATAAAGGTGAACAAGACCCAAGGACAATTCTTACAGCCCATCAAAAAGTAGGAACAAAGACTTGCTCATAGTGATGATGAGTAAAACTATGGCTTTTCAAAAAAATGTTTAGCATAACATGACTTTTTCACAACTATTTTAACACAGCAATAGACCTTTGAATTCTCTGAGCAGTAACAATACACCTGTCTTTCAAACCCCAATTCAAAGAATGGACACTTCTATTATCTTTGTAAGATGTTAGATGTGTCATCTCTCCTCTTTTTTCCTGTGAAGTATGTTCTTCCATCCTGCGGTGCAAGTGAGGGTACCAAGTGTCAAATGTCCTTCTCGGGAAGCTAACAGAAGCATTGGTGATCTGCATTCATCATTTATCTTTTGACTGACTTATTGAATTCTGATAATTCTGTAGCCTCACTACGGTAAACCAATCTGCAAATATCCCTTTAAATATTATATGAAATTAGAACCACCAAATTCTAGTGTTTTGATTATGTAGCAAATGTAAAAGATTATCTACTATTTGCTCTATATATACATTCTAAAAAATGTTGACCTGTTCCCCTCAGCAATGACCCTACAATCTTGCAAAATGTTAAAAAAAATGCTTTTATGGCCATGCACTAAAAATACCCTTAAACATCTGCATACATTTGGGCTGTGGAATGGGTCATGTGTGGAATGGGTCATGTTTGCAATGGGTCATGTGTGGAATGGGTCATGTTTGGAATGGGTCATGTGTGGAATGGGTCATGTGTGTAATGGGCCATGTGTGGAATGGGTCATGTGTGCAATGGGTCATGTGCGCAATGGGGTGGGGAATGGGTCATGTGCGCATTGGGTCATGTGTGCAATGGGTCATGTGTGGAATGGGTCATGTGTGCAATGGGTCATGTGCGCAATGGGTCATGTGTGCAATGGGTCATGTGTGGAATGGGTCATGTGTGGAATGGGTCATGTGCGCAATGGGTCATGTGTGGAATGGGTCATGTGTGGAATGGGTCATGTGCGCAATGGGTCATGTGTGCAATGGGTCATGTGTGCAATGGGTCATGTGTGGAATGGGTCATGTGCGCAATGGGTCATGTGTGCAATGGGTCATGTGTGGAATGGGTCGTGGCTGAGAAGTGTCCATTCCACTCTAGGGGCTGAAGAGGCTGCTTCACCATCCTGCATTACTGACCTTGGAAACAAGGTCACATATATATTACTCCAATGTTTGAGAGTATCCCATCTAAAACATTTTTTTCCCAACAGAAATCAGGAATAATCTGCCATTGTTCAACAAAGATTAAAGGTTTTCTTGACAAAAAACATTCACTTAAAAACCAGCATTAAACAGATTCATAAATGTAAGACTCTTGTTCTATTAATCTATATATGAACTTCAACACCTTTTATGTTTGCTTTCCTCATAGTGAGCCCAGGTGCTGTCGAAGTTGAGGAACAGTGACACTTTTCATTTGAAACAAAACAATTCTAAATAAATTTGAATGTTTATACAATACATTACAAAATGATTGGTAACCTTGGTGAAGATAAAAGAAAAAAAAGCTTATGAAGATTATCATTTCCATTGTTCATCTGTTTGACCACACAGTAAAAACAGGAGAAAGAATGAAAGGCTGGTTGGCTTTTGTGTCATGTAATGACCACTGGGAAACAGGAAGTTATAGATGATCGCTTAAGTGTGTCTGGTAAATATATGAAAGCGAATATCAGTTAGATCTTCAGTGCGTAAACATAATACATGACTTAATGGTCTAGCAGTTGACACAAATTTGAGAAAACGTAGACAGAAAATGATTTAAAAAATATTTTATAAGGGTTTTTACTTGACTATTTTACCTTTTTTTTAATGATTCCTGGTTTAGCACTTGCTCATAGCTCTGGATGTGAATAGGATTAAACTTCTAAACAACATAGACCTTTTCATTGACTTTTTCTTCATTTTACCAAAGGTGCCAATAATTCTGTATATTGATTGAACCATATAGAGCGATATACCACACTCTCTCTGAGATTTCCTTCCCTAATTATCTTTTCATAGAAAGGAAAATGTGACAGAAATGGAAATTGATTTTTGGTTTAAAAAAAAAACACAATGCTTTGCACATTACCTACAAGATTTAAAACCTTAAAACAGAATACATTGTTTGCCCTTTAGGTAACTATGATAATGCGCATGCAACCTTCAACTCACATCGCTGCTATGCCTGTGTGTGAGTCAGCCTGTGTGTGTATGTGTGTCCTCTGGTTTGTTTTAGCCACTGTGGTTCAGGTCTGGCCAGGGCTCTCACCCTGGGCACTAAGCCACTGCATAACAAGACATTTGGCTTCTGAAATTCAGAATCTGACAGAATGCATTAAACCCAAGCAGACAGATGTGGAAGGGTTCAGCTCTGGATCATGGACTGAAGCAATGCTATTCTGCACTTTTATTGTACAGTTGAGGTTTCACCTGGCATTCCTGGGTAAGGAAGATCGGGAAGAATGTATACTTTATATAGAGTAGGTGAACAGGTAGAATCTACAGCGCAACTGTCATCAAGCACAATTTGTTTCAGTCATTCTCCAGCAGCAACTGATGTTGGAAATATACTGAATCCATTGTTTAGGGATCCTGAAGTCTTTTAAAGGAAAAGTAAATATTAAGCTTGAAAATTCATGTTAAGTTTAATTTAAGTATACAAAAAACAAACATACTTAATACTTTCATAATGAACGAAACAACATTTGAAGTAAAACATATCAGCAATAACCATGATGCAGTAGGCCTATACCTTGAGTACTGGGGCAAGACACTAATACATATGTACTATACAATACAGATCTGCAAGCTGGACCCACAGGACATACAAATTACCTCCACCAAGCAGTGCCAAAGTCAGTGTTTCGATTAGAGAAGGCCTTTAGCGTTCTCAGTCAAACATTCATACAATTGGTCTGCTTGACAAATGTCAGCCATCTCATCCACATAATACCATGAGTCAGAACAAGCCATGATGGGACGTGGAGAGCACAAGTACATTGCTTCACATACTGAGGATAACACCTTTGGGAAAAATGTCAGATTAGACTGAAGTATGACACCACAGTAATGTGGACCCTACCGCAAACCTACTGGGTTCACCCACTTCGACACCTGAGGGACTGAGCACTGTACTGGATTGCACTGATTAGCCATTTTTCAGCAACAGGCATACATCATCTGCATCCCTAGGATTCTGGCATGTAGATCTTTCTCCCAACCGGCTGGCTGTGGCTTTAACCCTGCCGGTGTCACTTGTGTGGCACGAAGCTCTTAAGTGAGTGACAATAGAAAGTGCAAGATTTCTAAAAATAGTTGGAAAAAGTCTGCAAAGAAGTTGAACTCAATATGGGGTGACACCTGCTATCCTTCTTGAAAACCAGAAGGGAAAAAAAAATGAAAATAACCCTTTGAACTGAAAAGCATTGTACTACTTCTGTGATGTCTGTGCCATGGTAAGAAAGAACTTCTAGACTAAACTTCTGGTCTAGAGTTAATTGGAAAACTAGGACCATGGAACTAAATTCTGTTATGAGAGATAGGGGACCAGAAGCCCCGGGTTCTAATTATCAGTCTTGTTATTGTTATCAGTGGTTATAATGGTGGAAAGGGTTCTGGAATGCAGCATTCTGCATTGAGAAGCACCTCAGGTGGTTACAAAGGCTTCTACAAACCCCAGAGTGCAGATATGGTAGCAGCATAGAATTGCATCTGGAGTTACTAACTGCTGGAATGTGGGACAGTGGACACAGATTCCATGTGAAAAAATACTGGAACGGGGCTCCTAAGCTCTCAAGCCACAGCAGCAAACACTTGTCCAGGATCCTCAAGAAAAACCCTTGGGTTGGCTCCAAGATAAATGGGACAGAGCCAGAAATGCCTGGTGGTGAAAATGAGCCAGAGAGACTATAGGCTTACCATAGTCATGAGCAATATAGTTCAGTGCATTAAAGGTAGTATTAAGAACTTCAGTGGCCAGTTCCATATTGAACCACTGAAGCAAAGGGCTGGGTGCAACCAACAAGGGTGAGAAGGTGAGAAGGGCTCCTTTTATTGTTCAAGATACCATGTCATTATTGGCTTAACCAGACTCAGTCTGGGCAGCATAGTTTGGGACAGTGACTCTGATCTAGGGAAGCAACCAGAGATGTTACACAGGCATTAACCAGGCACATGTTCTAGACCATAAGGACTTAATAATACTCTGTCTGCCATGCTAAGGTGTGAACATGAAACCCTTGTAAGTGTTAATACATTCCTTCTCATAGTCTTTTTAGTCTGTAATTGCAAAGTAAGAGTCACTAAAGTGTAAAAACACACTGTATCCCAGCCTGGGATGAGTCAGAAGCAGAATCTTTTTTCATGCCTGAAGTCACATAGCAAAGAACTAGGCAGTGGTGAATAGGACTCTATTTGGCCTCCATTTGGAGTCTATAGGACTCTATTTGGAAGTGTATTTGAAGAATCCAAGTACTGCAGTAGGACCCCTGATGGTCCTTTATCAGCAACACAGCAGTGGAAAAGTCAGTGCCCAGGTGTAGCCTAATGTAAGTATGTCATCCACACATGATGACAAATCATGCGTGTCAAAGCGGCGGCCAAGGATTTGTTAGCTTTTTTATAGCACTTGTCAGCTGGTTCTGACTTTGGATCTAACTCTGCAAGACACAACTGATTTTCTGACACCTACATCATGCTATAATCCATGAGAGTTCAGAAATGATGGAAGTCCAACCATAGCTCAATAAGCTACAACTAGCTGTAGAGGTACTACTAGCAGGGTAGCTGGTAGCTTCTAAATGAATTCATAAAAAAGCCTGGGGAAAAAGTTGTAGCTCCATTGTGAGGTAGTTAAGGTGTCACAGCTAGGTAGTGAGCTAAACGAGACCCAGGTGGAGTTCCATGAAACCCTCACTAGGTACAGGTAGAAAGTCAGGGTATTGATTCAACAAGAAGTTGGACTACAGCAACCCAAGGCTTTTTTATGGTGTAATTAACCCAGGGATCCAGTTAAAGCTGTGTAAAATTAGATATGCATCTTTTTTGCTACTGGTAGAACCAAAGAGCAATATTTAGCTGCTTTCCTACAGTATCAAAGCAAGATGGCTAATGTCCAGGAAAACTTAAACACAGCCGTTTGCCTTTTAGGAATAAATGGTTTAGCTACTGTCCTTGCAATGTATATGCTTACAGAAATATAAGATGGCAAGGCACAGGCATAATGTTAGTCTTCTATAAGAAGTCCAACTAAAAATATGCTCAAACAAGAATAAACATATTGCGTGGTTAAGTTTAAAAGGAAGATGGGGTTATACATAGACAATGTAGAGTTTAATGCTCTTGACTGGCATGGGAAAGACAAATTTCCAGGAGCTCTACAATAAAAAAATGTCGTTACAGCATGTAGAGGATAGAATAAGGTTACTGAGTTACCAAGCTGTACACAATCCAGATTGTTGACCTCTGTTGCTATTGGAAGAAGAGGAAGGAGGGATCTCCCATGTGAGCAAGGTGTTTGTATTACTGGTGGTGGCACATGGCAGGTTAATGTGTGACTTTGTTGTCATAAGATTTCCAGCTGCGTGCAGGAGTATGAGGACGTCTCAGTGTGCTTCACATTTTAATTGATGGTCATTAGAAATTCCATAGAACTACAGCTAAAGTATATAGTCAAAGTGCTGTCACTACTGATCAGGACAAGTAGTAAACCTGATGGAATAATCAACACTGTGCGAGCACTCTTCTCAGTCCATTAAATCCATAGCTAGAGCGCACCATTCTGACTCATGGTTTCATTTCTATTCTACTGTAAATGTCTGTCAATTTGTTTTTATTAGATCGAGGCATTTAAATTTGAAACCAAAGTGAATTCCAGCCAAATTTAATGCACGCTTATAATTTATTCTCTAGCCAAGAGATTAATAAATTGAAAGGAAAGGGACTTCTGTATCTATCTGTGTGTGTGTGTGTGTGTGTTCATGATGTGTCAAGTTTTTAAAACATGAAGCTGGTTAAGGCAACAAGATGCATACAAAGCAGTCATCAATGTAAAGGATGGGTGCTTTGATGAATCTACAGTCTAAGACAGTCAATTTTAATTTAACACAACATAATCACAGATGTGATATTTGTTTGTTTTGATAACTTCACTGCTTTTCTAAAATGTAGAAAATAGTCAAATTAAACAAAGAGTGTGTCCACATTTTGACCCATATTTTATTTTAAGAAATTTAAAAAGACATTTTTTTTGCTCAAAGAACAGAACACTGGGCATAGTATTACTTCATTGATTGAGCAAACCTATTTCAAAAAGCCTTAGTTTATGTTATTTTGACTTTCTTTGCTTTTAATCAGTCTCATCATCAAATAAAATGTTCCAGGTCTCCAAAGCCACTTTTTTAACATTGGCTCTGTCTGTTACTCTCTCTGACCAGTCAATTTCTCATCTGTCTAAATTTCCCCAAAGCAGTGTGTTCTCCTCAATGCTTCATTTCACTTGAATAGAAATTGACCACTTGTTCCCAACAAAGCTTTTACATTGATCTACAGGGAAGGGGGAAAACAAAATATAATTAAAAGTGAGAGACTTAAAACATTTCTTACCTTTCCTACGTAAAGAGGGTCAGTTCCGGTGTATTCCTCCAATACAAAAAACTGATTCCACACCCAGTTTCTTTTCTGCCTTTGCAGGGCTTCCCAAGGGCCTCCGGAGACCTTCTGGGGCTGGGGTGTGGCCCTGACACTGGAGCTCCAACCCCAGAAACCCAAGTCCACTAGGGGGAGCAGTAGAACTGCCAGCCAGATTGCATTACACATGAGGGTAGCACGAAAGCACATCTGGGAGCTCCGTTTAAAAAAAAAAAAAAAAGAGTCTATGCAAATGGTGAAATAGCAGGAAATGTTTGGGCTCTCAGGTGGCAGCAAGCTGTCTCTATTCAAATGAGTGAAAAAGAGAAAAAAGTAGGAAAAATGTAGTTATTGAGAAAGTAAGGGAGAGGGGAAAATGCAGACTTCACAGTTTGTAGAGGTGTTGCTTCTGTGTTGTTTGTATGACTTAAAATGTTGAAACTCCTTAGGCTTTGAAGAACAACGAGTCTCACACTGAGGGAAGCACAGATGTCATGAACCCAGTTCTGTCTTCACGGACGAAGGAGTGGAAAAGACACCTATCAGAATGAAGAGGGAAGTCATGTTAGGGAGTGTGTGTGTGTGAGTGTGTAAAAGAGAAAAGAAACAGACAGAGAGAGAGAGGGGGAAGAGAGAAGAGAGAAGAGCTGGCATCATCAGAATTACCCTGACAAACGCAGTCACTTTAGCCTGGCATACATTAAGTATTTTAATTTATAATGAAATGAGGATGAGGAAGGGATTGGCCAGTGCACCAATGAAAACAGAGCAGACTGAATAAATCAACGCTGCCCTTGGTCTGCATGACGAAGCCATAGTTGCACATTCAAAACAAACTTAGCTTGTTGTTAAGGGTAACCATGTTTTAAAAAGGACCTATGCAAACTGGACTACAGGACCCCAGAATTGTTTTAATCACTCATTACATTTTAATCCCTCATTATGCTTCATTGCTCCGAGAAAACCTCCTAATTAGACGAGATGTATTAATTGTCTACAGTCAAAATATAAGTGAAAGGATTTGGAACCTGAAAAATGATATTCCAAAATATTTTACACTGGAAAAGTAAGTAACAAAATATTCACTATTAATGACTTGGGGTTTTGTTATTTTTATAAGCTGTTTATTTAGCTTACAGTACATATATAGTGCAATGTAAACCATTAGTCATTATATTTTCAAATTCCCTATTATGGTAAAAGTAAATAAAATAAATAAATAAATACCAAATGCAAAGTATCCTAATGTTTGTAAAAATCAGAACTATAATATGCAACATGAACTCTCTATCACACACACACACACACACACACACATATCTGTTACTTGTAAAGAAAGGGCAGAGGGACGTGGGTGTTTGGAATATCAATTCAGAGCTGTTCAGGCCCTTCGTGCAGAATGCTCCATTATAGGCAGGATTACCTTGGCAAGGTCATTAGCTGTGCTTTTTTCCCAGAGCTGAAGAATACAACAGGCCCCACCGCAGGCTTCCACAGAGAAAACCCACAAGCCACATGATCTCTGTTGCCATCATCCACTAGATTAAAAATAAATCTGAACTGTCAGCAAACATGATAGATTCTCTCTCTCCCTCTCTCTCTTCCTCCCCCCCCCTCTCTCTCTCTCTCCCGCACTCTGCTGACCTTTAACCCCACTCTGTGTTAGTGGGTACAGTAGCCCTCACTCTCCCATCACCTCCACCAACCCACAACACCATTAACCGCACGTGAAGGAGACTACGTTGCTTGACATCTCATGCTGTTTCCAGGGGAAATGGTGCACCTGTTCTCCAATTTGATGTTCACTACATCCTTAATGGCTGAGAGATAGGCTAAGCCCTTTTGCAGTCTACCAAGGGGATTACTGCTGACGATTCTTCTTTTTCGATTTTTTTTCTATCTAAAAAGCATTGCAACCCAAACAATGGTCCTGACACGGCCTCACAAGACAGCTGTTAAATCCTAGCTATTCACCTTCTGTCTCTCCAGTTTCTTTCATTCAATTCAGTACAATTCAGTACAATTCAGTACAATATGACCATATTTCATCTTTTTTTTTGGCAAATAATCATCAGTATGACATCAGAACAACTGATATCATAAAACTATCAAATTATCTAATCTTTCTCTCTGCATCTCATCCTTACTTTCTTTCATTCTTGCTGCAATGATGTTACATGTTGCTATTTTTTCTATTCTCTTTATCTTCTAAACAAAATGATATTTTAGAGACTTTCTGATGGATGCACTGACTGGAGAGCACGTGAAATGTCATTGTAGCTGTGACAATGACAATAAAGACCAAAACTTAAGCTTAAAACTTGCTTAGGTAATCAAGCAAATTTTCCACCATAAAGAATAGAAAGAGAACGCAGCTGTTTGCTCCCTGACGCTGGGATGACAGTATCTCCGTTTCCTTTGTGGATGTGCTGAACTGCTGTTAAAGCTCCAGCCCATGTTCCGTGGAGAGGAGCGAGCATATACGCTTACCATTGAGAAATCAATGCAAATGGCAGATCATAAGCACAGGCTGGACTGCGTGAATGTCCAGCAGGCGCTCGTCCATCCCCTCGCTGACCTTCTGCTTCTCTGCTCTGCTTATCATCAGGGGCTTCAGCGATGGAGATAATTACTCCAGCCCGCCGTGACCCTTCTCTTCTCACTTACACTCGTTCACTCGCACATGTCTGCTGATTCTCTTTCTTCGCCTCAGGCGATACAAAAACAGCCAGCACCATCGCTTCCCAGCACCGGGAGGATGCTCTTTCTCTCTCCCTCTCTCTCTCTCTCTCTCTCTCTCTCTTTCTCGCCATCTCTCTCTGTGCCTTTCACCCCTTGTTAACAAAGTGATAATCGCAGGCTAATAATTAGCACAAAGCTCAGTCAACAGGGCCCTGACACAACAGCGCCTCTGTGATTCCGGTTGGCTGGCCTGACTTGAGGAGTGGGTGGATGAGACGTCCACTGGAGGGTATAAAAGCAAACTACATCTGTAAGGGTGTAGTGCAGCTGTAAGGGTGTAAGGGTGTAAGGGTGTAGTGCATCTGTAAGGGTGTGGTGCATCTATAAGGGTGTAAGGGTGTAGTGCATGTGTAAGGGTGTAGTGCAGGTGGCAGCAGATGTGTTCAGGCTGGGGTCTCGTTATAGTGAGTCAGTGCTGCGATGTAGCCACCACTTCCACACTTCTCTAAAAAAGCACTTTTTATTGTTACTAGAGAAACGGTCCTGGACACTCTACTTATCTTCCAGTTGTGGTAACTCTAAAAAAAGACTTGAAGAGGAGGTTGTACAGAAACACAGACACACACACACAATGGTTTGGAGTACATTTGGGCAATTTTAATGGCAGGGGGAGAAAGTAGAACTGATCTGGCTACAGGGCAGAAAGATACAGAGAGAGACCGAGAGTGGATAGAGCAATAAAGAAAAGGGAAGAGAGAGACAGAGACAGAGAGACAGGGAGAGGAAGATGGCCCTGGTAGCTTACGTTCATGGTTAATGTATTGGCAAAGAATTGTATGAGGTCACTGAGACAGACAGAGTGAAATTAATGCCTCTTATTGGTCTAACCCAGAGCCCCCCTCCAGGGAGCTGTCAGCTCCAGGCAGAACAACAGCCAATGCATAGAGCAGCAAGACAGCAAACAAGCCTTCTGGATTATTGAGATGTCTTATTCATAGAGTGAGGCAATGAAGTATTGTTCTTCACATTTTTCGAATGTTGGTGGAAGGTTCAGGATTGATCGCATTCTATATTTGCAGATGTAGTTCGGGTATAAAATAGCTGCCTTTTTGAATTTTACACTCTTTTTGTAATGTTTATTTCTTATTGTTACCCTCATCAATATGCTAAATTCCTCTGTTAGGTGGAGTTTAAATCTGCCAATGAACAGACTACAATTACGTTTAGACAGTTGAAATCCTGTGGTATGAAAAACAAATATATGATGGCAGGTGTTAAGGGATATCGGGCATATAGGTGAGGTGGAATTCTGAGGGCAGTCCTGAATTGGCCTGTAATGGCTCACGCAAAGGGAGAAAGACCTCTGACTCACACAATACTGCTCCCATTCTTACAGCTGTCCTCACGTCACGAGATAGAGAGCACTGGATCTGCTTCGTTTAGAAAGGAGAGAAAGAGGTTGACAGATAGAGAGAGAGAGAGAGAGAGATGGAGAGAGAGAGAGGTGGGCCCATAAGAAAAGAAAGAGAAAAACCTCCTTTGATAATCACATACAATTTCTATTGTGACCGTTATGTGAACAGAGAGGAGAGGAACGCGGTGGAACACAAAATGCTGTGCTCTTCTGCACAGATTTATTTTAGTTTACATTCATTCTAAAGTTAGTTGTATCAGTTGGTTTGTGTTTGTTTCAGTGAGTTTTTCTTGTTTATTGAGCCGATCTTGCTCATATTTCCATGTTCCCTTTGTGTCTGTGTGGGTTTCCTCTCACTGTCCAAAAACATGGATGTTGGGTCAATTGGAGATCCTGGTGAGTTTGTGTGAAAATCACTGTGCGTGCCTGCATATCTACTCTAAGTTGTATTTGTGTGAATATTTGTGTCTGCATGCCCAGTGGTGGATGGTGCTCTGTCCTGCGTGTAGTCCTCTCTCCCCTCCGTCCTCGTGATTCAGTTCCTCAGGGGGCTGAGGTTTCTGGATGAGTGTATGCTGTATGCAGTTGGCTGCTGCTTGTAACTGGGTGTAAAAGGTGTGTGTTTAACTTGCAAAGTGACCTTGGGTTCCTCAAAAGGTGCTGCATAAATATAACATTCATGTAGTGCTATTTTTTGCTGTGTTTTTCTGTTAAAAACAGCTGCCATTTTTAGACTCCAATGTTTAATAAAGACGAATGGCATCCGCTGGGTTCTTCTTCCATGCTGACGCCACATTGGTGTCATGAGTAGGATAGAGTCACTGAGCTTGAAGAAAATGAGCAGTACATCAACAGTCTCGAAGACGTAGTCCAGAAGAAGGCGGTACTGAACACAAACCCAGCTAGTCTGGTCCAGTCAACCAAGATCAAGGAGGCTGGCTGAGAAAGGCGGCGAGAAGAGCATCATGGCAGGGTTCCGCAGCAGTGCCCACCTGGCACCCAGCAAGAGAGGAAGAGATTGGTCTTCCTTGTTACAAGGGTGAAGTCACCTGGGAGCCATGCTGCTCACAGCTGCAATTGGCCCTCCCAGCTTTGCGGCTGGACGGAGGCCGTTACCTTGACGTAGCTATGTTTAGCGCTGGAGGGAAAGCACCATAGGTGCTTGTGGATATGCTGCCAGAACATGATGACCTAATGACTTGCCCTCCAGCAACATTCCAGGCAGGTGGCGATGGCGTTCTCAGTCAAGCAGCTGCTTCTGGAGAGGCGAAGGCTGAAGGGTGAACAAATACACATGCTGGCATGGGTCCTGACCATGGTGGTTCAGCAGACGTACATGGCATTCAAGACGGCGACTCTGGAACACTTCCCAAACGTACTGCCGCCAGAGGAGTTTCCAAGCATCTGCTGCTGAGGCAGATGGCCACAGCTCATGTTTGGAGTAAAGACACCACGGTGACCAACGCCTTGATATGTAGCAGAGGAGGTGACATGCCAAGCCGTCTCCAAGCAAATGGTTGTCGGACGATTGGTGGGATGGCAGTGCGGTAAGAGGGGAGATCACACCAGTCAATGCCATGAGCCTGAGATGGTGGGAAATGGAAGTAGGGGCTCATAGTGAAGAGTGAGCTTGAACTGAAAAGACCTGTCCAATTCAAGTCTATAACTAGAAAGGAAGAAGCAGCAATGGGTCGTTGTGGGCACCCTAAACAGGATGTGTGCATACTTGAGTTGGATTTCCACACTACAGCCAGACCTGTGCTCATTCTCAGGATGGAAATGATAGGTCTGGAGAGGAGAAAAGCTAAACGTTCCGTGGAGTCGAATGGCCTAGCAGAGGCAGTGGAGTTAGGGGTACCTGGCAGCGTCGCATTCACCTTCTGTGATGGAAGCCACCAGCTCTGCAGTTGCTGAACATGCAGTGTTAGATCGAGCTTGTAGAGCCCTGGCTGGGTGTGCTCGTGGGTCATGCTGTGAGGCTGAAGGCACTGTGGCTTTTTAATGGGTGAAACCAACTCTGCTGGAGGACCTGGACGTGCGGCACATGCGGGGTTACTGGTGGATCCATGAGGTCCGTGGGCACCACACATAATCAGCACCCTCATCAGCATCAGCGGCAAGGGGATGATGAAGAAAGCGGAAGGGCAGCATGGGAAAGTAAGGAGGTTTGCATCGCACTGGAGGCAGCATGTGAACTGTGTCACCAGAGCAGGTCAGCATTAAGAGAGGAGTAGAAACTGGAGATTTCTCTGAATCATCCTTGTCCCATCTTATAGCAGCCATGAGCAGAGACTGTATGCAGACCAACTGAGTGCAGCACAGCATCAACACTGTCAATGCTGCACAAATTTTGCTCTGTCCCCACCAGCTGTCTTTGGCTAAAAAGTCTGCAGAGCAGAAAGCGAAGGAGATGGTGATTGTGAGTGTCACAGAGCCATCAAAGAGCCTCTGGGTAGTGCCACTGGTATAGAAAGAAAACGATAACAGCTGGTGCTTCTGTATGCACTATCAACATCTCGATGTTGTTACAAAGCCTGACTTGTACACACTCCCATGGAGAACCACTTCACTGTCCAGCACCATGCTGGATACCTACATGGTAACGCTGCTGCCATGTCTGGCGTCTCAGACACCACAGAAGAATGCTGGAGCACACCTCCCTGCTTCTATATCTCCATTCCAGTACAATGATGGAGAGGGTCACTGATGAAGAGGAGTCTTTTCTGTCAGTTAGGGGCATCAAAAGAGCTCCACTGTGACCAAGGATGCAAGGAGATGACCATGACGGAGGTCTGCAAATGGCTGGGCATCAGAAAGTCCCAGACTACACCACCCCAGCCAAAGAGTAATTGCCTAGTGGACTGGTTCAATCAGACACTCACTACTCAGCTCACCATTGTCACTGCACAACACCAGCATGTCAGGGACTGACACCTACTGCTCTTGCGGACTTGTCACTCCGCCAGGAGTCAGCCAGGTTTACTCCAATTATTCTTGTGTTCGGCCATAAGCTCAGGACATCCTTATGTTGTTATCAGCTATTCATGAAGCTCAGAGAAGAATAACACACCTGGACAAGGCTCCATCACCAGCTCCATCACCAGCTCCATCCCATGCAAAAGCTTGCCAAGAAACAACAGCAGCCAAGTTTTCAAAAGAATTTCAGCAGGATCAGAGTAATCAAATCCAATCAAATCAGAAAAATATGTTCAAAACAGATCTAAACACTTCTGATCAAAGCTCAGAGCATTTCCGATTTGATTTCAAAACACAGAGCTAAAACCTGCATCAATTTAATATGACAAATGAAGATTACATTGAAATTGCATAACAAGGTGGATTTGGAGTCAATGAACAGCAAATTTACTAAAGACATTATATAAAAGCCAGCTTAGAGTAATATACACTCTAAAACATGATTGGTTTATGCAATTGTAGAGTTATATTTATTTAGATTTTTCGATAGATAGATGCTGCAAAAGTAATAATGCTTTTGAAAAGTAGAAGTGTTAATAGTTCATTTTGCTAATTAACAAAATGCAATGTGAATAAACAAAAGACAAATCTAAATCAAATCAGTATTTGGTGTGGCCACCCTTTGCCTTCAATTCTTTTTCTAGGTGCACTTGCACAAAGTCAGGCTTTACAAGGATTACAGTGAGGTGTATAATTATACCAAACAGGTGATAATGATCATCATTTTCATATGTAGGTTGAAATAGTCATTAACTGAATCAGAAACAGCTCTATAATAAGCTTAAAACTGGATGAGGAACAACCAAACTCTGCTACAAAGGTGAGGTTGTGGAAGGCAGTTTCATGTCACAGGTCATACACCATGGCAAGACTGAGCACAGCAACAAGACTCCAGGTAGTCACATTGCATCAGCATGCTTTCTCCCAGGCAAATAATTTCAAAGCACACTGGTATTTCAAGATGTGCTGTACAAGCTCTTTTGAAGAAGCACAAAGAAATGAGCAATGCTGTGGACCCTAGATGCAGTGGTCGGACAAGGAAACGTAGCGCAGCAGATGAAAGGCACATCATGCTTCCTTCCCTTCAAAATCAGAAGATGCCCAGCAGTGACATCAGCTCAGAACTGGCAGAAACCATTGGGACCCAAGCATACCCATCTACTGCGCAAAGATGTCTGGCCAGAAGTGGCCTTTGTGGAAGAATTACGTCCAAAACGTCATACCTTTGACGTGGAAACGAGGCTAAGTGACTCATCTGTGCATGAAAACATAGGAACTGCGGAGCAGAAAAATGGCAACAGGTGGTCTGGAGAGATGAGTCAAAATGTGAAATGTTTGGTTGTAAGAGAAGGCAGCATCTTTGCTAAAGGGCTGGGGAGATGTACAATAAGTGTCTTTAGGCAACAGTGAAGCATGGTGGAGGTTCCTTGTAGGTTTGAGGCTGCATTTCAGTTAATGGAGTTGGGGATTTAGTCAGGATGAATTGTGTCCTCAGTGCCGAGAAATACAGACAGATGCTTATCCATCATGCAATACCATCAGGGAGACAAATTATTGCCTCCAAACGTATTCTGCGGAAGGACAATGTCCCAAAATATACAGCCACTGTCATTAAGAACTATCTTCTGCATAAAGAAGGAGTCCTGGAATTGATACGCCCCAACTCAGCTGTGATCTCAACATCATCAAGTCTGTTTGGGATTACATGAAGATCATATATATAGATATAGATATGAAATCTGTTTCCCCACATTAATTCCACTTCCCAGCTCTCTCTCCCTCTCTCTCCCTCTCTCCCTCTCTCTCCCTCTCTCCCTCTCTCTCTCTCTCTCTCTCTCCTTGCTACAATTTGAAGAGTTCAGCATCCACTCTCATTCTCTCCTCCTAAGGCTTCTCTATGGGCTGTCTGTGAATTTCACAGCCGTGAGCCGAGCACTGGCAGCTCCGACCACAGGAATGTCAGCCCAAGGTCAGCCCTGCACAAATCACACGGAGCAGCACGCGCAGTTGTCCTGCAGATTACACACCGTAACCTCACCTGTCGCCTTGGTGCTTGCTGGGAAGGTTAACAGGGTTGAATTTGAACAATAATGGAGTGCAGTCTTGAGGGTGTATGAGTCAGAGATTTGGGGGATAGCTCGCCTTTTTGTCATTAGCCTGACAAAATCTGACAGGGCGCCACTATCTGTTATCTTAATCTTACATCATTCAATCCAATGAGCCTTATGTTCCTCCAATAGCTGGACAGTGCGAGCAGAATAAAGAGATTTGCGGTGAGTTTTACAGCCTCTGTATCATAAATGCCTCATTCACTTTTTAAGTATGATTACACTTAACACAGTGCAGCAAGATGCAGAGACAAAACAAGACTCACTTACACTCAACAAGCAGAGCTTTTAAAAAGGCACCAGAAATGAGTGGATACTGAAATCATTGGCTTTTACTGTTATGCTAATTGGCCAATTCTTTATTGCTCATGGGAATACATAATTTCATAAATAAGCCAATGACAATAACAGCAATACCACACATATATCATTATTCTGTATACATACGGTGGGAAATGGAAGATGGAGGGGGTGTGTGTCTGGCAACTTGCACCATATCACCATCAACATATGAAAAAACATGAACCTTTTACAGAACATAAGTGATTTAGGAGTTTTTTTTATCCCATATTTCCACTAATCTACATGATTAAGATTTCACAAACCTTGGTCCTCCCAAGGTTTCTTCCTAATCCCCACCTAGAGAGTTTTTCCTTGCCACTGTCGCGCCTGGCTTGCTCATTAGGGATTTGGACCCATGCGTTTGTAAAGCTGCTTTATTTTACAACATACAGTATGTTGTAAAAAGCGCTATATAAATAAATTTGACTTTGACATTGACTTTCACTACGACCTATAACTTCAAGTAGGCATAAGACCATAAAATATACACCAAATATATAACCCCTATGAAAGGCTTGGAGAGACCAATCTTTCTGATTTTCGTGATGAGTATGTTGTCTTGTTTGTGAATGTTATAGACTGCTATGGAATGTTATGTTATATGTTAAAAATGAACTGGGTGGTTTTGAGTTTAAAACAGTATCACTTGTATTTATGACAATAATTATGTTCTTCAGCCAGAGCTACAACTGTTACTCATCCTTTCCACATACATATGTGTTTGTGTGTGTGTCTGTGTGTGTGTGTGTTTGTGTGTGTGTCTGTGTGTGTGTGTGTATGTGAGAGAGAGAGAGAGAGAGAGAGAGAGAGAGAGAGAATCAAACAAAGGCAAAAAGACAATTTTCAGAGGGCAGCATAGGACTACAACTATAGCATTTTATTAAACAATATTAGTAAATGGCCAGTAAGAATCACAGCTCTAGAGGGAGCTCTAGTAAGTGAAACAGGTTAAACTAACATGCAAACCCTTACTCAGATTTACCAAAAGCATGTGTGCAATTTTAATTACACTTTATAAAATGTGCTTGACGTTTTTTTAAATTCCAGTATCAGGAATGGTACACTCTTGTCCTACAGCATTACTAATGGTCACTGCATAGTTTTGAGTGCTCTTGATAGACTAAATTGCTGTTAGTAGTTAGTAACTATATCTTGTCTGTGAAAGGCAAGTTATTCAAATACCAGCTAAATGTTATTTACTTTCTGTGAAACCACTAATATGCTCATATGTGGCTGTGGCTTAGTCTTTTGTTTATAAGAAAATGGATGAAAATAACAGACTTTCTAGAAAGTTTAGAATGTGAGAACACAGCTATACATGTCATTAATTATGATGGGAGTGAATCAAAGAGGCTAAATGAAACTCAGAAAAAGGTGCAACAAAAGACCTGGAAGAAAATCACAGACTCCCTGTGTCTTTTTTGCATGTTTAAGAGAGATGTGTTCCAAGTGGAACCTTAGACCCAGTAGGTAAACCCTTCTTGTCATGTACAACCTGCAGACTTTCTGCAAGCAGTGATCAAGCAATGACTCTACATGGTGCAGATTGGTTCCCTAAATTGAAACCATTGGAGTACATTCTTATCACACTTGACCACCTGACTCAATTAAGGAAATGGTGAAGAAATAATAAATAAAAGTAAATAAATAAATATAATTCATTAATTTAGAAAAAGACAGTGTGAGCCCAGGGGCAGTATAACCTAGGGAACAATGACATTTCCTGCTTTAGTAAAACATAATAGGATCTGCAGCTTTGATCTTGTGCCACTATCTAAAAAAGCAGCTTCAGGAATTTGTTTAAATAAGTAAGTTTCAGCAAGGATCTTTGCACTGGAAAAAAAGCTATTAAACACCTACTGCTACATGTTACTGGAGTTAAACTGTTAAAATATGAAGATATAAACATATGAATAATAAATGATCAAATGTATGTACCCTAATGTCAGGTCACCTGACAGACGATGGATCAGACCAGGATTTCTCCCTTCAGCACTTGGTTTAATGGCCGTACTGAAAATCAGCTACTTCAGAAAAGAGCAAGCATAGAACACTTTCAATTTAATATGAGTACATAAATTATTAAATGAATCTAATTATTAAAAAAAAAACTGGCAAGGGATATAAATTCCATTAAACATTTGGGAAAAATGGCCAAAATATATGGCAGTTTATTCATCCTAATCCGCTCAAACTATATTCCTGATGGTTTGGAGTGGCCGTCATAAATAATATATATTCTTGAAGAGCCTGCCATAGAATGCCATTTGTAAACTTTGGAGCATTCCAAATAACCCTCAGTACTTTCTACACTACAGTACCATTAAGAATTACAGGGGTTAACGGTTCTTCGTATACCTGTGGTCCCCACCTCCTGTAAAACTGCGATGACCTGCACTCAGCGCTCCGGGCTTTTTCACAAGCTGTTACATCCGCGCACGCGTTCTCTCAACCCACGGAGCTGCGCTGAGACCACGCGTCTTCAGCAGAAGCACTGATACACTGGCCGCACTCGCACCCTTAAGTAATGTGTACTTAAACCCCAATCCACCCGGAAATAAATAACCTGTATCCATGTTCTATGTAACATCCTAACCACTTAAGAAAAAAACACACACTTTGAATCTCTAGGCTACTTCACTGTGTAGGCATAAATTTTGAAAATACCCCATAGGAAGTTTACCTTCGATATTCTGGCTATTTCAACAGTTCACCACTCAGACTAAAAACAATTAGAAAAAACACTTGTAGATGTGGACATGCTAATGCAATGACATAATCCACGATAAAGGGGAATATATGTTATTGAAGTAAGGCTTTGGTAAAAAAGATGATGAGTGTTTCGAGCGCTGCGCTACGCGCTGTATTCTGCACGTGCGACAATAAGTCGTGCGGATATTTAAAAGATTTTAAGGTGATCGTCATCACTGAAAAATCTTGAAAGCACGTCAAAAGGAAACAGCCTCCTTGTAATGCTGACTCACAAATGTTCAGTGATGTCCTTAAGCTGATGTCCCTTTATTTTTGTTAAAGCGAAAGCAACAATTGCAACAGACTAAACGCGTCGCTTAGCATTGCCCGAAAATTACACATGAAGCCTTTTCAGTTCACTCAACAATGCGTCGCAGAGAATCTGTTGCCAGCCGAATTCCAATGACAGAACCGGACACACCAAGCAGCCCACTAAACACAAAGTGTCTCCGCCTTGTATCAACAGTTACTGGGCACTCAGCTGCATTATTCTTACCAAATGTAAAGATGCTAAACTCTACAATAAATCTGAAATATAAACTACTTACCTAGTATGATAGTATTAATCGTTAACCGAACGTTAATTCGTGGAGAAAAACTGCCTATTACCGACAATCCGGAAGAAAAAAAGTTACGTTTATTGTATACGTGAAATTATATTGGGTGTCACTATACGGCGTCTTCACCAAGAGGCAAATGTTCTCATAATGTTTGTCAAAAACTGGAACAATGCACACGTTTATTCCTCTGGTGCTTGCAGAAGAGAGAACTGCGTAAGACTGGACACGCTCTTTAGCGACAAGTGCAAACTGTTCATACTGGGTTGAGAGGAGCTTCTCTCTCTCGCTCTCCCTCTCTCACTCACTCACTCTCTCTCTCACACACACACACACACACACACACACACACTCTCTCTCTCTCTCTCTCTCTCACACAGAGAGAGAGAGAGAGAGATAGGCACAGAGTTGACGCGATTGCTGTTGTGGTTTAAGTAACCCTGGCGTGCTTGGCCGTGTCTAAGGCGTCATCGCTATCCCAGCTTGGCAACTCGTCTTGTTTCTCGTTTGAGAACAGGAATATTCTAACAGAAGGCATCACTAAAAAAGTAGACGAACGAGCCAAGACCTCCCATGGATCGATCCAAAACCAGATGAAACAGCGACAGCCTGCCACAACTCATCATTCCAACTAGCAGCAAATGCATAGAATGGCGATATTTTTAATTAGAAAAATATTTAAACCGTGCACGACTCGCAAACGAAGTCCACGTTTCGGACATATGGCCAACCAAAAATGAATGCAAAACTTACTGGGCAGAAAAAAACAAAATAGTTGTTTAGTGTATTGAACTACTCACTGGGATAGATGTCTCTCACACTTCTCTTTTCACCCCCTGCAACAAACCCATTTACTTATGCATTTCACCTCCCATTTCACCTGTTTGTTCACTCCTCTTAACGAAGCCTTTTTCACATAATATTAAAATACAATTTTAAAACTGTTTGTCACATAGATATCTAAGTGTGTGTGTGTGTGTGTGTGTCCGTGCATGTTTGCAGACTAACAGACATACAAGGTCCTGCTGTGTAAATAAAGAGAAAGAACATAAACCCATACACAGAGCAGCCTCTGTCTGCAAGTGAAGGAAGAGCAGTTGGGGGGGGGGGCATAGAATAGGAGGTGGGGGGGTTGTGCATATGAATATTGGTGAGCATTTAACGCTACACTGTGTCACAACACATGGTTCATAATACACTGCAGTATTATGACAGTACAGTGACAAGAGGAATCAAAGTGATACACAAGCAGTGATATGAGCCATTTGTCTTATGTGCCTTCGTATCTTAAAAGTGCAGAAAAATGACATGTGTTACAGCATCCATGGTTACCACTAGCTGTGATGTACTACTACTTATTTCTAATGTTTTTAAAGGCCATCCTTTAAAAGAAGTGTCTCTTACAGAGGCCATTAAAGAGTGTTATTTTAAATCATGTAATTTAACTGTGGAAAAAAATGCTACTTTTGAACGAATGTCAGGGCGGAGTCATGCTGTCTCCTGCCATCACTGGCTTTGCTGCCTGGCTGCTAAGAGCTAGCAGGCTTCACTGGATTGCTATTTAATTGGAGAGTGACACTGTGAGCTCTGCTAGCCAGCTCACCCCATCAATCAAACGTTCAGTCTCGAGGAGGTGGCATTATCACACAAACACACACACACCCTCACACACACACACACATGGTCAGATCCTTACATCTCCGTTTAACCTAAAATCTGGCTAGTTCAGTGTCATCAGCATCAACGTATGATGTTTCACTAAAGAACCTTTAATGACACACCATGAAAGTGACAGAAGGAAAGAAGAAGGAAAGAAGAGACCCAGCGTAACCTACAGCAACTTTAGCCAAGATTAAATAATGAAATCTGAAATGCAGCAGAGCGCGTGCACACTCACACAGACATTACCTACATCATCGCCTTTGTCTTTGTCATGTGTAACTGGACAAGTGGCCTGCTGACCCTCCGCTCTGATTAGCGCCTGTACAAGCTTCCTCTCTGATGAACAGAGCTCTGGCGTGATTAGAAAACTTACGTGTCCGTTCCGTACATGTTCCTCCCACGTCAGCTGAACATGTCTTGTAAGCACATTAAGAATGTAATGGACCATATCTGTGCATGTCTATAATGTCTTTCTTCAGGGCTTCGAACTTCTTGTTGTTTTGACATTTGATTGCACTACTGATTTACTAAAAATCTTTGACTTTCTACCAGTTTTTTTTTCTTTCTACATTTCTACACCTTACACCTGTGCGTATGAAAAGCACAGTGGTCATAAACTTTATTAATGTTGGTTGGACAGATGAATCTGACCTGATCTGTCAGCCACTGAGCAAATGTTTTTTTGTATTTATATAATGTTTGGATTTTGCTGGCCTTCTCATCCATATCTTGTGCAGCATAAGTGGCCTTCTGTGAAAGCAAGCGTAATAAGTTCATTATGGTTGCTTCACAAGCCCCCACGATGCATCGCTTCTTCCTCTTCTACATTCTCATAAGAACCAGAATCACGTACTATCCCTTTGGATTCCTCTCACACCTTCTGCTTGTCAGCTAAATTCCTAATGTAATGTCTAATCTCTCCCTTGCTTGCACTCTCAGTCACTCTAGCTCTCTCTCACTCTCTCTCAGGTTATAATGCTACACATGAAACAAAATCCTTTTTTTTTTTGTCTCACTTAATCTAACCACTGCTTTTATTCTAAGTCTGAGTTTTGTTTTAGGCATTCGGCTATTGTCACGGCCACCAGACAAACCTGCAGTGACCGTCCCCTGAAGGGACATCTTCACCTCATTCTGTGGGACCCAGAGCAACTTCATATATCAATCTGTCAACTTTCATGTAATAAATCTGTCAAACTCCATCATTGTCGGTGAGTCTCTTATGGATGCCCGTGCCTCAGACACACCGTTCTCTCTTCCAATGATGTTTTCGCATTCAGGTATATTAACGTGATATCTGTCTTTTTATCTGTCATTTCAGATGAATTAATTTTTTTGTGCTAAGAATTCAATACTTTTTCTACATTGTAAATGTATAAAAAAAAAACATATATTCTGGCTTTAGAGTTAGAAGACATTTTATTATTCATATTAAGTCCAGTGAATTTCTTTCTTTTTTTCTGTGAATTCATGAAGAGATCGACTTATTGAAAGAGAGTTTTTACTCAACCTACCCTCCACACCTAACTTCTTTCAAATCTTTTGCTGTGTTTTTGTTTGTTTGTTTGTTTTTTTGTTTGTTTTGTTTGTTTTGTTTTTTGGAGTTTTTTTTCCATTCATTTATCTATATTTTCTTTTGTTTTTACCTGTTCGGATTGTCTGTGTCTCCCGATGGCCCTCTCCCACACACTGGCCCTTTCTGAAAGAGCATCCTTGAACAGTCATTCTGAATCCAGTCCACTTTTTTTTTATCTGATCCACTTCTTACATTACATCTCGCTCAGTCAGTCTTACACACTATTCTTCTTAATCCTGCAGTTATCAGACCGGAGCAACTAAAATGGGTGTAAATTGAAGATTTGCACTGTTTTACTCTTCTCTACAGACTCTGCATTCACTTTGCCTTCATTGTAAAGCTACATCCACCTAATATGACATTTTCTCCCAATATGGTATACTCATAAACTGGTGAGTGCCTATCCTGAAATTAGCTTGCACCAAGCTTTAACCTGTGTCCAAGCGAGAAGGCCTGTCTCTTCATTCTTCTTTTTAGCGTCTTTTCTTTTGGCTTGCTGTACTTTAAGATTTTTTTTTAGACTGCTCCCCCTTTCACCATTTTAAAGCTGGACCCACCACAATACAGCTATTGTGTTTCATTTCATTGTGATGGACCACATCCATCTCTTCTTTTTCATCCCAAATCATTTCTTTGGCTAATTAAATGTACTAGCCAGCTAAAGGAAACACTCGGTCACGGTCTCACTTTTGCATTCATGTTACTCATCTGTTTGTTCCTCATCTAGTAAAGATGTTCTTATCTGTTGGACAGCCAATAGTAGGCAGAACTAGAGTTCATGGTCTTTATTATTATTTTTGAACTATTGGATCTATTCTGTAGAAGACTGAATGAGTAATTCATTTACTGCCTAGAGATTAATTGAGTCAATGTTTAAATTAAAAAGGCAGAAAATGTCCCTTATCTCCAATAAACTCAGAAATTCAGTTTTATAGCAAATCTGTGACATATAACAAGAAATATATGTACAGTATACATACTGATAAACTGTTAGCCATTTCACTGCACTTAGTATACTCCTATTGAAAGGCCTTAAATCATTTCTATCTCTCCATGTTTCTGCATTATTATAATTTGCAAATCACCTGGATGTCCCATAAACACCCTCGAAGATATGAATTGTTAGAACACAAAGGTTTAGTATCAGATATAGAACAGATGTAGCTCATAGATGTCTAATAAGCATGTTATTACAATTGTGTGGAGAGTGAAATTAAGTTTTTTATGGGTCCTCTAGTCTGAAAAAGAATGTGGTAAAACATTTGTTTTTTCTGCAGAATCCCAAGATAGCAGTGAAGTCCAATAATGATGAGAAGGACCAGAGCCTGCACCAGGCCACTAAAAAGATATTGGTGCCAAGATGCCACTACAGTTCATTTCACAGGTTCTCCTGCCTATTTTCTGTCATAGAGAACGGTGAGCCTTTCTGCAACTCTCCGTCTGACAAAGTCTTTCTTTGGTTTCTCTTTGGTTTGTACATAATATATGGCATCTCAAACCGTGTGACTTTCCAATAAAATACCATGCGCTAAGTGGTTACTTTCTAAAGAATAAGGTTTTATTGCATGTTTTCTATAATTCAAGTAATGCAAGAATATTCACAAATATTATTTATGGCTGTTATGACAACGTCTAGGCAGTTGAGCGGCACATTAAATGCGTGTGTGAGTCAGTCGACAGTGGAAAGGGAACGTGAGAGCAAGCGAGCAGCAGCACCCAAGACTGTTTGAGACAGGAGCATGCTGGGTATATCCACGACCCCCATGCATGCTGGGTATATCCACGACCCCCATGCATGCTGGGTATATCCACGACCCCCATGCATGCTGGGTATATCCACGACCCCCATGCATGCTGGGTATATCCACGACCCCCATGCATGCTGGGTATATCCACGACCCCATGCATGCTGGGTATATCCACGACCCCCATGCATGCTGGGTATATCCACGACCCCCATGCATGCTGGGTATATCCACGACCCCCATGCATGCTGGGTATATCCACGACCCCCATGCATGCTGGGTATATCCACGACCCCCATGCATGCTGGGTATATTCACGACCCCCATGCATGCTGGGTATATCCACGGCCCACATGCATGCTGGGTATATCCACGACCCCCATGCATGCTGGGTATATTCACGACCCCCATGCATGCTGGGTATATCCCGACCCCCATGCATGCTGGGTATATCCACGACCCCCATGCATGCTGGGTATATCCACGACCCCCATGCATGCTGGGTATATCCACGACCCCCATGCATGCTGGGTATATCCACGACCCCCATGCATGCTGGGTATATCCACGGCCCACATGCATGCTGGGTATATCCACGGCCCACATGCATGCTGGGTATATCCACGACCCACATGCATGCTGGGTATATCCACGACCCCCATGCATGCTGGGTATATCCACGACCCGCATGCATGCTGGGTATATTCACGACCCACATGCATGCTGGGTATATCCACGACCCGCATGCATGCTGGGTATATTCACGACCCCCATGCATGCTGGGTATATCCACGACCCGCATGCATGCTGGGTATATTCACGACCCACATGCATGCTGGGTATATCCACGACCCCCATGCATGCTGGGTATATCCACGACCCGCATGCATGCTGGGTATATCCACGACCCCCATGCATGCTGGGTATATCCACGACCCGCATGCATGCTGGGTATATCCACGACCCGCATGCATGCTGGGTATATCCACGACCCCCATGCATGCTGGGTATATCCACGACCCCCATGCATGCTGGGTATATCCACGGCCCACATGTAACTGGTTTTAGTCTTCAGGAATGGCTTAATGGCCAAATATCAAATCACCTACCTACACTAAACACAAAAGAAAAGACAATAAACAGAGATAGAAATCCTCGCCCAGAGAAAACAACAGCCACTCCCTCCCCCCAGTGCACAAAGGGGAAAAAGCTATATATACAACTGTGCTATTTACAACAGCAGCCAAAACCATGAAGAGGGTTACCATAAGCGCTAGATATAGTAAGGAACACAAGGCCATACAGAGAATGTCTGACTAAATCTCAAACATCTAAATCTCAATTTGTAAAGCAGACCTTCCAAATAAGGGACACAGAAAAAAATATATACATTTTCATTATTTATTCAACAAAAGTAATTTCTCTCTCAAAAAACTTAAACTTTTTGCTAAAGTATGTGAACCTTTTTGGTTAGTCTGTTTGCAGCTATTGTAACCTGTAACCAAAAATGAGTGTCTCACATCTGCTTTTGCTTTTGCCCACTCCTCCTTGCAGAACTCTACCAGTTGAGAGAGGTTGGAGAGACATCTCACATGTACCGCCTGCTTCAGATCTTGCCACAGTATTTCTATGGGTTTGAGGTCCGAATTTTGACTGGGCCAATCCAGAGTGCAAATCTTCTTTCTTTTAAATGATTCCTTGGTAGTTTTGCCGAAATGCTTTGGGTCGTTGTATTGTTGTATTGTATTGAATTTCCTTTTGTGTCTACTTTCACGCTCCTGTATTTTGTGTCCCTACCCTGTGTATTGGTTTGACCTATGTGTCATTAGATCCTCATTTTGCCTGTCTATTTAAACCCTGTGTTTCACCAGTCATGTTGCTGGTCATTGCATGTAGCCCTACACTTTGCCCTGATTGATTGGGTCTTATATTTCAGTTTCTAGTTATATCGCTTGTGTCTCTTTTGTGTAATTTCCCAGTCAGTGGTTCTGTTTGTGTCTTGCATGTTGCTGTATATTTAAGATGTCCTTGTCCTTGTTCATTGAGGTGTCTGTAACTGTAGTTAGTATCACATGGTTGTTTTCAGTAGTCTTGTTTGGTTTGTCTGTTTGATGTCTTCTTAATTGTAGTCATCCTTGGTAATAAATTACTGTAAATATAAGATCTCCTGCACTTGCATCCAGCCTGCCTCACCGAGTCGTTACTGTCCCAGTTTCAACTCCCTGACTGACGGCAGGGAGATCTATTCAAAGATTTGTTTATAGGCCTGGGAATTGATGGTTCCCTGGTGTCGTCCAGGTCCGGAGACAGAAAAGCGAGCCCAGACCTTCACATTTCCACCACCATGCTTCACTGTTGGGAGGATGTCCTTTTTTTGTATGCAGTGTTCACATTTCTCCAAACATGGCGCCTGTGATTCCAGCCAAATAATTACATTTTGGACTCATCTGTCCAGAGAATGGTTTGTCCAAGTGCTCTTTGGCAATGTTTAAAATGAGCAACATTGTTCTTGCTTGAGAGCAGAGGCTTCCTGCTTGCAACTCTCCCATGAATGCTATGTCTATTGATTTTTTACCTGATTGTAGACGCATGTACATTTATCCCAGATGCTGCCAGAGGGGTGGAGGTCATGTGTGGGTTTGGCCTTAACCTGAATTATTATTTTTCTGGTGCTTCTTGGTGTAAGCTTGATGTCCGTCCACTACTGGGCAGAGTTGCGGTGCTGCCGAGTGCCCTCCATTTGTAAATGATTTGTCTTACAGTGGATGGATGGAGCTGAAATCCTTTGGAGATGGTCTTGTAGCTTTCCCCAGACTGATGGGCTGTCACCACCTTCTTCCTGATGTCCTCGGATGTCTCCTTTCCTCTCGATATTGTTGACGTGTGTGCTTTATGCCTTGGCAAGACAGTGGTTTGGTTGGTTTCCTCTCCCTTTCAATCAGTGTAGCTCAAATCCTTTCCCAAGGGTGCCTCATTTGATTGGTCTGCTTAATTGATTACTTCAGCACTCAAATGTGTTTCCCCTGAGTCGTTTACCTAAGTGTCTTTACCAATGCAGCTGTGGTTCAGTATTTTATGTCACATGCTGACTTCCGAATCAGTGCCTTTTGGCTTTCTCTTCCACGTTCCACAAATGATCCAGGATCTGCCCAGCCTCTCCAGACTTTAAAACAAGCAAGCTGGTGGAGATGGCTGTGCAGATCCTGGATCATCTGGGGAATCATGGAAGAGAAAACCAGGCACTGAATCAGAAGTCAGCATGTGACCTGAGAGACACACATAGACACACCTAATGAGCCAAGACCTGCAAGCACCTCACACACACATACAAACACACACACACAGGAATGTAACACTGGCACAGACATGTTCACAAGTGCAGTTTCACTAAATATTCATGATGCCTGACATGGATTAAAGCTAGTGCTGTTGGACTGAATTTAAATGTCAGTGGTGATTAGGGAAAATGTTTTCATCTTGTGGTGAATCATGTTTAGTTTTAGGCATTATAATATTAATATTATGATGACTATAGTGTTTACAATTTGCAGTACCGTCACTGTGTTATTGCTGAAGCATCTTATCGTCTTCCTCTTCAGTCAGTCGTTGTGATCATGTAATGCCTCCTTTGCCCTGGGCTTCCCTTAACATCCTAACCACATACCGTTGTTTCAGTTCTGACACACCTAACATGCTCTCCCTGATTTAACACACTATCACCTCATAGGCTGAACCGTGCGCATTAAACAGGAAAAGCACAAAACCGCAGTGCATGAGGTTGTCAGGGTGGGAGCAGAGATCCTCCCATTTTTGGGCTGCGTTTGTTCGCCTTTCTTTTTACTGTCAGTCACTCTCACGGTATTTTATCTCCCCACAGCACAGGCCTTGGGGAGAGAACACGAAGCAGGTGGCGGAGCGCCTAAGAACGTCTCATAGATCCATATCTTGCAAGAACAATGATGGGGTTTTATTTTCCACAAAGACGCCATCTCAGTGTTAGTGAAAATTCCATAATTGTCATTGATTCGGCAATTTATAGCTTAAAGAATGCATTGAGTGCGAGCAGAGTCTCCACTCATATTTGACCGTTCAATATAAAATAGTATTTGTGTAGATATTATCAGTGCTATTTTATGTTTGTTTATAATCATACATCCTTCTAAAGATTTATCAAGGAGTGTTTATTACCATACATCCTTCTAAAGATTTATCAAGGATTAAAGGAGAATACATGTTATGACACAACATACTGTATTTTGGATGCAGTTTATTCAAGTGAAGATGTGACACAACATTTTTGAAATCACATGATGTTGGTAAATCAGCCTGTTCCGTTCTACAGGTTATCCCTTTCTTCATTCTCCCATTCAGATGTGTGTGTGTACACTTCCCCCCTGCATTATATGTGTGTGTGTGTGTGTGTGAGATCCTGAGAATTTATTTTACCATCTGGCTTATAATCGTTAGCAGTGACAATAATGTCACAGTTTTGAATTCTATGATTTAGACCCTTTCTCAACCAGAGAAATAAACAACAATAAACGCTAGCAAACGTAGACTGGCATGAAAAGCCGATGCGTAACTACAGAGAAATATTCTCCCCCATCCACACTGGTCCATAAGCATGTGAGGGTTTTTCCCCCCTGCTGTAATGCAGGGGGGGAAACTGTAAGTACCATATGATGTTTACTAAAACACTGTGTCTGGTACTTTTCTAAGCCTTTAAAGAACCTAGATACTAAAACACTGGTCATTACAGCAACATTCTTATATCAGAGACACGCTGAGTAGACAAATAATTAATATATCCTTTTCTTTCTTTTGAAAAATTTGAATTTTCTATATGATCTTTAGTTGAATGGCTCGTGACAGCAAGTGAAAGGTGCTGTTGGTTGTTTCACACTGACAGAGGAACTAGGGTGCTGAGAAAGCCACACACACCTGTGCATCCATCACGCTGTGTGTCAACACCATAAGCTGGTGGCAGTGGTGTGACTGTCTGGGGCATGTTGTCAAGGCACGCGCCAAGCTGTGAATCTGCCCCTTAATAAAAACACTGTGTGAATACCAAAAGCCATCTGAACCCTCTTGCTGTTGGATTTTTCCAGTAGGATAATGACACACCCTACAGTGCGATGATCGCCCAGGAAAAGTTCCATCCATGCTGGGCTGGGTTCAGTCACCAGAGCCCGATCCAATTAAACATCTGTATGACAAGACGGAACCCATTCAGAGCAGATGTGTGTTACTCACTTGCAGTGGTCAGCACTGAAGCCATCTTGGTCAATCAGTTCAAAAACTTTGCAAGGATTTTCTGAAGCAATAATTAAATGAAAAACGCAATGTTAGGACAGCAGGTTGTGAACACTCGGTATATGTGTTCATCAACACTTTAGGTCTGATATCTGATATTGACTTTGCTAAGTCTTCTGTAGCTGTCTGATTTTCCTTTTGCTTCAATCCAGCACTGTAAAACAGAACATTATGGATGATATTATCCTAATCCTTCCTTACTGTGAACATGGACTTTGAACCAACTGATTATGCTATTCATAAGAGATTGTCTGCTAGCAGGGTGCAAGCAACTAAACTCTGGGTGCATGGAATGTATAATTTTATTTGAGTGACTGGAAAGACTTATTACTCAGCATGCCCACTGTGATTAATAAAAGAAAGACTTTTTTCCATGCTATGATGAGTTTGTTGCTTTCTGTCTCACATGGTTTCAAAAGAACAATCCTCACGTTTAGCAGCAGTACAGTATATTAGGTGTGCATGATTTGTTGACCTCTGTTGGTTTAGCAAAAGGTGCCTGTAGAGGGCAGTTTAGAGTCGGAGGAAAATACCACAAGACTAATGTCCTTGAAATCAGAGACTACACTGCATGTATGATGTGCGCCCAAAACAGCTGCACAGTTGTACTAAAAATTACCAAACATTAGACAGTCAGCACGATGCCAAATTCTTAGGCAGCCAGAGAAAATCAAGACAGCACAGGTGTATTTGCTATAGAAAGAAAAGGTTCATTCTTTTTCCAACTTCTTCTTTTGTCTTTGGTTGCTCTTTGTTCTTTTCTACATCCAAGTGGTCCAACACATTGTCTTTAATGTTGAGTTATGCTTTGCATCTGCAGTTGTGGACACAGACAAATGCACGCCTACATGCACATGCACATGCACATCCACGTGCACATCCATGTGCACAAAATTGTTTTGATTTGTTTTTTTGGTACTAATGTTTATGTTATGAGGTATTTTAGATGTTAATACCTGCTGCTCAGATAAACACCTTATAATATCTTTAATGGTCTAAGTCTTTTGCACAGTGTTATATGTTCTAGGTGGATTCCTATCAAATGATGTTCAAGCATATTGCTTTCAAGATATTAGCCCACAGCCTGTGCCACGACAGAATTGCAACTCTCTCATACATTAGTCGCCATTGCCCCCAATCTGTGAGATAAATTGGTGATAAAATTTGTCAATAAACCGTACACTGACAGATTGCACTACAGGGAAAGCAGAGGGAATTACAAAGATTGCAAACTGTAAATGCACCTTAAAATATTTTCTATATGTTGTTAAACATGTTGATGTACTGCATTTCTTCTCCATTAAAATGTTTTATTACTTTATTGAGAGCCTGTGTGTCTTATCCGTGTGTATATGAACGGAAACATATGATGGAATAGCAAAAACTCCTCATCATCTTAGACTTCCTTGAGGGAAATCTCACATTGCATATAGTCAGACAGGAACATGCGAATGTGTGTGTGTGTGTGTGTGAGGGAGAGTGCCTCAGAGCTGAGATCTCTCCCAGGCGGGTAGGCGCATCCATGCTTCAGTGCTCTGGCTGAAAAAAGCGCTGCCTGTTGCATTCAGACTCGGTGGCTCTCACGCACACACACGAGCGCACGCACACATACAAACAGCTCCTCGTGCTTGGCAGAGGTCACGTCTCCTCGTCCTTCTCCATCTTAGCCCCGTACTTTTATTTCAGCCTCTGCCTCTCTTAACGCCTTTCCTTCGCAGCCGCGGGAGTTCCGTCGGGCTGAGACACCGGCTAGCATGGAGGCGGCAAACAAAGCAGGCCCCACTGACTTCCCATCCCTCCCTGAGCACTGCTGAATGAACAGACTTAGCAAAGGAACCCTGACTGGGTCAGGTTCACTCTCCTAATAGACAAGTGTAACAATGACAAGCAAACAGTCCACCTGCTGGCTGACAACTATGGCCAAGAGGGAAGTGGGAAATCACTGCTACCACTGCATGTGACTATTCAGAATAGCAAAGAGAATCTGTGTGCAAACATGTCATTTTTTGAAGTGAAAGGCTGTCGTGGTCATGGCTTCCCAAACGGCAGAAGCGTTAGACAGCAGTGTACGTTATCATTTCTAATACTCTCTGTTGATTTTAATGAGCGGATGCAACACTGCATGTCTCTGCAAACCAGGGCCCACAGCTATTAGTTGGTGGCATGTATTGATTGGCTGTTAATTGGTTTCTGGAGCAATAATAATGGACAGCTGCCAGAGAATGATGAAAGAGTCCTAGAAGCACCGAAGCAGAATTTAGCAAGAAAGAAGAAAGAATCAAATAAAATAATAATCAGAACGTGGCAGATGGAGGTGACAGACCTTTTGACTGAGCACTGTAATCAATTCTTGCAGTGCGCTGCCTTTTTAGTTTGGACGTAATGTTCATTAATGTCATTGATTGCTACTGAGATGTTACAGAAGAGCAACAATCAAAGGGCTTCGGGAATAATTAGAAAGAAAAACACTGCATATTTCCCCTTAAATTTGTGTGAAGTATAAGAAACCAGAAATAAATGATCTGATGGTTTCATGTCTATGACAATCAAACAAAAATGAAATGTTGTGTATCAAAACAGAATAAGGGAAATAATGGAGTCGCTGACAAAGGATATACAGTAAACAAAACCATACTTTCCTTGCCAGTCAATCCATGACTTTTAATTGTATCTACCAAGCAGAAATATGACGTATATGTTAATATATATGAAATCATCATGACACATTTCCCTATTTACAGAGAACAGGTGATTGTACAAGCTGTTTCCACTGGATGAAACAGTGAAAACATTTCACAGTTTCATATTTCATGTGAACATACCTTTACTCATGTGGACCGATTGTTTTGGTGTTTGGTGGTGATAAACATATGTTTATGAAAGTCCCCAGACATAGTGAAATATATGAACAGATGTTAAATTTTCTGAGTAAAAGTATGGCTTTCACCAAATCTTAAATGTGCTGAGATCAAATGTGACTGAAAAGTGACTTTTATACTACATATCAAGCTTCATGGAGTATCAGTATATCAAACTACATATGAAGGTTCCTGTGTGCAAGTGAAAAATAAGCATTACAATAACAACATAAAAGCAGAAAACAAAAGAGTGATATACACACAACGGTATTCATTTTTGTATCCACACTTACAATGTAAACATTTACTAACGGGCAGCATGTATGACAACTTTGACTATTTTATTAGCAGTTTCCATGCTTGTATGTGACCCACTAAGTCCACTATTATAACTTATAATATTGTAAAATAAATTCACTTATCCATTTGAAATGGATATTTTATCTTTGTAGTCTTCTTCATCAAAGGAACTGAATCCCTAAGGCTCTTAATCTTCATCAGTACTTTTCAAAATGTTTGAATTTCTTTGTTGACTGAGCAAGGAATGCAGGGTGTCAGATAGAGGGGTACATTTTTAGTCAATTCTTGATTGTCATTTGGTCAGTTTCACACAGACTGACACACAAATACAGCAGTCACACACAGTGAGAGCAGATGGATAAGTCCTTAGTGACACATGAAACCACAAATCCCATGGTGAGAGGCAGATGGCTTGTATCTTAACCACTTTTCTTTGGTTCTTACCTACTACTATTGGCACAATTGAAACTGCAGGTTCTAAGGATTCAGGAACTGTTTGAATCATATTTCTGTTCCTTGTTATTGTAAAGATACTGAAAGAAACATCAAGAAACTCATTGATATGCAGCCGACTGCAACAGGTTAAAGAAAAAACTTTATAAACAGCAGGTTATAAACATCAAGTGATTGCAGATATGCATTCAAAATGCATTATGATAATAAAATGTTGATTTAGCATTATAATTTGACATATTGTTGCTGAATATAATGTAAATGTACCAGTGAAATTACTGACAGTATTAATATTTTGCAGTAATATGCCTTTTGTAGTAGCATTCTGTAACAATAAAGTGTAATACACTGTGTAATAATTTAATAACAGTGTAATAACATAATAATTATGTGTAATGATGCATAACATTATAATAATGATAAATACAAGGTGTAATTTCATTGTAATAACAATGAACAAAACAGAGTGCAATTACAATCTAATAACAATGTGAAATTATAACAATGTCAAAGTGTAATAATGATGGAATGATGGAACAATTGATCAAACTGAACAAATATACCTTGATTTAATTAAACTGATTCCTCAGATATTAAAGGGTCATTACATTCCTATAAAGGTCTGAATTGTCTGAACAAAAAAGATATCTATGACGAGTCTATACAAAATCTCCAAAAGAACAAACCAAAGAACCATCAATTAATGGTCTTGGCACAGTTTCTAAAACATATATAAATGAATAATTAAAAAATCAAATGACAAAAAAAGAAATACTGTCAATAATTTGACCAGTACATGTACATGCACTTCAGTATTTTTGTTGAACTACTGTATTAAGTGTACTATATCTGTATTTAGATTTTTATCATAAAAACACTGCAATTGCTTTTTTTTTTTTTAAGTTTTTCCTTTAAGCCACTACAGTTGATAAATGCAGCTGATTGTTAGTGTTTCTTGAGAAATGTAGAAATGTGTAGAAACATGGCGAACAGTTTTCTCTTTCAGTTGTGTTGATTGTAGGATTGTAGGAGGACCATTTTGTTGGACTTTTGTGGAGTTTGGTGGATAGTAGTAGTTAACAAGTAAAGTGACATTTAGACATTTATTACAGGTATATTCTGTCATTCATATATTGCACTACTTCTGTGGACCAAACACTTTGTTAACCTTATTTCAAACACCAAAACAACTGGTTACCATGAGTAAAGGTGTGTTCAAATATGAGATATGAAGAATTTCTAAAATTGGATATGATTTTTACCTTTAGAAACATATTATCTCTTTACACTCTCTTGGTTAAATGGTACCTTATTAGGATAAGAGATTATTCTGAATTGTCATATGAAACTTATGAATACTGATTTTGTTTCATAATAGAAGTAATATTATAGATACTCTGAGATAGAATACCAAATTAGTGGTATTAGAAAACTGTATATATTTTTTGTTTGTTTGTCTGAAAGTGAATATCTCATAATATTCACTTTATATATATATGTATATATAATATAATAATAATATATAATAATATATTTGATATAATAACATAATTCCACCAAAAAATAAATAAATAAAGGTAATTATTCATTATGGTTGAAAATCACCAACAAGGAGGAATGACCAGGAAAACAGATGACTCCATTTTCCCTGACGTTCATAAGTGAAGCTAGTTTAGCATGAATACATCCTACCTTAGATCAAGCAATAAATCAACATCTAACACTACATTAAACTGAAATTTGAAAAGCACAGCACTGCCAAGCATCAGTGACAGGCACAACATTTGTGTCTGCCTACAAGGACAGTAGCAAACCCACAATTCACTGACCATGAAAAAGAAATCTGTTAACAATCAATCTAGCGATCGCCCCATGTTGTGAAGGTCCTCAGTGAACCGTAGTCCCACAGCATGGAGCATTGTACAGTACAGATAGTAATAATTACAACTGCAATATGTAGGGGTATGTGAAGGCTTATGTCACACCACAATGCAAACCTACATATTACACTTGACATTTTATTACTTGCTCAATAATCATTATTGCAATTCCACAAGTTCCAAACAAGACAGGCAAAGTAAGCGATGCCCAAAACGTCTGCACCAGTCTTCACTTCAACGTTTTCTGCCCCCAGCTGATACCATATCATCGGCCACTGCGTGTTTGATTGTCAGGTGAGTCCCCCAGCAGATGAGAGCAACAGTAGGTTGTGTCTGGCTGAGCAACAGGGGTCGATGCGGTCACTGGCGTTTGTCATGGTTTTCATTTGAAGCGGCCAGGCCCCTGTGTCCCTGGGAGCCAGTTCCAGAGTGAGTCCTCGGTTAATGTAGCACACAGAGTCTGACCCGTGGCGGCTGGTCTGCAGGGACTCGTCCCTCATTCAAGACGACAAATGGCAGCTCTCCCTCGTTTTGGTTTTAGCGGAAAAAAAGTTAAGTGTGTAATTAATGATCTCAGTTAAGTGTGTAATTAAGCGGCTTCAAGCACAACTACAAAGCAATGAGAAATAGAAATACCAGAGTGGGCATTTTGTTATGATCTGAGTTACTTTACACTTGATAAGGCTGTAATAGGACACAAATTAAAGTTATTAATTCCCTCGTAGTTGTTTTGAAAACAAATATCCTGGCTATGTAAGACAGCCTGAGGAAAACAAGGGTGACATGTACAAAGCTTTACAAAAGAATTAGATTTAAATGATTAACGCATACAGGTAATTACATGTATAGTACATATGTTTGACCCCATGTTGTGACAAGGTTTATAAACACGCGCGCATACATGTGTGTGTTTGGATATGTTGTTCTGTCCATTCCCTGCAACTGTAAGAGCAGCGGTGGGTTTGTGGAGACAGACGAGTTGTGAAGGATGAGTTTTACCCCATCCTACTATCGATCGATGTCTGGATGGGGAAAGACTGAGAAATAAGGTGAAAGAGAGGAAAAAGTTTCAAAATTTAAAACTTTGACACCTTCCAAATGTAACAGGTAACTTGCTATGACCAGCAGACCAGCATTTTAAGACCTTTTGACATTGCCTCCAGAAACATATGCAGTTCTTCTTTTGAACATAGCCCTTTTTTGTTTTTCTTTCACAAACCTGACCACAGAGGTTCACAGTCGAAGAATACGTTCCGTGTCTAATGAAACCTTTGACAAGAGCATGGAGAGCCGTTTAGCTCAGACAGTAACTAAGACAGTATCATAAAGAAACAGTTTGCTGTAGTTTAGTAGCCAAAACCCATTAAAAAATTAGCCATAAAAATAAACATAAAACAGAAGAAGTGATGAGTGAATTTATATTTTAGTGGAACAAGTGTGGGCTTGGTCCTTCAAACTCAAGTCACTGCAAATTCCGTCTTTACACTTGAAATACCACAAAGCACCACCCACTAAGCATGGCCAGTGCTTCCAACACTCCTCAAGGAAGTCTACTAAATTTAGGTCAGTCTCAGTACTAGTCCAAAAGTATCCATGCTGTCACTCTTTATGTTTTAGCTAAAGGAGAATCAAGTTCTACTCAAATTCAGTTTCCTTGAAAGAGACTTCTCTGCATCCATTTCACTTGGCAGCGGGCAAGTATTTTGTCGGCTCTACTCTGAAAACCCATGTAGAGTTTTATGTGCATCTCCTCTAAACTCAATGATCTCGTCTTCATTTTAATCCAATTAAAGTGCCAAATTGGCATGTAGCGGAATTCGAACCGGCAGCATAGCTGGTTCTCACACTCCTGACGGGAGCAGTGAGAAGCCAGGAGCAGCATGACCGACACATGCTAACGGTGGTGGACCGGCAGAAATGAGGAGTTGGCCTGAGAGAGTGAAAATTAATGTGGGCCATCAATTTGCAGGCTTTACGGTATGTGACACATTTCAAGCTGACAGCTTTTAATTAGATCATCAATAGTGTGGCAACAGTGTCTAATGGGGCAGCAGACACCTCCTAGACTCCATTCCCACTGGATGTGGTTCTCACCTCCATCTTCCTCTGTACGTGTAACCTGACCACATTCATGTAAGACTACTTAAGCTTGTGAATAGGCCATACAAGTAGCAAATCTATATTGACAAGTCAGCGAATGCCAGGTTTGTTTGTTTCATACATCTTCATGCAATATGATTTATTCAAACTATTTATGAATTTGGGTACATATATACATCATTAACCGCTATAGATATACACCATTAACATTCTTGCCATTATAAGGTATATCATGATTTGCAATCATTAAAGAAGAGCCGTGTAATTTTAAATTTCATCCAAAAATGAATAAACAAACAGCACACCTGTGAGACCAGGAAATGCTGGTCATATTTCAAAAGTCCTGGCAGTTTCAATATAGATATATCAGCAGAGATTCCTAACAGAAGATTTAGTGAGTTTGCAACTTATGAGATTTCCCAAAGCCTTGAACTCAAGCAACATGGACCGATGTGTCCCCATTGCCAAGGTCGTTGTTCTGCATTGGCTTCTCCCAGGTCCTAGCTGCCACCTTTTTCGTGCCAAATTCTTCAAAACTGATTGTGCCAGGAATGCAAATACATAGGCCAGCCAAGGGGAAGGGGGTTGCTTTTAATATTTGTGGCTTATAATAAGTGCATGGCTTTCAAATGCTCTCTAAGCAGACAATGAAAAATATTTTAACTTTACATATTTAACGTGTTGAAATGGCTTCGTCCTGTCTCTAAGGGGAACTATATGTAATTAAGATTCCATAAATTTCAGAGTATAATGTTTTATATGACCTGTATGCCAACTGGTTAAATTAGGCGATTTAAAAAAGACAGGCTTTAAATATTACTTTACTTTAGAACACCACCCAACCCCCACCCCCCCCCCCCATCCACCACCCACCAACTATGCATTCTTCCCTGCAGCAGCACAAACGAAAAACACTCCGATTTGAAGCCACCACTTTGCCTCTGGAATAAACAAGATAAGAATGAAAGCATCCATCATTCCACGCAGGAAAGGCTAATTTCAGACGCCTCTCCTGACGGCTTTTACAATGTGGTGTGCTACTTTACTTTTATTGGCAATCATAAATTAAGTGAATGGCGGGAGACTTGTCTGCCGCCACCGAGTCTTGCGTTTTGAGGCTTTTAATTGGCTCGACTTGATGGGTCCCCCTGATAAGCACAGACAATGCACGCCCGTGATTGGCAACTCATTTGTTGCCATGCAATTAGAGCGAGAGAAGCCACAGCGAACACACCACTGCCTCTCCTTAAGGTTCTGCTGTGCCACCACTTTAATCACTGCTGCTTTTTCAATTATGTTCAAATGCAACTTTAAGGCAGAGTTGTGCTCTGGCTTTACACCTGAAGCTGCAGAAGTGCTCAACGTGCTGCACTGGGGTTTATCATCAAACAACTACAGGAACAAACTGCACTTGGGTTTCATTAACCCTCTAGGACCTAAGCCTCTTTGTATACCATAAAAGTAGATTTTTAGTAAAATTATGCCTGATAATAACACTATCATGCTTTTATATCATTTCTTTCAGCATGAGCTTGGCCAGGTACATAAAATGTTATAATGGGTCCCTTAGGCGGGTCAAATAGTGCAAAAAGCTTTATAAAAAAAACATTACAGACATTTACATAGAAAATCCACAGTCAGCAACTGTGACAACATTTTATGATAGAAAAATGATGTTCCAGGGTTCTGGTTCCAGGGTTCTGGTACGTGTCTATTCAAAATAAAGCTTCAAGCTAATTGCAACAAAGGAACTGTTTAGCACATATCTGGGATTCCATCCTGTTACTCATTTAAGACAAGGACATTTAAGATAGACAAGGAGACCACACTAATTAGTGAAGAAAATTCTTATTGTGACAAACATTTTAATACTTACATGTCTAGATTATTATAATTTATCTAAAGGAGGAATAGTGTTGAATTGTGTAGTAGGATCATTATCAAGATTTGTGGCAAAACTAGTTTATAGTGTTTTGGGAGTGTAGGTGCATTTTACAGATCTGAGTTCAGTTTTAGAATATAACGGAAGCATCCCAGATGGTTCTGCAAGGTGGAAGCAACTGAACACAGCTGGTCTAAATATAGCTGCTCAATTCAGACGTAAATACATTCTGAAGGCCTTAAGTGTCCCCCTGCTATCTTTAAAAGAAACTCTCCGGAGAGTGTGGTTTTGTGTTTGCATATGCATTAATGGTTGGCATCACCCTAAAATATTCATTGGACCATCTTTCATCTTTTTTGCATTTCATGTAATTATGACGTTTCCTTAGAAACATCACAATACTCCTTCAGATAGTTCTGGGCTCAAGCAGCGCAAACTTATTTTCAGCCTGTCATCCATAATAAAAACAGAAATAAAAGAACTGAAACATGGTAGAGACTAAATATGGTGTGTCTGCCACTCAGGGAACAACCTTCCTATCCAAAATCTGTAAGAAGTCCCCCTTCAGTTTTTAATGGCCTAACACAAATGAGTCATGGTCTCTCTCTGTTTCTCTGGCCAGAGCTTTCTTTCCTGTTATAAAAAATCAGCATGATAAACCCATGCAAAGAGGGATTATTCAGACTCAAGGTTACTCTTTTCACTGCATGATCTGTTGGACTCGAACATTTACAGATTAAAGTGACTTGTGAAAACTGAGAAGCAAGTTGTTTGACTCTGTTTGTATTCTGCACTTGAACACGTTCTCTTTCAGTGTTGATAGTTTCCATTGGTCTTCATCTTCCTCTTCTTGTATTGATGCAGACAGAATCCCAAGTGCCCAAGCAGACCTCTGTCCTCACTCTCTGAGGGGCTGGCGTGCCTGGTGCAGCCAGATATACACCACTGAGCTATTTCTCTTGGCAGGTAGAGCAAATGATACTGAACACATGCGAGAAAGCTGTACCCACTTTCTTAATCACCAGATATGTTTCAAAAGAGAACCTCAGAAAGGCCGTTACTGTATGAGAGCTGATTTTTGTCAAAGGTAATCACACATTTCTAGTGTCGAGGTACCTGTAGAGGTATTGGCACTATGTGATCACAGCTACACATCTGGTAGGATCTGTCGTGAAGTTTACCATGAGTAATCATCTGAATGCCTTTTATCACCCCAAAATAAGCACTTTAATCCACAAAGGTAGAACACAGATTAGAGGGATGTGTTGTGACATTCCAAAACAAAGGAGCTCAAATGCAGGTGGTGCATCTCCAGCTCTGTGGCCACTCCTGGGCATGTTTGTAACGGAACCAATGAAAGGGTCTCGCCGTCCCACCATGACGATCGTTAGCTACTGTCGTTTGAATGATATCTTCTGTTGTAATTCTAAGTATACCGTCTGTATTAGTACTGTTAAATGTGTCTGTGACGTTGAGAGGTATGAGGCAGGATGCTGAGGCACATGATTTCGATTTTAAACGATTTATTTAAATAAGAAGCGTAACATGAGGCACATAGGCGGGACTTAGGGCTTAAGGACCGACAACACAAAACACATGCACACTTAAATACACCAACACTAACTACACACAGGTGCAACCAGTGACACTAATGAGACAAGGGACAGGTGAAACAGATTACACAGACGCGTGCGCACACACACACACGTAAGACACATACACACACGTGAGCACAGGGGACAAGTCGGGGCAGCTACCGTGACGATATAGTTATACAGAAGTATCTTGCACTGTTGTTCTATATCTTCTGTACATTGTTTGTGATTGTAATGCACTGTGCTCATGTGCTACTTATTCAGATTCATCCTATGAGATTGAAAGATTATTTACTACAGCCGTCATTCATGTATCTGTAGTAGGAGTTATGTTCTCTTTCTCTGTCACACACACACACACACACACACACACACACACATATATATATATATATATATATATATATATATATATATATATATATATATAATCTCATCCTGCACTCCATCTTGCCATCCTTGTTACAAATAGGAGATTCCTCCATAATTCCATCATTAAAAGTCTAGTCTTGCCAACACACAATTGGATCTTGGCAGAAAGTCAATAGTGTGTGTGCATATGTGTGTGGCAATGTGTGTGTGTGTGCGTGCATGGGTGGGCAGGTTGTTGGGTGAGTGTGTGTGTGACAGAGAGAGACGGAGAGAGACAGAGACTTTGCAAGGCAAAGTGTGTTTGTGAAAAAGAGTCATTCATGGCTTCTCTTATAGCCACTGCTGTTTCGCCCTAAGACGACACTATAGGACATCACTAAGACACACCAATGGAGGCATAAGCTAGCACAGACACTGAGGAATAACAGATTCCCACTAGAGATAACATAAGTATTAACTTTTTCATGCTACTTCTAACTTAATTTCCTTCGGTGGTTGAAGGTCATAAAGGCAGTGTGTAAGAGCAACAATGGAAACAACACTGGTGCTACACACAGGAAGGTGCCCACTGATGGACAGGTATACATCAGCATTACGTGATACACAGAATGCATTTGAATACCGAGGGACAGGTATACATCAGCATATAGACTGAATTTGTGGACCGCAAAAGAGGTACCGCAAAAGCAAAAAAAAGAAGCAGAAATAATTTTTTTTCAACCTGAGTAGGTTCAGCTCAAGGATACACACGAAAGCCACAATCTGTGTTTATTACTGAATCTCCCAGCAAATAAAGAAATCCTACGAGGAGCAAGAAAGAGAAAGTGTTCAGCTCTGTGCATGGAATCAAGAGAAAAGCATCTTTAGAACTCTATAAACTCCCTAAATCCCCAAAAGAGCAAGAGTTGAATGAAATACTCAGCTTTCATCCATTGTAATGTTTGTTGCGTAACCTCTGGAGAAAAGAACATGCTGTCCGTATCTGTGTAGAGACACCCTACAGGCTGCTCACTGCAAGGTCAGCACCACATCTCACTGCGGTAAGGAGGATGTGTGCTCTGGGAAACTGTTACCATTCAGAAATGTCCCATACTGCGTTCAACAATGCTCGGTGGAACTCTCCGGAAAACATGTTGCTTTTCTTTGTTGTTTCACAGTCATTCATTATACAGTGGCCTGATAGTTAAAGTTTCTTCCCCGTTGTCCAAACTGGTAGATCATTAAAGATACAGAGGCTAAAATGTTAATGTTTTCTTTTTTAATAGTGGTCAAATTAATTTATCTGCAGTCATGATAAATTATACTCTTACTGCTGTAAAATGGCTTTTCACACACTGTGATTCTTGCTAGTATGTTAAAATTGAGAGAAAAACAAGACAGACAGTGATTTTGAAATTAATCTAAATCTGGTTCACACTGGGAAGCTGAACTGGGAAGCTGGCTACTCTCTTCAGGGTTATTTTGCCACTTCCACCACTGGCTAGCTGTATACTATCCTTTTTACAATGAATGAACAAATCATGACCCCAACCTGACACTGGCATTTTCTTGTGTATAACTAACACAGTATGTTAAGGTTTGTCAAGTCTGAGAGAATCAGCGTACTGCAAAACTCACTTCTTTGTTTAGTTGTTTTAATGTCTTACACTTGGTTCATCAACTGTACTCATCTTCCAGTTACCACACTTTTTAACTTTGCTATGGGGCAACCTCACTCTCCTGCTGTGACTCCTTATTCTCACTGAACTGCATTTATCATTAAGTAGAACAAATGCTTTTTGGTGTTAAGCTTCCATCACGTATCACTCACTTAAGGAATGTGGCTGAAAATGCTTTGAACGGTGCATAACAAAATTAAAATAATAACATGAAGGTGTTTTAGTGCAGTCCTTACTAAAGAATAATGGTTGTGAATAGCTAAAATAGACATGGCATGTATAAAACACTGATATTAAAACTCATGACAGCTTTATCTTTCTACAAAAATTAAAACAAGTGACAACTTCTGTTTATGAACTAAATCTGCACTTACCCACCACTCTGCCTTCTCTCAAGGTGAACCACTACTGTTATTTACCATCGTGTACCCAAAGGCATGCTAACTTAAACCCAGAACAATAGATCATTATTCCCTGAGATTTAAACTTATAGTCCATTTTCATATACATTTAGCTGTGTCATTCCCTGAAGCAAACCACAAAAATCTGTGTTGCATCTTTATTTTAAACATGCCTGTTCCCATCCATGTTTCAGTTTCTAGTCCCACTAACAGGAGGCCCTGCCTTGCACTGGCTCTCCCTGCCAAGGAGCCTTTCCATCAGATCCCAACTGGAATCGCTCTTTCAGACAGCCACATGTATTCCTATTCCAGAGCACATTTCAAAATTACAGTCTGTTTTGCTTATCAACAGCATCCGCCTCTCTCTCTCAGTCTAGCAGCTGTAGGACAGATCGCTGGAGTCTGTCTCATTATGTTTCTGTGTTATTTGAATATGTCAAGGGCCTCTGTGTGATATGCTCTGTACTGTCTACTTTTTTATAATCGTATGTGTTATGAAGCAAAATACGAATCTCAATCTCAGTAATCTTTTAAGCAAAGGAGAATGTGATGACAATCACAACACAGTCTGTTAAAACACACAGTAGTCACGGGATGGACACCCTGACTAGTTCGCTCCTTTGCTAGGTGCTGTCACTGGGGAAGTTGTGTGAACCTGCGTCAACTCACAACCCCCTCAGGGTTTGTCTCCTTGTACTAGGAAGGCACATCTTCTCTAATGAACAGTACATGAGCTCCACGAGCTAATCACATGTCTTTCTCACTTTACACTCCCCTGGCCAGGAGTGAGAAAGCTCTCTTTTGTTTCAGCTCTCCTACGAACAGCAGACGGTGGAGGAGGGGAGGGACTCCTCGCCTCCTAACGACAGTGGAGCAACCACGTCTCCGTGTCCAACCTGCTCGGCGCGCCAAGGAGCCCACGCTAACAAGGCAAGCAGACTGTGGCTGAGAACAGCAGGAGGTGGAGGTGGGTGACTCCCTCCGATGCATTACAAACACGTTAGGGATGGGAGGAAGCACTGTGTTCGCCAGGTATTCGCTTTGAGAAACGCCTGATCGCACACTGCAGCAGTTTCAGAGTGCGCAAATTCGCATGCTTGACAAAACGGGTGCGTGGTGATCAAACTGTGTTCAACACATTCTTGACCTGATTATTGTTGTAAAAGAAGATTAACCGACTTAGGGAAGAAATGCATGAGCAAATATGGAATATCTGTAACGAAACAGAATGCAGCAGCTAAAAGTTAAGACCCGGGTCTTAACGAGAGCAACTCAAAAACGAGGAAGTAGTCAAAACGTGGAAGCACACGTGAGACATGGGAGTGAGACGGTAGGGCGGACAACAACAGTTCAAGGTCAAGCTCAAAAAGTAGAGAGAAAGTTGCCACCACAGTGACAAGACAACCAAAAGCCAGAGAAACAAGGACAGGGCCAGCAACGCAACACAACACACACAATCAGGCTGCAGATAACTGCCCAGTATGCTCACAAGTTTGAAGCAGTACTTCACCACGAAAAACAGGAATGACTGAGTATATATGGAGATTGTGAACAGGTGAAAACTATTAGTATTCAGGGGACGGGCAATGAGGAAGGGAGCCATGGTTGGCAGATGGGGAAAACACAGGATTCTGGAAGGTGGAGTCCATGAGAGTGTCCAACGACTCAATCGAGCTGGTAGGGGAGATGGACTGTGGCTGAGAAGTCAACGGGAGGTGTGACATATGTTTATATCTTGTTCTGATGTCTATGTCTTGTATGCCTATATTTATACCTTGTTCTTCTGTATTGTCTCAGATATTAATCTAAACAATCATTCTCATACACCACATGAAATCATGTCTGTGTTAACCTGACAAAACATGCTCAAATCTAACTGTTGCTAATTCTGTTTTTCATGCATACTGTGATTTAGCTCTGGGCACATTAAAACTGCATTCCACAATATTTCTGAGGACTTTAACTTCTCCAGGAAAGGAATCGTCTTACAAAGAGTTTTGAGCTATCAGAACATCAATTGTTCAAAGCGTTTGTAAACACCTTGATCAAACATATGAATAATAAGAGAGTGAGAGATAGAGAGAGAGCAAAAGCATGTGCTTGTTTGTGATTGGCTGGAGTGATAATCCTAGTCGAAAGTGCTGACTCCTGAAAGTGGGGCTGCCCACAGAACAAGGACAACCGCGCGCTTTTAATTTCATTCCTGCATTAATTGAGTCTTTTCATCTGTCGTCTCTCATTGGGAGACATGCTGAAAGATGACTGGAGCTTACGGATATGCAGCTCTGCACCGGTGGCGCATCTCTCCAACATCCTGATATATCAGGCCTAATAAAGATTCAGTCAAACTGCATTAATCAGGCAGGTAGGGCTATGCCCACTGTTCAATAAAAATTGCAGAGAAGTGGCTTTGATGAAGACTATTCCAACAGATACTAACTAACAAACAAGTAACAGACAGGGAAACGGAATTTGCATGGTTCACAAAAAAAACAAATCACACAGCACATTTAACATTTGTGCATTTTCTGCCCTAAGAAATCTTGCTCAAAAGAATCTCGATAATTGTTCACTGGCTTTCACCTTGTGGGCTCAGTCTCTCCGTCATCAAGTGGTTAAATTGGACCTATGTTGGTATTTGTTAGCACGCAAGGTTTTTTTTTTCGTCTGTCATTACAATTGTCCACTGGGGTATCTGTCTATATTGGAGGTCTTTTTTGGCCAAAGAGCAGAGTTCACTTCTCAAAAACCTAACACATTTATCTTATTGTGAACTTCGCTCACTTTAATTAACATGCAGATCTAACACCAACGCTGTGTGTACATGATCAGCGATTCTCTTGCAACTGGAGATCAGGACATCTTTTGCGAAGTGACACTCACTCTCCTTTTTGCAGCAGAACTGGACCAAGAAGGTGAAAAAAAAGATTGACTGGCAAATGGGGAAAAGATGGAGGTGGGAGAGTTTAAATTCCCCCAGCGAAGACAAGGTGGGCGGCAGAAGTGGAGGGAGCTTAGATGATGGACAGGTGGCTGACAGTACAAACAGAGGGAAGGAAGAGTGGGATTATGGCAGAAAACAGTAGTTTAGTTTTCCATATCTTGCATGGCCAGGCACCACTGTCTCGTGGTTCTAAACCTTATTATTCTTTCCATCAGCACAGTGTGAATCACACAGCAAAATCACATGCGGCATGAAGCAAGCTCTTAACAGATGTCATAATCAGCTTGTGACCAGACAGAGTCATTTGTCATCTTTATTGCTCCATAGAAACCATTACATTATCTTTTTTGGGCCCTGCTAATGTTACTGACACTTCTGTTGATCAATGGGATGTGACATGGTGATTTTCTCCATCACTCAACGAATTCAAAAATAATTGCCATCTCAGAAGAGTCAGCTTGTCCCTGATTGACATTCTAAGCTTTGGCAAATTGCGGTTTCTATTCACTGCAGCAGTAAACATTTAATGGAAAACTATATTATATTATCAATGTGTTATTCACCAAGATTGAAAGAAAATGCACACTTGTTTGTGCTATTCCGAAAAAAACAAACTTCACATTAGTATGCTACCTACTGAGATGTATAGTGTTCTTAAGACCAAAGAGTTTTTTTATATTTTGACAAAGAGACATTTGGTTGAAAACTACAAGCATGGTTTTCAGTGAATCAGTAAACAGCCTAACCCTAGATAATTGACAGCCCCAATTTCACAATTAAAGACTTCTTTGGTGACGATTATTATTAGCACTTAATTGTAATTAACTGTTGGCATCCCTGCATCCCTCTGTGACATTCACTTGCGCTCTTATTCTAGCTGCTGTAGATAAGTGTACCACACAACAACCTGTATTAAAGCCTCTAGCACAGTTCTGGTCTAGTGACCCTACATCCCCCTTTCTTGTGTACACAGATGAACTACGGGGCTGTTTGCAGGAAATACTCATTATTTAGATCAAAGAGTGAAAGAGTACAAGCTTAAGGATTGCATAGGCTAGAGATTACACTGAATATGCCTTTTATATCCATCTTTTTTTCTCTACATCTCTCATATACATATTCCTGTACAATTTGTAATGTGTAGTATCTTAACATGCTTGCTGGTTTCCCTATTCTGTGGAGCAGATGTAAAATAATTCCATAAGAGCACTCACACGCTCAGACCAGTTCATTATCTGATCAGAAACAGCCGGGGACGGGAGGCGGGGTAAAAAGATCAAAGAAGTAAGGTGGGTAACGTAGGATTTATGAGGCATGCCTGAAATGTCAGCACATCTCTCTGTGTAAGCCAATCCCTCACGTGTTTGACTCTAAGATATTCTATGAAATGTAATTCCACCCAATATAATATGTTCAAATTGAATACTATTTCAAGTAGTGACATCTTGGACCTTTAAAGCCTGGTATGTGTATACATTGGGGTACACATTTACGGACACATATACGGATTTGACACTGCAAAGCTGGTAGGTATGTCTGCACCAAAACATTAATAGGAACTAGTGAGATGTTTACTCTCACAGCCAAAAGGAAAGGATTCATTGTTTCTCACATTCAACCTGTGAAGATTACCATTCAATACAGCCAATATTCCCTGACTGACCTTTATCCCAGTGCGATGGGTCCGTCATCCATCTTTGCTCTACGTCTTCATGACAAGAGGTTAGCGAGTCTTCTAGCACCATCTGAAGCGAATATTACTTCACTTTGCTAATAGAAATGCTCGATGTAATTATAGCAATGAGCATGTGTGTCCAGAGAAAACCCACACATTCTGGTTTAATAGTGTTAGCTGGTCGACATAAATCAATTGGCTGTCCAGAGTCATGTCTTGTAATTACGACAACCTAATCACTCTCATTAGCTAATCCTGCCTTTGGGCTGTTACAGTACATTGAGGTCTAGCCTGCAGGCTAAGGGGGTGATTATGAGCCAATACTTTATAACACAGCCAATCAGATATCTGACATTTAATCTAGACATAAGATTCTAGTTGATGTATGGACCATTCATGTCTGATGTTAGGTCTTGGAAGCCAGATTAGGACTGGACTACACTCTAAGTTCTAATTTATGTAAGTATGGCTTACAAGATGGATGTAAATCTTGGACCATGAGTTACAATGTGTATGTAAATCTTTACAGTCAATATAAGTGACTGATAGAAATTGTGTTTACATAGATGTAAGTTAAGGTACAAAGATATATGTATGCATACCTAAAAGGTAATGATTTCTTGGAGTTTAACTGCCAATGATAATAGGTCGTTTTATTTTATAATTTTTTTTATATTTTATTTTGTTCTGTATTTTATTCTGTGTGCATCATAAGTATGCTGACTTTATATTTCACGTTGCTTTGCTTGTTATTACATGTGCATGTGTGAAGAATTACGTTCTCCTTGAGGTCACTTGAGACATGAAGTCCCATATGTGATTATGTATATTGTTACTCAAAATAAAGCTGTTAAATTTCTTCTTTTTTTTTTTGGATTTAGTTATTTGCATTGTGAATATCTTTCACCAAGAGCCTCTGCACATTTAAGAAGTCAGTTCACCCACTATGCCCAGATCCAGGACTATTAGTGGTTTGCCAAGCTTCACGTGGGTAGGTTGTGGCAGACCACAAGCATCCTGCACACTATGTATAGCTCCCCTAAAATTGAATAGGAGCTCTTATGTATACAAGTTATCTGGGCTCTGCAGACATCTGGGCATGTCCGTGTACTAAAGGGGGTGGGATTTAAAATTGCAAGATTTAATGTAAAAGGAAGGCAAGCATTCAGCGGACAGATGTAATTTTTATCCAAAAATGTTTAGATCCAAGTTTAGTATCCATTATCTTCCCTGTCTTGCAATTACATACAAAACACAGCAATGTACATGGTAGGCCAGTGAGAGGAGGCTGAGCTGTGTGGTGCAAGTCAACCAATAGCAAAGAGATCTGGTATGTTTACTGGTGCACAGAGAAATCAGCAAGAGACGTGTATCTTCCCATGTTTAGGTTATACGATCAGCCCCAACAGTGCAACAATTCAATTAACTTCTAAGGATCATTATAGGATGCCCATGATGGTTTTGGAACCGATAAGACTGACAGACTGAGCAGAACATGAGGACTCTCAGAAGGACAGGACTGTTTTTCTTCTGTTCCTGCTTTTCTGCTAGCGCACAAAGGACACATTAATAATCCGCTAATAACCTCTGTGAACTGAAATAATGTCGGAGATTATTTTCTCCCATATAGTTATATTTAACACTGATTTTGGAGTGTGATTTTGGCTTTATGAGTGTGAAAGCCAATGTACAGCACTGGTAACCTGATGAAGAGGGTAACAGAATCCGATCCACTTAATATAGGAATTAATATAATCTGTTGATCGTACATTAACCGTTCAATGTGGTGGTGACAGCCCTGTAGGAGTCAGTAACCACGCTGCATGGTCATATAATATCCAGATGAGATATTACATGAGATATGAGACCATTTTACAAGAGCAGGCGCGCCGTATGGGGCAAACACTGTTCCCTCATGATGCTTCCATATTCTGTTATGACAACACTTTCATTCACAATGCTGGACAAGTTCAAAAGCAGTTTCATGCACACTAGTATGAAGTCAAATGCCTTCCATATCTTTCCTAATCACAGTATCTAAACATAATTGTGTCTTTACGGAAAGTCCTAGGAAACCTCTAGAACACAGCAAAAAAAAAGAAAATTGCTACTACTTCATCCCCTGGGGCTTTATATCATGAAGACTAGAACTCCACTAGACACAGCTCAGGATTTATGTGACAACATTCCAAGAATGGTTGCAGCTGCTCCAAAGGCAAAAAGTTGACCTGGAATTAAGCACTTAAAATTCACACACTATTAAGAATTTCCATTACTTTGTCGACTTCCTGTGTAAGTGGGAATAGGAAAACGGCTGTCAAGACTGCCCCGAGGAAGAGCAGCGTTCGGAGCCGCTGTCTCCCGGAGCAGCACTCCCCCACACCGCACACGTGGTCCCGTCTGTCTGCAGCACTCACGCGGACACCACGGCAGGCTCTCGCACCCCAGAGCTGGGCTCAGACTTCCCCGCTTCCTCCTCGCCTCAGATGAATGAGTTACTCGGCAGTAACTCTCCCTCTCTGTGAAGCACGGAAGCGCATGCTGGAGGTGCACAGCAAAAGGCCGAAAGCAACCTGACTGTTCTGGGTACAAGTGCCTGGGGGGGGGGCAGACTCACCGCATCCCAAAGTCCTAGAGATGAATGCACCACCAACACCCCCCATAGTTTATATAGGAGGCCTGTGTCAAGTCCATTAAGGGCTGCAGTGAAGGGAATAATGCCTCTCATCTTTTCTGACAAGCTTTTCTTGAACATTGCGAATACGCAGTGACGTCATTGGTCAACTACAGACAAAACCTGAGCGCGCTATCGGGGAAAAATAAAACATTCATATTTTTAACCCTTTAGACAAATGGAGATCACTTGTTTATTTTGGGGAGCTATGTTTACATTTCCGGATGCTTGCCAGCTCGGTGACTTATCCTGAGGAATAATGAATGTAAGCGATGCTCCATCAAAACAGAAGTCTCCTCTGTGCTCTTAACCAAGGGAGCTGAATTAATTTCAACACCTCCCTCCTGCTGTGCACTGTGAGGCCAGGATCAAACAGGCAAGGACACAGCAAGCCTTAGGTGGGCATAGTGGGTGGGGGAGGGAAGACAGCCACCCTGACAAAGATGGTCAGAGGCACATAGCCAGCTGCATCTCCGCACAAATCACAAACACATGTCATATTTACAGTGCCTGCCCATTGTGTTTGTCTGCTCTACAAAATGCATGGATGATCTGACAGAAAGAACTTTTTTTTTTTTTTTTTCTAAATTTGATGCTACTGTTGTGTTCTGATGCTGGCGTGTTTTATCATTTATAAGATGAAGTCTGGATGTGAAGTATTTGTTAGACGAGAAAGCTGCCCCTATGTATTTTTGTCACGTGCTGCAGCTCAGGGGAACTCGAACAGTTGTTTGTCCATATGTGAAGTTAAAAGTTTATATGAGAGTTCATAAGAAGTGCCTCCTGCAATTTAACAAGAGCTCTGAAATGTGTGAGAGTCTGCCACACTCTTCTAATCAGGTTTCCAGCCACATCACAGCACTGAGGCCTCTTAAAAAGGTACTGAATGACGTTCATCTGAACCATGATGCCCTTAAAATATCTGTGCTTGTGCGTCTTGATCTTATGGCTACATTTGGCACTCTCGATTGTAACATCCTTTTAGACATACTTGAAAACTGGGTAGGGCTATCTGGAAAAGACGTTAGTTTATTCAGATCGTAGATGAAATGTAAGAGCTATTTTTGTGCCATTACCAATCATGAATTGAAGCAGGCATGCTTTGTCCTGTAGTGCACCACAGCGGTCCATTCTTTGGGCCCTCTTTTTCAGTCTCTCTATGTTTTCTCTAGGCCAACTCTGTAAAAAGAATAAATTAGCACCAGACCTCAGGTCAGTGCTTATCTTGACGCCACAGCCCCAAAGATTAAAAACCAAGTCCAAAATCTTGGCATATTATTGGATTCAGATCTAAACCTTAACAGTCACACCAAATCAGTAGCAAAGTAAGCCTGTTTCTATGTCAAGAATGTATCATGTCTATTTCATGTCTATGCAGGACCTATAAAAAAACAAATTCATATCTTTGTATCTAGCAGACTGAGTTTCCCAGGCCACAATTAAAAAGTTACACCGTATTCAAAATGCAGCTGTAAAAATGCTTAGCAGATTAAAGAGAACTGACCACATTGCTCAAATTCTCAAATCTACTGACTACCAATTCATCATATAATTGAATTAAAAGTACTTCTACTTGTATATAAATCACTGAATGGCCCAGAGCTTTCTCTGAACATTTCTGATCTACATGAACAGTACAACTAGAACTGGTGATCTAGCAGTGCCTAGAATCAGAACCAAACAAGGAGGGGTCACTTTAAGTGATTATCCTGTCAAAACCTGTAAAATGCTTCCTGATGACCCAAATACACAAACGTTCTTGTTTTCTTTGGCTTGTCTAGAACAAGGCTTTGCATTACTAGCACTACAATCAACTTCCATTTCTTTTAATTCTTAATTTAGACTTGATGTTTTATGTTAATCTTGATATTCTTATATGCTTTTAGACAACTCTTGCATCACTTTTAGTTTTTAGCACTTTCTTTTTGTAGTAAAACTTTACCTTTTTATTTTTACTCCTTTTTTGAGAAAGCTTTTCTGGGTTGACAGATTGATAGCCTTTATTTTTTCCCCTTCATTGACTGTGTAAAGCACTTCGAATTACTGTGTTGTATGAAAGGTTCTAAACAAGTAAACCTGCCTGGCCTTTCCTTGACTGTCAATGAAAAGAAAGTTTGAGCGCCCCCTTTTGGCGTGGGAATATACTTCCCCTCTTCCGAGGGTTGCTGTAAGTGTCACATCAGCATGCTTCTTGGCTGGTGGAAGCTTCAAAGCTCTGGTCCTCCCACCGTACCATTTGTCTGCTGTTGTCAGGCTGCAACATTACTCAGGCTTGCCAGGATGGCCTATAAACCTCTCACTCCTATCACCTCAGCCCACATGAATACTGATTCAGTCATAAGGCATCAGAAAATGAATAGAGGAACCCCTGAGCATCTCCGTCTGACTTAGCATTCATTTGCCTAAACATTTCTATTATAATAGACATGATCCGCCCTGGGCCAAGTCAAAATATCCACTCCTCAGCATTTTTAAACACACACACACACATACACACACAGTTCAGCTTTGCTTCTTGCTCCCACATGTAACAATAGCTGGCAGAGAGGGACGTCCCTAAGTTCATGGCTAGCTTCTTTTGGCTCATTGTTGGAGCAGGAATTGAAGGCTTCATAGAGACCATGAGTGTAGTTTAAGTTTTTAAAAAAACAAGCATAAATAAATCCAAGAATTTTAAAAGGCTCATGGGAAAGAGAATACAATGTATACAGCCAAAGATAAAATATTTCCCAGAATTTTGTGTTTAGTTACCAGCCCACAGTTTTAACCTTCAGATTTAAAGCAGAAAAATCCAGCATTGTGAATTAACATCATTTGTCATTATAAAACCAAATATTTGTGTTTATTTAATGCCAATATTACCAATGATCAGTTTCTAGGGAGGGTGTAATTCACATCTAGTCTGTCATCCTTTCTATTGTAATGACTTCCTGTGGCCACTTTAAGCTTCTTCTTCCACTTCCATGTATATCTGGATCTTCTCTTAAATGTCATTCGGAATGTCTTGTACAGGGATTTGGGGATCATGCGACATTCTCAGCAAGGAAAAACCAGAAAAATCCCCATCTGATGAAACAACGAGGTTGACTGAGCCAAGCGGTACCAAAATGGAACGTGATATGTAGGTTAGGTTTCTTCATGGTGTTTTGGTGCACAACTTCATATTATTGCAGACCGTGTGAAAACAACACGCCAATGTAAATGCTACAGGAAATTGATTTCATTTGTACTCAAGGATTTGTACCGACAACATAGTTTGTAAATGGCTGTGTGAGTATCTGTCTGTCTGTATATCTATTCCTAACCGCTCTCATAATCACTCATACACCAGCACAAAATCTGTCCTTCACTTGACCTGCTACTTCAGTACCATGGACAGCGTACATGTAGAGACAGGAGTTCAAAATACCACAGACCTGCTAGTTAACAAAAATCTATTTCGAAATGTAAAGAGATGCAAGCCTCTAACCTCATGTAACCAAATATAAAAACCTGGAGTTTGTTAAAAACTGAACTTAGACTGTCCCCATCATGAATATTTCAGGATATTTTTTAAGCAGGGTGGTCAAACTCAGGTCCTTGAGGTTCACAGTACTTTTAGTGTTTACACAGTTTAGTGCTTGCCTTGTTTATTGAACACTTCTTAATACCCTGACGTGTTGAGTAAAGGGTGTTAACGGAGGAAAGAACTCTGCAGGGCTACGTCCCTCCAGGAACCAAGCCTGACACTCCAGTTTAGAAAACAATGCAGCTGCTTCTGCTGGGAGGCTTAAAGCTCCACATCCAAATGGCTCGTTGAGCAAAGAATCAAGGTTCTGCAATGGCCATCCCACCATCACAATCACTGAAAAAGGAAGCACAGGAGGTTTATTTGTAAGCACATTTTGTACATTTCTTTCAAATAAAAGATAAATGAATTGAAAATAAACACACATTAACACTCCGTTAGAGCACCGTGGTTATGAACCAGTTCTTTTGATTTGAGAGATCTGCAGTCAAGACAGGCAAACAAAACTACACCTTTCATATTCCAAATAAATAGCATCAGTTTTATTCATTTGTAAAATGTTTTGGAAGATCCAGTTTGTAACGTCTTCCAGGCACTCACACAGTAAGTAAATGGGACCATAGTCATTGTTTATAGAGCCACACAAATCTGTCTGACCTGCAAAGATGTGGTAAGATATTCCATAGTCTTGAAGGATTTGGTCAGGGTAGCAATGTAGCTAGATTAAGCAAAATGCATGCAAAACCATTTCATATTAACATCCAATTAAAAAAAGTTAGAAAAAATGTGGAGATATTTTCTTGAGATAATATGTAGTGCATTAACTTTAGCACACCAAGCCCCTAAAAGCATTTTCTGAGGATAATTACATAGCCACACATCCACCATACCACACAATAGTTATAACACTCATAATTAAAGAGGATTAAGATGTTTTTGAAGAATTCAGATTTATTTCCTCAGAGACACAACGCAGATGTTTCATAATTACAGTTACAGGAGTCCCACTATCGCCCTAATCCTCCACCTGTGTCTGACGTCCCAGGTTGGGCCACGCTGGGAAATTACATTAGTCCCAAGGGAGCATAGACTAGTGCAAGCATATGTGTGGGGTTAGTAGTGTCAGGATTCGGTGGTCATTTCTCTGAGGAAAAAGAGTGTCAGTTTCTAGAGTTTAGTTGAAGATATTAATATTTGTTAGGTAAACAGTTCAGTGGGTGACGCATGTGGTATTTTGTACCAGCACAAACACACCAAGACAAGCACAAAATTCAGACAAATACACACAGCAAAAACACACCAAGACACATACAAAAATCCAGAAAAAAAAGGATCCATATTCTAGAAAAAGTCCAAGAATTAGCCATTGTCCTAATTTTCACTCTTTACAAAATACCCATTATCCTACTTTATACTTTTTATACTTCCAGCAGAAGTAGCAGGTCTCACACAGCAGTAACTTTTCCTTGTATGTCCTATGATCTCTTAACTCTCTTTGAGCATTAAGAATGGTGATTAGCACGTTGCTAAAGAGAGAAACACACAGGAGGATCTCATTCCTCCTCGTGAGTTCACCATTCTTTTGATGTTGTTGTTTTGGTAGAGAGCACCTCCCCTTCATTTGAATATCAGAGGGAGGGGGGGGGGGGCTGGGGCTCGGCCACTAACTGTGTCTTTGTTGACGTGATTAAAGCAGGTGTCGCTGAGGGTTATGTTTGTTAATGACAGTTTGCATTTCAATACCTGTCACTCCCCTGTCAAAGGGGGGGAAGTGTTTGTTTCCCAGCTTCCAAAGAACTCCCCGAATGCATCTCTTTTACATAAGCTTAACCCAGCATTGCAAATGAGATGAAGTTTGTTCTTTATTCTCTCTCTCCTTCTCTCTCTCCTTCTCCCTCTCTCTCTCTCTCTCTCTCGTTTCTTTTGGTTTAGGAGTCATAATTAAAGTGATCTTGGCAATTAACAGGTTTGGATAGAAAGTTCCACCATGCTATCTGAATTAAACTCATTTTATTGTATTTTAACTGGGGCTGTGTGCTTTATAAATACTTTATAAAACGCCCATATGTTAGCCAAACAGCCCACTTTATGCAAAACCTTGTTTATCATAGCTATTAGTTATTAGATATAGACAGCTATATACTATGTGGATACTGCAGTCCGATTTCAGGGGGCGGGGGCAGGGGGGTTGGGGGGCGTTGTTGGCGGGTATCACGTTCTCATCAACATCCCAGCATTGCAAGTACATGGTCATGCCTTATAAGCTGGCCAGTCCCTGCGTGCCAGGGATGGGTCATTAAGTTTAGCAGAAATCCTTTGAAACAAGAGGTCATGCTGCTGCACAGCAAGGACACCTACCCAAGTTCCATCCTGTTACTCCCCCAAAAAACTGCTTCCCACAATCAGTAACTGGTGGGCCCTTCTTATGAACGACTCTCAAGTAGGTAGACACTCGTTGTCAAGCAGGATGGGCTCAGTTCTTCACCTACATGGTAATGCAGTCGCCACAAACCAGCCGCTAACACACATTCTAATTAAAAACTAGAAAGTGAATCATATATCATTGCCTCCAGCTTCTTGGTTGTTCATAATCTCTGGAAAATCAAAAAAGCCAGTCGCCACAGCACACCAGACACGTCCACTGAGAAGACTTACATTTCAGCATTCGTAAAGGGCAAACTCATTACCTTTATATGAACTATGTCAAGACTCTGGCATTAGAACCTAGACTGTCCGGCAATAATATAATCATGGTAGTGGGCAATTAGTCCTGTTTCCCTATCGTGCTTCTAGGTCCTACTGCATTCCAGACGGCATAGCAATTTACTATCATGTCTTACGAAGTTCACATCCCAAATCTGGAAGATGGTTTAACATCAGTATGAGCTCACCTCTGGACACCAGATGGACAGACTGGACCAGGTGCTCTGTTGGTGTTAAAATAGATACTGTGGGTATTGGCAACAGTAAATTTTTTATATTGTCATCTTGTTCTTTGCTTGTGTACCCACAAGCTTTCTCTGCTCAATGTGCTTTGTAACAACAAAGAAGAACCAAGAAAGAAAGATAAGAAAAGCAAGAAGAAAGAAAGAAAAAGAAAAGCAAGAAGGAAAGCAAAAAAAACCATAATATCACTTTGATGGGGTTAGGTTTGCTTGACGTCCCAGGCAACAAGCTATTCCCCTCCCAGCACACAACACTTTTTGATGGTCCTCACCCGCTAAAGAACTCACAGTGAAAAACACCAAGGGAGGCTGCACTGCCATCAGTGGGTAATTAGCAATGATATCACTGTTTGTGGCCAGTGGTGGCATTTTTCCTCCTAATTACCGTTCACATATAAACCCCTGAGGATATGAAAAGTAACCTAGGTTGATTAGCATTATCATTTAGTGGGTAGCTGTTAGCTTCAGGGGGGGTCATGCATGTAGCTTCAAAAGCAAACAAGAAATGTGATCATTATGGCACAGTGGTGGCTAAATAATAATTGTCATAAATTTTTGCCTTGTAGTTTGGAAAAAGTAAATTTTGTTAAGTCTATAAAGTTATGGGCCACTTCTGTGGTAAAACAAAATAAAGAATTTAAGACAGAAATAAGTCAAGGTGTCCTTTCTTTATTCATTAGTCTAACTGTTCTGTGAGTTCAAGGCTCAGGCTAACTTTAATTCCATTTTATATTATCTGTAAACAACCTGGATTGCTCATTACGCCAGCCAATCGATCAATCACCTCCTGTGGGAGAGGAGATTAGTGGTCAACTTTTAGCACCTAGATCAATAATCATCTCCCTAATTGGGTATTAGCAGCAGGAAGAGTGTCCACATGTCCACCACAGTGGGCACAGGAAGCATGTCAGAGTCCTGCCAAGGCTGCTAGGCCAAAATCCCCATAAGGCCCAGGGCACAAAAGCATGACCACAAACTTTATGTGGACTGAGCTATTACAATTATTCTTGTTCTTGTAGTAAAGCAAAGCATTGTGAGTTGCAGCAATGAAAGGACATAGCACACTTATATTTTAGTGCAAAAGAATTAGTTATGCATTGGCCTATGACATAAACTAATTATGAATAACTTCTGAACTGTTATGAACCATATAATGTTGGTACCTTCATTTCGTATTGACTTTTCAGTTTGTTTTTAAGCCAGATGGGTACCCAGCTGTTTAGAATTGATGTGACTTGGAATATTTGCATAAAACAGGATGCGGCTCATTATTCCGAAAATTACAGAGATAAGAACTGGAAGAAAATCCTCTGCAAAAGTATGTAACAGAATTTACTGGTCTTGCATGTGTTGGAAATGTTTCACCCTACAAAATCCTTTATCTTTGGTTCTTCCTTTCTGCCGTACAGGCAAAAGATGCACAGGCAAGCAAATCTCGTCTGTTCAAGTCATGAGGATGCAAATTATGAATTCTGAACCATTGTAAACACAAACCATCTGTTCACACATGTTCATTCTCCTCTTGTGTCTATACGTAAAGTATTTTATTGTACTATTCTGGTGTTGAGATATGAACAGCTTAGAGTGTATTACTAACTGACAACAAACCAAAGTTGATACTTGAGTATTCGATCTGCATGCAGCACCCTCCACAGTTAATGGCACCCCTGGTTAAGATGTGTTAAAAGCCTTCAAATGTATTTCAATTTTTATTGCAGAAGTAAAATCTCACACTAAATATTGTAGAAAATTGTAATTTTTTAATTCGAGTGAATGAAAAAAATCCCTAACTAAGAAATAATTATTTTACATAAACTCACCTGTTCCTCATTATTAGCACCCTTAACAATTCCTAGAAAATAAATGTAATTGAAGCATATCTGTAATTTCTACTGTAGGTTATAAATAAGAGAACACCAAGTATGGCAGATGTGTGTTGACCTTCATATGTCAGGCTGTAGATGAATTCATGATCACCTTTTTTTTTTGGATTATTGGTTAGTTAGTTACCTAATTTATCACTTAGTTAATTAGTTAATTGTAGCCTCCTTACCATCTTATTTATTATGTTAGGCTATACTTGAGGCTACATTTAAGTTAATTAAATAGCTCATATTTGATAGATGTTGAGCATGTTTATAATACCTATAAATAAATAATTTATGCCTGATTCATTGATATGGTACACCCGGTGGTTAGGACAGTCTGTATATCTGTCCAGTATGCTTTTGTGATTATTGACTTTTTTGCCTTTTATCTAGCCTAGAGAGAACTTCATATACTTGGTGGAAACTGACGTCACAGAAAATATTGTCATAAACCAACACCTCCATACACCTTTACACCTCCTAATAAATAAACAAATATAAACTTGGAGCAATAGCCTATTCAATGCCTTTTAAAAGCTCCATGATCGTGAATCATTACGATTTGATTGTTTGCTCATTCCATCCAATGAAATTCACATCTACTTTTATCCTTTTTGTTATCTCTTCTTACAATAAAAAAAGAAAGTGTGCGTTTGAGCAGACCTTTGCCAAATCTACATGAACCATCTGGGAAGTAAAGATTTGATTTGATCTTAAAAGTGAGCAACAGCTTCTTTCCTGCCCATGATGTATTCATGTGAAATGAGACAAATGACAATTGTAACTTATTTGTGACACAGAACATTTGGCCAGTGAATTAAGTAATTTTCACTATTATTGAACAACATTACTTTTTAGTTTGTTTTGTACTTCACTGTGATTTTAAAAATAGCAAAAATAAACTTAATCTCATAATACAGTGCAAAAGCACAACATACTTCATTCAGCATTTAAAACCAACTGGCCAAGATTAGAATACAGCAATTAAACCGATAAAAACTACACCAATTTCCTGTTCAGAATTTATAAGCATTGTTGGGTTGCTTGGCAACAGCAAGAGGCCAGCCTTGGAAGGACAGGAAGGCTACTCCTCTGTCCCCTAAGCTGTCTGAACTGATCCCAGTACAGTCCAGAGGCCTGTGCTCAACTGTGACAGCTTCACAGCCACCCCAGGCACTAGACAGTGCTTGGCATTCTGTCACTGCACACACAACCGCTCACGCACTGTACACACACACACACATATGCTCAACACTCATCCCAGCAGGTGCCCTTGTCATTGAAGTAATTAATACACAACATATTTGTTTGTTTGTTTGTGTGTGTGGGGGGGGGGGTGGATGTTTATCCTAGCATTTAAATGTCCCAGTTGCTTATCGCTATTGTGTCTGGCTATTTGCTGTGAAGAATGTTTCATTCCTGAGCACCGTATAATTGTTTTCATACAGTAGAACTCACTTAGTTGGTGATTTCATCAGCCTCTGCTCATCGCTATGGCCACCATGATGCTGTAGAAAGATAAAAATCCAATGACATCATTTATATTATTTATAATTGCCAATGCAACTAGGCCTTCCAGAAAGCTACAAGCAAAAAAACAACATAATAACTCCTGGAATTCAGTCTAAATTAAAAACATCTATAACAGCTTGTATGTGATATATAATTCATTATAATTATCTAATCCATAATTACAGTGAGTAAGTTCCTGTGGTGTACTTGAAGTTGAAATATGATTAAGTTGTTTAACATTTTGAAATCCATCTAAAAACATTGCGACCATTAAAAGCGCTTAGTTGGGTTACTGGGGATTACAGCCATATCCATTCCCAAATATTGGTAGTTAAAATGATGAACGGGTAAATAAACAATACATATACAATGATGTTAATAATTAGATTTTAAACAATAAAACAGAAACGTCAATCTATGATACTGTCGAAAATCACATATGTCACCGTTTATAGCAAATAAATAAGGTGATTAGTGCAGAGGTGATTGAGGGAAAAACACACACACACACACACACGACTATCTGTCCAGCATTCAGTGCTCATCTCTACAAGTCTCCTTACACTAACTTCAGAAAGACTGGAAAAGGTTTGTTATGTTAACAACAAGCTTGCCAAGGGGCCAAGAGACCCAACAACCTACTGGACGATAACTACTTTACTGATGTGTAGTATTCATTACACGTACAATGCAGATTTGGAAGCACTACGCCGGCAAAATGCATTCGTCATTTGCAAAGCCGCTATTATGTCCTGCTTCGCGATGAAAATGCCTTGTTTGTCCAATCCAGTGCTACTGGTTAACGGCTACTCCTGGGGCATTTTTAAATGAACGTGGTATCTCCAAGTGTGCGAAACCGCGCAAGCTCTTGACGCACGCGGGCATATCTCACCCTGATAACAAGACGTATTTATGTAGTCAGTATATGGGGGATCTGTTTTTCGCGCAAACACAGTGCATGAAGCATTGCTAATGTAAAAAAATCCTAACAAGCATGTCGCTTCGGTGCGGGGAACAGTCTCCTGTTGCTCCGATACCCTCGCCGGAGAAAATGAGTGAAAGTTTTCAGGGATGTGCCATGAGACCCACTCAAGCTCCAGGGACGCTGCTCTAGCGCAGCTTGCTAGCCTATGGCAGAAAGCTGCGTTTGTGACAGATGGGTAGACCAACATCCTTTATTTTCACCGTTGCGCTGCCTGTCTCCTTGACTTTCAGAATGTTCACCATGCCAGAAAAAAACAGTCCAAATAAATAAATAAATAAATAAGGAGCAGAGTTCGTTCACTCTTTGGATTGCTGTGCGGAGCAATCACACGTACTTTTTAAAGACACGTGTTGCGTTGCGTTTAGCGTTTGCTGGATAGATTGTTAAAGTGTTTCAGAATGGGATTACATTCTTATCAGTTTAATAAAAAGTCACAATACGGGTTAAAGATGCAAATGTTAGACACGAATAAATAAGCAAATAAATAAATGAATTTTTACTATTAGACATACAATTTTATGATCAGGAGTATCAGGTAATGTATGTGCAAACAGTTGTACTGGGACTCCTTAAAAACGAGACTAACTCATGGAATTCATGGAACTGTGAACTAAAGAAAGAGCCTGCAGCATTTAACGCTCTGCTGCACACTTCAGTGCTGAGGAAGTTAAAGAAGATTAAATGATTTAAACAAGAAAAAGCAGAATTACACTGATTAAATTATGTATACATCATCTTTTTTGTACTTGCCTGAAAATAATTAATTTAAGCAGGAATGGAGACCCTGTGTTGATAACACCATGCATGTATGTACATCAGGCTTTCAACAACCCTTTTATGTAATAGTCGGTTGTGCTGTTAAGTTGGTAGCTAACCTATCAGGGTTTACTATCAGTGTCTCACTGTAAATTAGTGACCTAGAAAGGCCTAATGAAAAGACCTAATGAACTACATTCAAGATGCTCTCGCCTGCCTGAATAGCTCATCTTTAAATCGTGATTCGCCTTGGTTGCTCTGTCCAGTACATTTTTGTAATGATTTTCACCATCATTCTGAATCACACTTTTGCAATACTGCCCCAGATCAATTTGTCATCCCCATGACTGCATATGACCACCCTGAGGGAAAACAGTAGTTGGACTTTCACTACTCCTTTAAAGCAGTTTGACTTCAATAATGCAGAGCCTTACAATACTTTAATAATGCACAGCCTGCTATTGGAGTTTGAATAAACTGAGAAGGAAATCAGGCAAAGAAAAAAGAGAATAACAAAATGTTCTTGAAACACAGTCTGTAATATTATGGGAGGTGTCAAAAAAAAATGTAACGCTATTTCTAGAACTGTCTCGTCATGTTGACAGAGATCATACATAAAGCATGTGCTGAAATCTGACACGGATACAACATGCAGGGATTTTGTCGTTCATATCGCAGAAAGGGGGATCGCTGTGTGATCCAGTATGTGAGCATTAAAGTTTTAGCAATGCACACACGCGAACACATGTGTATCACACATATTTCAGACAATGAAAGAAACTGAAAAGACAGCCCAGGTAAGCAGGGGCAAGAACTGACTTTTGCAAGCTTATTGAACCAACAGCAACATGTACGCTTCCTAGCAAGGTTCCCTGCTGGCAACAGAGCATGTGCAATACTGTTTATTGTAAGATGGAGCTGCATGTTGAGGGCAGGGCAATGTATGAGCCTGTTAACGTTCTATGGTATTATCTGTGTACAGAGTCAATGCTGTGACTTCAGAAGGATTATAGTTGGGGGATGGGTTCAGCTAATGGAGACGTGCCTCACATTTAGAGTGCGGGTCTTCTCAACAGGTAGTTCGGATGGTTATGGAAATGAAGTCACACGCCTGGCTGGATGTCATGCTATTTGTGCTTTCTCCTGCAGGTATTAGGCCCACCGTTGCTAACAAACCCCTAGCTCACCCCCCTGATCCCTGCTGAGTGGTGAATGATGACTCATCACATTGGCCACCTTAAACGTGAGTAGCATCATACAGTAGCATAGCTGCTACTCAAATGAGTGCAGCTGTATGGTTTGATTTCCAAGACGCAATGTTGGCTGGACAAGCAGAGACACTGGAGTAGGATCAGCCTTCCCATCTGTGGGGGTTGGGGGTGTTTCAAACCAGTTACCCCTTTAAAATAAACATCAGACTGAGATTGACCCCCCCCCCCCCGTCCCACAGTTGAACCCACAGTTGCTAAAACTGAGCTAAGTTTTAAGCTCTAACTTTTCTTTAAGATGGATATTTCTCGGGCATGAGAGTGATCAATGAAGTAATTCATAATTCCTTTAGTAGTTTGTTTATAAAGACACCTACTGGCTTGGTGTCAATTTTGTTTATATATTCCTGCAAAGGTGTGTGTGTGTTTGCACAAGAAAAGACAGGTACATCAAGTCTGAATGGTTTTTCCATGTGAAAGAAGAAAAAATATTCATTCATTACTTGTCTATAAAGTCTGTGTGCACAGAGTTGCGGGGCTAATGAGGGATGAACACGGGTGAAAGTGTAGTTGTATTTCATTTCTTGTCATCTAGATCTCTCAGACTTTATTGTTTTGACTGAAAAGCCAACGAGCTGCCTAGCAGTTATGCTGCTTTGCCCTTGTTTTAGTTTATGTGTCTGGAATGTGCTAGAAGAGGCAGGTGTTTAGTCTTGATGAAAAAAGCTGTTTGCTATTTTCAGTGTCCAGCTGTATTATCATGAGTGCAATTAAATGGGATATGGGATATTGGATCTCTTAAAGAGAGATTGGTTATAACTACTTCATCACCTTCAGAACTGTAACATGTTAACTATACAGTACACTGCCTAGCTTCAGTGAGCATGGACAGCATGGACACATCAGGTCTAGGGTTGGGGTTAGGGTTGGGGTTAGGGTTAGGGTTGGGGTTGGGGTTGCCAGTTCCTGAGTATCTTCAGTCCTGAGTGAAGATGCAAAATAAATAGAGGTATGGTGAAACATGATTATAGTCATTTGGATGAAAGGGTTCAGGCAGGTATGGAAAAAATGCTACAAATTATGAATTATTTCAGAAACAGAAGTGTTCATAGCTTATTTTGACAATTAATACAATTAAAAGTGAATGCAGAAAAGAGAAATTTAAATCAAACCATATTTGCCATAAACCATAGCAATAATTGGTATGACCACCCACTGACTTTAAAACAGCAAAAAATCTTCTAGGTACACTTGTACCAAAGAGGTGAAAATGATCATCATTTTCACATGTTGGTTGAAACACAGTCATTAACTGAAACAGAAACAGCTGTGTAGGAGGCTTATAACCTATTAAAAGGCAGGGCAGAACCGGTCTTGTGACCGGAGGGTTGTGGGTTCTATTCAAAGGCCATAGGCCGTGACTGAAGTGCCCTTGAGCAAGGTACCTAACCTCAACTGCTACCTGGGCACTGGGCTAGGGCTGCCCACCACTCTGGGCACATGTGCACCACAACTCCCTAGTGATCACTAGTGTGTGTGTGTGTGTGTGTGTGTGTGTGTGTGTGTTCTCACAGCACAGACAGGAAAATGCAGAGGACTAACTTTGATTGGGCATGACTTTGATTGGATGAGAGTATGGCAAAAAATTAACTGGATGGGGAACTCTGCTACAAAAGACACAGGTCATACAGAGCAGGTCATACACAGCATACAGTACACAAGGCAAGACCGAGCACATTAACAAGACACAAGGTAGTTATACCGCATCAGCAAGGTCTCTCTCAGGCAAAGATTTCAAAGTACACCGTGTTTTCAAGATGTGCTGCACAAGCTCTTTTGAAGGACAAAGAAATGGGGAACGGTAAGCAGATGCAGTGGCCGGCCAAGGAAACACAGCGCAGCAGATGAAAGGCACATCATGCTTCCTTCCCTTCAAATTGAGAAGATGCCCAGCAGTGACATCAGCTCAGCACCAGCAGAAACCAGTGAAGCCCAGATACACCCATCTACTGTCTGGAAAGGTCTGGCCAGAAGTGGTCTTCAGGGAAGGGCTGTGGCCCAAAAGCCATAAAATGGCAGCAGGTGGTATGTAGTAATGAATCAAAATGTGAAATATTTGTCTGTAACAGAAGGCAGTGAGTGGCTGGAGAACAGTACAGTGAACGTCTGTAGAAAACGGTGAAGCACGGTGGAGGTTCTTTGTAAATTTGGGGCTGGATTTCAGATAATGGAATTAGGGATTTGGTCAGGATTAATGGTGTACTGTGCTGAGAAATACAGAGATATGTTTATCCATCATGCAGTAGCATCACGGAGGCATCTGATTGGCTCCAAATGTTTTTCTGCACCAGGACAACAACCCAGCATAAAGAACATGGAGTCCTGGAAGTGATGACATGGTATCCACAGAGCCCTGATTCCAACTCCATCAAATCTGTCTGGGATTACATAAAGAGACAGATGGTTCTGAGCAATCCTACATCCACAGACAACGTGTGGTTAGTTCTCCGACATGTTTGGAACAACCTCCCTGTCATGTTCCTTCAAAACCTTGGTGTAAGTGTACTGATGCAAGAACTGATGCCATTTTGAAGGCAAAGGGTTATCACACCAAATATTAATTTGATTTAGATAATTTAATAATCTATTAACATTTTAATTCTTACTTTGCAGCAATTTTCATCACCTGATTAAAACCTTTGCACAGACCTGTATCTCTACACTAACTAAAAGAACTTGTCCATGCTAGTTGTTTGTTCTCTGATTTAATCATAGCTTTTGTAATGGGAGAAATGTTAACTGGCAGACAAGTAACTATTTAGTATCCTTTCTGAATCTGTGAATTTGTGCACATTTCAAACACTGAGTAACATCACATCTTTAACCAAGACTTAAGACACAATGATGCAATATACATTTGATGAATTTGTTCAATATCCAAACCCAGTGTGTGAAAAAGTCATTGCTTCATCCTTTGAACAGATGGTTACAGCCTCCTAAGCAGCAATAACTGCAAAACCCCCCCCCCAAATTTCAGTAGTTGTCCATTGGAGTTTTGGCCAAGTCCTCCGTGCTGAGTTTTGTTGGCCTGGGCATTTGAGACGGTGTTTCTCAGGTTCTGCTAAATATTTCAATACGCTTTAGGTCGGCACCTTGACTAGGCCATTCCAAAAGATTAATTAAGGATTTTGGATTATTGTCTTGTCGCATGACCCAAATGTGCTTCAGCTCCAGATCCTAAACAGATCACCTGACGTTCATTTGAAGACTTCTCTGACAGACAGCAGAATCCACAGTCAATGACAGCAAGGTGTCCAGGTCCTGAGACAGCAAAGCATCTGCAAATCATCACACTATCCCACCATGCTTCACAGGTGGTATGAGTTTCTTACTTTAAAGCAATGTTATTATTGTCAGACATAATGGGGCTCATGACAGTCAGTCTCCATTTTACATCCATCTGTGCATTTTTACAGATATCGTGTTTCTTAGCAAGGAATAGAACATGCCATACAAAAATGTAATAAATGCAGCTACATTACAGTCGTATTAAGTTGTGAATCTCTCCCACAATTACCCAACTTCCATGTAGAAATTTTGATCTGTAGATCTCGTATCAGGAGTTTGGTTATTCAGTATGCTGAATAAAATGACTGACAATTATCTGAAACACAAACCCCTTTACTAGACATGTGAGCCAATCTTCACCGTCATGACTCTTGTCCAGTAGATATTGCCAACTGAAAACCAAGACCATGTGATCAGTAATCTGCTCTGGATGGACAGGTTTCATTTAATCCATAATCACAAGATCTATCTGAAATCCTCAATGCAATTACTGTTTTGATATTAAGGAGCTTGGTTACGTGTCAACAAAGGAGCTTCTATTTATTGAAGTGACAGATCATTTATCTTCCTCGTCATCTAAACAGCAGAAAGCTACAGTAAGCATTTGCTTATTCAACATTGCTTCCCCAGTTCCACAGCAAGGTCCCTTGTTCCAAACCAAAGTACCATAACTGTTACTAGATATAAGTAGATTTTTATTATTATTTTTTAGAGAATTACTCACTAAGGTTGAGTAATACACATTCTAGTCTAATGAACCTATTCTTTCATCTGGCAGATGGAGAAACTGACAGCCCTCTGAGAAGCCTATTCTTTTCACTGTGATTGTTTGGCTGATAAAAAGAGCGGGTTGATGTCACTCAGTCCTTTTCTTAAAAGTTAAAACATGTTTCTCAATTTTGAAAGCGTTCCAGTCTGCCAAATAAGCAGCTTCCTGCCGTCCCAGGGAATGGTGCCGGCCATCTCCCAAAGGACACCGCACCAACGAACCAGAAGCAGCGTGTAACAAAGTTGTGCAGCCCTACAGAACAACTTTTGTACAGTGGAATTGTGCTGCTGTTTAAACACGTTTGAGATATGTCGGTATGTTTTGGCTAAGCAAATGTGTTTATTAATTTTGTAAAATAATGCTTTTACACTCAAACGTAGTAAAAAGTATTGATTGGTGCTGAATACCACGCAGCAGTACCACTAACAAACCTTGTCAATCAAAATCCAGTCCTACTAAAAATGCCATACCTCATATAATACAGATCAAATACAGATTAAATCTTTGTTTGTTTGTTTGTTTTTTTTTTCTTTTTTTTGCTGTGTTACTCAGCGTGGTGTTAGCTAAATAGAGCAGACAGCTCCTTACAGCTAATTACAAAACGCCTTGGCCACTGCTGGTGGGTTTATCGATTGCTCATCCTAACATTTCAAACAAGCTGAATGACACATGGAGATCGATGAAGCAGAGGCCATGAATTAGCAGCTTTCACTCTGGCCTCCAGGCCTGCTAATTCTGGCAAGCGCTGTATGAATTCTTATGGCTAAACCCAAACCTTAAAATAGCTGGAGTTTGTGACTGTGGCCATTGAATGCTGTGCCAGCAGAAAGGCACTGGTGGGGTTTGGGCTCCTCAGCTTTCCAGCTCGATGTTTTGCGGTGAAGCCGAGAGGATGAAGTCATTACTGTGCGCACAGCCGCATTCGGCGTGAATCTGTAAACCATCTGTCACGGCTCTGTTCACTTTATGAATCGATTCAAGACTTTGATATAGAATATTCTGAAATAAATGATATACAGAAAAGATATAACAAAGAGGCTTTCATCCGTTATTAATTCAGGTAATTGTTGCTATTTGTGCATCAACTGTTAGACCTGAGCCTGAACTGATCTGTTCACTTGTCTCTAAACATCAAGAGTTCTTCTTGTGAAATATTGGCAAGTGCACTCAGGGAATCCATATTGGTGTTCCTAACATAAAAACATAGCTTTATATATTCCACATAACAGAATGCTGTAAATGAAGCTGTATCAACTTTGTTGAGTCATGGATAAGGATGACCATGAGAACGGCCAGAAATCTGAACTGGGTGAAACAAGCTACTCCTGCAGAAGAAAGGAGTCCTGAGTAAAAGTAATCAAATTGCCTGTTCTGACAAACAAAGGTACCTTTTATTCAGAGGATCAATAAAAGAGGAGTGACAAGAAAGAACTCAGCTATCTATCAGCTCACCACCTTGAAAGCATCTCTCCAGGAACTGCAGACGTCAAATAAAATTAGCCGAAGAAAAAAATCAAAACAGACATTCGGTCAAAATGCTGCAACAATTTGATGAATGATGAAAGCTAAAAAAAAAAGAGTTACAGTTTTGAAAGCACGATGATTGGATGTGTCTGTGGAAATCGCCTGTACTCAAAACGCTTCTTTAAGGGCTGAAATGCTGGGGATGGAAAGATTGTTGTCTATGATTGGCTGGCAGTGTTAAGTTTTAAGTGTTAAGTAGTTTATGTTAAACAAAATGTATTTCTGTTCCATTTCGAATTGACTGTAGACCCTGACTGTATCTGAGTTACTAAGGAGAAGGTAGTTAATAGTTATGTTAACAGAATGTTAACCGTATCCTTTTGTACCCTTGTAAAAAGTGTTACTGTACAAAACTCATCATGTGTCAAATCAGAGCATTATCTGACTCTGCCATAAATGAGTACCTGAATCATCCTGACTCAGCTATTGCCCCAGGACTAAAAATATGATCTTAATCTGAGTGGAATATGATGAGATGGTGGACAGAATGTAATGCCAGTTCTGGGAGAAAGCTCCTTATGCTATGAGTGGTCCTCTACTGACCTCTAGTGGACGTTTACTCTTCGGGAAAATACTGATACGCAGCTTTAGCGGTCTTCCTTCAGAATATTTACATTTACGGCATTTAGCAGACGCCCTTATCCAGAGCGACTTACAAAAAGTGCTTCATTGTTTTACTAAGAACAAAATCTCTAGCTAGTTAGTTTAGGCTAAAATCATGTACAGAATATGTACAGTATGTTGTGACACTACCAAATCCAAGAGTAAATCAAATCAAATTTTAATTTCTAAAACATCTATGACATCTATAATCCATCTTAATTATTTCCATTTTAGTTATTTTCCATGAAATAGCTTTAAATTTGATATCTTGAATGATTAGTTACTGAACTAAGCCAGTGTATATCCAGTCTATTTCCAAAAATTATATTTTTGTATTCTTTAAGAAAATGTGATGACATTGACAGCAAAACCTTAAGAAGAAAAAAAATGACTCCAATGGCGAGTAACAATGTTGTGAACACAGAAAACTATTTCAATTTTTAACTTTTTTGTTATTATTCCATTTTAAGAGTTTACAAATGCCATCTAGATAACAATTTATAATATTATTCTGATGATTACCAAGTTGTGAGAGTCTGAGCAATGAAAAATACTTCAAATGCTTCAAACATAATGCATCTATATTTTTATTGTTTAGACTGTGTCTTTCATAGTTAGCTTTCAGAGCCATGCTGATGGCATATTTCAGATCAGAATTATACCAGTTGCACAGCTCTTGTGCCTCACAATCAATGCACCACACAAAACCCCAAGGGTTACTGTTAGTTCGTTTCTAATATTTTCACTCTACATTGTGTTTTTCCCTTGGTTACAGACAAGCAAATCTGGTACAACCTCATCTAGGCTGCGAGGTTGTAACAGGGATAAAAGATTTAACTAACATATCAAAATAACATGAATTAGGAAAACTATATACATATATAGAGAGATATACAACTCCAGGAGTGGTGTGAAACCAAAATAATAAACCCACACTACTATCTAACTACACCACAAGACAAAAACATAAAATATAATCTAACACTCCTTGACTAGAAACAAACAGGCATCACTCCATATGTTCCACAATATACATATTCCAGATAAACTATAAACTATCTATAAACTGCCTCCACAAAAGTCACATACGCCCAGCAAAAAGCTTAGACAAATCACTCTCACAAAGCTAAAAACAAGCAAAGGTGATGTAAGTGCTACCTCCTGTAGCAGGGTTCCTTATCAGCCACAGCAATCAATTAAGGCAGGGGCGGAGTCAGTAACGAGGCATGCGGACCTGAACCCGAACCCCGAACCGGACCTCAGTGATCGGGAGCACAACGCAGCAGCACAGGAGCGTAACAAATGCAACCTTTTCATCTCCTCTAATACAACATGATCTCCTGTGGTGTAATGGTTGAACAGATAGGTTACCATATGGAGAAATAGTCGCTAAATACAGGGGAGCGAAAAAGGTTAACAGCTGTTAGATAAATATTCAACAAATGCACAGAGAAAAACATAAGGCATGGAGTCAAATTACCTAGTGGGTCATCCAGCGTAACCCAAGGAGTCCAACACTGACCATGGCTGCCCCAGTCTACACTGATTTTAAGAAAATCATTGTTTCCACAGGACATTTTAATTACTAGGTCGCATCCTGTTTCTGAAATAAAAGTCTCATATTGGAGAACGTAATGATTAATGAACTGGGTGCAATGCAGAATTGGTAAGGCATAATAAATGTAAACTTAAATAATAAATGTAAAATTCGATTTTCTTATGCGGAACTGTCATATTTTCATTATATGTTCATTTTCATATGTTAATTGGTATAATACCATACTTTATACTGATATTGAAAATGCCTGCAATAAAAACCCTCTTAATATATTGCGTTAATATGTCTAATTGAGTGCAGAGAGCTCTCTATCCAATTTCAGTTATTACAGTGTCAAAATAGTTCAGACCGATATTGAAACAAATGTGTCATGAAAGGTTCGCAAGTTTGTTTTTAATTTATAGTGAGATAATTACAATATTTTGTAGATATCAAACAAAATCTGACAAAATCTGCTAGCTACACAGTGTGATTCCTGTTTAATGAGTCAGCAAGCAGCACTGTTCCATTCGTGCATGATGGGAAATAAAAGTTTATTAGATCTGGATGAAGAAGGAGCGACTGATCTGTAACACTGCCTGGACAAATTAGTCTTCAAATTCACTGCAAAACTAGGTCATGCTCCTTTAAAGACAATGGGTAACAGCAGATTAGAGGGCTATTGAGATCTATTGAAGACATTACTGATGATAATATTACCTAAAAACAGCTCAACACTGCAGATAAAGATAGACATGCACAAATGCCAGAGAAAGCAACGTTTAGATACCAGAGTCAAATCATTACTTTAAGAAATATATTTCATGCTTTAACTTAACAGTGACAGTACATTAAAATAACCATAAAATGCACAATATTTTAGAGCTGCTATGTAACCCAAAACTTTAAAAGTTCATATGACCATTTTTTTTCATGTTACGAGTGTCAAAGAGAAAATATTTGAGATATACTGTAAATAAAAAGGAAAAGTTTTATTCTTAAAAATCCTAGGAGAAAATACATGAATATAATTCTTAATATAGCATATGTGTCAAAATTTGAACCATTAAAATTCCAGTAAATTCTTTAGATCTTTCTCAGGTATAAGGCAGAGACCCTTTAAAGCCTACATTTGCATTTGAAGGTTCTTTTTTCCATCCTTGTGGCAAGAGAACTAGCTCACATCATCTCGTCCACAGGGGAGCTGCTGTATTTTCTTGGCGATGCCCTCTGCTATGTTTTTACTGCTTGCTACGATCAACCTCCTAGACATCAGATCAAACGGCCCCCCTGCAATACAAACGGACATCTGGATTTACTGAGGTGAAGCATACCTGTTTGCATCTTTGAAAAATAGCTAATGGGGGCTCTCGGCTTCTCAGGGATAAACGTCAAGCGCTTGATGTAAAGCACTCGATATATTTCTCAGGCACAAATGACCTTTTATCATTGGAGACAATAAAATATAATGCAAATCAAGGTAACTGAAGAAATGACCGGTCATTTTTCATGATTTAGTGAAGACCAACGCCAGAAACGGGACATATCTCGCTCATATCTCTTATCTTGCGTTGACTGTCGAAATAAATGAATACAAATCGAATTTTAAAACGGTGATTCTTTCAAAACAACGCAGCGCTGCTCTCGCACCACACACCGAAGCAGTGCCCGCACGCCGCAGTCAGGGCAACAAATCAACCCCCGCAGCACGAGCGGCTGTTCCCCCGACCGCTCTCACGCCTGCCGCCGGCACATCAAGAGGAACATAAAGAAGGCACGTTGGCTGCAGCAGCGCAGGGGCACGAGCAGGTGGCACATAACAGCGCTGAAGATGCTCCTGCTCTGTGGCTCTTAAACACTCCCCTTGTGATTCCCAAGACAAAGGAGGAAGGACAGCTGGAACCTTTCCCCCCTTAACCCGCTGCAACATGAAGTTCGGGACACCGAGCACCATCCTGCACTAGCTTTCCCGTTTGGCATTAATCACCGCAAACGGACACCCCGCTGGAGCTCACACCTGCCACCTGAGCTCCTGCAGGCACGATACACCTACAGCACTGACACAGAGATTAATACTTAACGGGACGTAAAGTGCCATCTGCACACAAGCACTGTGTCAAGCAGCATCTTTCATATCTCTACGCGTTGTTTTCAACAGTCGTTTTATTTAGATATTTCCCATCTTACCTGTTTGATTGATAACTTAGCTAGTTAGTACTTTTAACGGTAGCACACGTTAAATACAGTAGTGGTATTTCAAACCTTATCTGCTTTATGAAGCTAAAGATTATACTGAGAATGTGTACACAAGGACATCTGGCCTACAGGTTACTTTTAAAACACATTTACCACTCAAGCTCTTTAACAAAACAAACGCAACTGAGTCATTAGATTTCATAGTACCATCCGAGTTGTAAGATCTTCTGACCCATACAGTAAACTGCCTAAACCGGCCTGCAAATTGTCAATACCCACCATCTGCAGCTTCGTTCTGATTGGTGTACAATATGCTTTGATGACCAGTACCTGTGACATCCATGATGACTCCCCCAGCTTCAGTGAGTATGGCTGCCCCACCGGCCATATCCCAGCAGTGGATTCCCATGTGGTAGTAAGCATCTGCTGCACCACAGGCCACCAAACACAGATTCACAGCTGCACTGCCTGGGGTTCGGACCCTGCAATCCAATTGAGACAATTGAGTTTATATGGTTTGTTTATTTAGTTATGCAACCTCTAAAATAATTTCTTGCTGTCTGATTCCAACCATCAACCTATGGCTATGAGAACTACCTCAGACCTACAATTGCTGTAACTGGTGTTTATGCACAACAGATCATGCTGGTCGTGGATGTCCACGCTGTAACAATCGTCACGAGTGTAAAATTTGGTTTCCTGTCTCTTATTGTTTTGAACAAAATTAATTGAAAAGCTCTTGCTGTCACATGGTTTTGTGGTCTGATTCCATAGTTAAAAGTCGGGCTTTCCACAACACCCAGTAAGCTGTTGTACTTCCACAAACTGGGCCGCCCAATGGAAGATGGGTTCAGTCTTGGTCCTCCCAAGGTTTCTTCCTAATCCCTTCCTAGGGAGTTTTTTCTTTGCCACTGTCACCCCAGGCTTGCTCATTATCTGGACCCATGCGCTTGTAAAGCTGCTATGTGTGACAACTTGTGTGATAAAAAGCGCTATATAAATAAATTTGATTTTGACTCTTGACTTTGTTGTACAGAATAGGGTTAGAGCAAACTACTGTGCTTATACCTGTCTATATGTAAAAATTGCTCAAGAAGCCAAAGAGGTTAGAAATATGGGACGGTCCTCACCCATGAACAGGAATAGAAAGGATCCTCTCCATGTTGGCCATCAGGATTCTGAAGTGTTCGGGATCTTTTTTGAAACTCATCTCTGTCAGCACCAGGGACTTGGTGATATCTACGTATAAATGGGATACATTAGTATAAGTGCCATGCTCTGCCTGCCCAGGACATATTCGATAAGCAAAATACACACTGGCTGCCAACAGAGTAGTCAGAAGTTAATAAATGTCTCAGTGGCCATAACTCTGTGTACACGGACTGACCCTGTTGCATTGAGACCTTGATGGGGGCTCCATTGCAGAACGCTCCTTTACCCTTGCGAGCAGTATACATTTTGTCCTCAATGCAGCTGTACACAATTCCAAACTCTATCTAAGGAACAAGAACAGGTAAAACTTTGATGGAGGCTGAATCCCATGGTTCCTTGTTTTATATATATATATATATATATATATATATATAGAGAGAGAGAGAGAGAGAGAGAGAGAGAGATCATGGCTTGTACAGCATATATATATGGTGCACTAAAAGTGCTGTATATGCCATGATCTCATGCTCCTTATACTGGTATAGCATGTAGGAACCAGGGACCATTCTGGATTGCACCTTAGACAGCTGAATATAATGCTGCTGGGTTTATGACAGTACAGACATGTAAAACAATCATTCACAGTGAGAAGGCTAAACATAGGCATTCGTTTCTTAATCGTTTCGTTTCAATTTGTTTCTTATGCTCACTATGCAGGCCAAAACAATCATTTAAAATTGCATTTTCACAGAAGACACAGAGTCTTTTAGCATGACGCTGATGTAAACTGGATCTCATGAGCCCGTGTCCATTATTTATCCCATTAACATTTATTTGAGTGAAGGACATAAGCACAGAGAGAACATGCACTCCACACTCCAAACGACTCAGGGGATTACAAGCTAATGAGTCATAGAAGTACCTGTTTATTCACTGTAAATCCAATGGACACCGACACAAAGGGGAACCTGGACAGAGTCAGGAATAAAAAGTATGTTTCTTCAGCTGTTCATACTGATTTTTTTTATTATTATTAATTCATTGAATTTATTACATTTTTGTACCCAAAGGAATGTCAAGTGTTAATATTTGTCTGAGTAGGTTATTTACAAGCAGCAGTACATGGTGTTTCACAGATTAGCCAAATTGTTCCCAACAAGTGTGTTACTATTGGGAAGTCACTCACACCTGTGGACAAAGTTTGTGGTCCCATCGATGGGATCAATGATCCAGGTGGGGTCATCGGTGAGAATACTGGAGGCCCCAGCAGCAACTGATTCCTCACCTATGAAACTTAAACAGGGATCCAGGGATAAAGAAAGATGGAGAGAGGGTATGGGTGAAACACTGCTAACAGTAGTACCCACAAGCAACCACAAGTGATCACAAGGACAAATAATGTGCTGTTTTGATTAGATTTCTACTCGTTTTTAATCTTAACAGTACTGTCATTGCACTAAAGCCCAGAGCACCTGTGACTGGGATATTTCTTCTTGATGGAGGATATTATTAGTTCCTCCACCTTCTGGTCTGTCTCTGTGACCAAGTCTATTGGGGAGCTCTTCTGCATGACAGATATATCTTTCTGGAGTGCATCACGAATCATCTGAAACACAGAACAGACTGTATGGTCCAAACGGAAGAGAAGGGTGGCTTTAGTTTGCAAGATACAAAACAATATTAACAGTGTGACCTTTGAGTGAGCTATAATAAAATGAAATATGGATGATACCTTTTAGAAAACGTGTAAAAATGTTGTGAGAACGAACAGCTACTTTGATCGCTTACCTTTCCTGCCTCTTTTGTAACGCCAAGACAGTAATCCATACATTCTTGCCAAGGGTCCATCATACACGTGTGGACGGACCAAACGGTACTATAAACAAACCGTAACCGCGTCTGTTATTAGCTATGTTTGCTAACGTTTTGATATAGCCAAGCTCTATATGAAAGAACATTGATTTAGCCAGCCGTACACAGAAAACAAAACACTGGCACTAAAAGCTCAGAATGTGTTGGAGCCGCTGTCCTTCCTTCGCTGTTTTCAATTAAACATTTTAGCTAGCTAGAATTTTTCATTTTAATGTTGCTCCAGGTAGCTAGCAAGTTCATTTACATTCACTAACGCTGGTTAGCTATCGTTGCAGAAAATAAGACGAAACACAAACTCACCTTAGTAAGTAAAGCTTTCAGAAATCACTGTGTACACACAAAAAACAGCAAGCTCGGTAAATTTAAATTCTAGCTAGCTAGCTAGCATAGCTAGGAGGAGGCACTGACTGGAATGGCAGCCCACCACAGAACTGACAAACCGCGGCTCTATAACGTTAGATGATCTTCACTACAGATTATTTGGTTCAGGGTGACCTTCGTAAAGTTACGAAGGTTTCGGATTTCTGATTTCCACTCTCTGTTAATGATAAAAAAACATATAAAAACGTTTAACAAAGAGTTTTGGCATCCATGCGTTTTTGTATACTCCAACAGTAATATGGTGTTTTATGTAAACACTTACGTTTGGTGGCAGACGAATCCCGTGATTCACAGCATAGATATTCCCAACACGGAGGATTAATGAATGCCCCGTTTATATGTCTGTATTTCTTTTACTCACACATAACATTGCTTTAGAGGCATAAAGGTGGGTAGTTTCACCATTACAGTGACTGCCAGATTAAATTCCATTTCATTTTGGTAGGCCCATTCTCCATGTGAAAAGTATACATATATCATCCTGTATAAGTATAATTAAATGCAGATATATTAATCCTATATTTTGAGAAGTCACTGCTAAGGGTATTTCACTTAAAACAAATTCCTTTAAGGGGAAGGAGGACGAAATCTAGATATTAGAGTAAAATACAGCCATTGCCTATATAGCCTGTTCGTTTTACTTCCTTCCCAAATGGTGAAAACAGAAGTATTTTTTTGACAACTACGAGCCTCCCTTTTGTCATAAGCGCAGCACATTTGTAATTAAAGTCATGGGAGCCTCTCTGTGTGTGTGTGTGTGTGTGTGTGTGTGTGTGTGTGTGTGTGTGTGTGTGTAAGAGTTGTGTAGCAAAAACTGGCAGGATGTGCTCCTCTCTCTGTCTGAAGGTTTACCATGACGGTATGCACTATACCTTTTTTACCCTTCAGTTACTCTGAAAACTTGTGACTAGATTTGACTAGAATATATTTTGTGTACTTTTGATCACGGTATGTGGCATAAACTAATTCATAAGGCATGTTATCACTACAAGGATGACATATTCACAACTGGAGCATGGAGCAACAATTTTAGGTGGTGTGAACACATTCTTTTCCCCATTAAATAGATTTGAGTAATATGTGTGAAAGTGTGGGTAAACAAATGTACTCTATTTTGTTAGTATTTAACATCAATTCTGCACATTGGTCTATCTCTTCGAATCCCTGTAAATCCATACCATATATGCCGTTGGTGTTTATAAGCATTAGGGTCTTTTTATAGTGTCTAGAATAGCAAACAACATTACATTAACATTCTCCAGCTATTATTGCTCAAGGATAATTCAAGGACTGGGTCTTTACATCTATTATCTAGTAGCAGAAGAAACCCTTTTTTGCATTTATATATTCTGACTCACAGGTGCAATTTAGACATTTGTCAGTAGGGGGAGTAGGAATGCAGAAAATAGTATGATTGCAAGCGAGTACGTTTGCGATGAATGTGAACAGTTAAATAAAGGTTTGTCTATCTGTCTGTCTGTCTATCTGTTTGTTTGTTTGTGATCTGATTAATCATTCCCAAGTCACGAGCAAACAACAATGATGTTGAAAAATTATTATTTGCAGAACTTTATACTTAAAGTTGTTTCTATTTCTTTTTCTTCGTTTTATTTGTAGTACTCATCGTTCTGTTCCTCGCTGGTCAAGTAAACTCAGGGCCTGGAACCACGCCAAATTTAAAACAAATTGTGATTGGGCGATGTTATAACTATATCACCCTGGTCAACCCCAGTCCCAGGTGAGACAAGCAGATGGACTGTCCTTTTACAACACAGGTTCTATGGTTAGTTTATGTGAAAGTGCATAATTGTTGTCCTGCCTTTGAATGTGTGTGTATTATGTAGGTATAACTGTGAGGAGATATGGCACAAGTTTGAGGACGCAGTGGTCGGCAGGACACCATGCAACGTCAGAGTGAAGGATTATCGGGGGATGTTCCAGGCTGCCGTTCAGGTGATCCCCTGTGACAAAGTGAGTCTCTATGGAGATGCCCCACCTGGTCCAGACGTGAGAAATGGGAGTTGACTATTTTATTCAAATATACTTCTAGGTTTATGGAAGCCACATTACATTTTGATGATACTTAATCATAAAAATTACAACTACTTTTTAGTCTTGTTTAAACTTGAGAAACATGGCTCACCATTGGCATGTACATGAAGCGAATGTAGCTATGTTTTACACTCTCTTAAGCCTTTTCTCTTCAAAGCAGATCAGGCTGGAGAATCCAAGATATCTGAGACATTTGGGCTTGTTTCCAATTACAGAACCTAAAAATGCCTTTATTGCCGGACATTCTGTTGTGATCATCCATGATGTGGCTCTTTTAAAGGACCAGACATTCCCACTGAACAGATCACCTCTTCATTAGCCTGTCGATGTAAAACGTAAATCTGAAATTTGGGTTGTGTGATACAGTTGTATAATGGTCTACAACTGTTTGATGCATGCTGATTTAAACTACATATGAGCAAAATGTTATAATCCCCCCCTCAAACAAAAGGTGGCATGTGGCCTTTTGATTTTTCTCTTATACATGACTTTGTTTTTGTCTTGTGTGAGTTGTACCTCCTTTGCCACACTACCTAGAGGTTAATTTGCTATTCTGTTTATACTGTATAAGCTTGTCATGTTTTGTGATAGTTATTGTATGTTATGCTGCTTTTCTTTAGTTGCAGTTAGTGACCTGTGTGAATCTGGAACCCCATGTGACCAGAAAGAGAATACACATATTTACATATACATGTGAAATGCATATATGGACATAAACGGATGCAGACTACACATACACACTCCCGAAGGGAGGGGTCAGGGGCTGTACCATGACAGCCACATTTACACCTCTGCAATTTTCTCCGTAGCAGTATGTGGGTTGTGACATGCACTGTTAATTCCGAAGAAAGAGTCTCATTAACTTGATTGACCAAAAGTTTTCAGGTTCAGTGCCTGGGAAAAGGGTGTATAGGCCATAAATATTTTCAAACTGTTTTCCTTTGAATTTCCAAAGGTTGACTGTGAGGTTATTACTTTTGTCTAAGACACCCATAACATTCCCACTGAACAGATCACCTCTTCATTAGCCTGTCGATGTAAAAAGTAAATCTGAAATTTGGGTTGTGTGATACAGTTGTATAATGGTCTACAACTGTTTGATGCATGCTGATTTAAACTACATATGAGCAAAATGCTTGGTTGAACTAATTATGATTGATTATGAAACTCTATATGAATTTACCTTGCCATCTGAAGGCTCTTGAGAACTGGACCTATTCACCCTAAATAATGAATGTATTGTATCATCTATACTTCAATATCAATAACAGATGCTGTTCTGGAGTAAGACACGGGGGTTCATGCACAACTATGCAGCTGTAACGGGGCAGTTTTGGACTTTGGAGGACACACTGGTGGGATTTATGTTCAATGACCTCATCTGGTGTGGACAGCAGGAAAGAGACAGAGGTGCTTTCACCACACATACCACATTACAAAGAGGAAGACATTGCTGTGCGTTTATCCAAGCAGACCTTGTGACAGCGACCACAGTAGATGGAATGCATTAATTCAAGCGAATGTGATTTGAAAAATGTACTCTGATGTGCAGTTACATTTTTGTATTGGTAAATATTTGTCGTTTAAGGCTTTGATTTCCAGTCATGTCCAGATTGGTCGTCGTGTGTGACTCATCCTGTACATTCTCTGTGGAAGAGGGCATCACAAAATGTGAGAATGAACAATTGAACATGATTTCCACATTGGACATTCTTTAATATGAGAACTGGAAATTACAACACTTTCTGTTAACCAGTAAACTACTATGCATGCAGTATCTGTTTTGGCTTGAGGTAGTGTGGACAGCTGGAGAGGCTGGTCATCCTGAACATCCTGAACACACCAGAATGGGTTCAGTGTTGGACATTCTACCCTGTCCTAGTGCAGTATTGCATTCTGTGACCATTTATCACAGAGCACATGGCAGATATTTAATATTTAGATTAATAAACTATATATTTAACTTAAGATAAGACTTTATTGATCCTGACGGAAATTGTTGAGCAACAAATAAAATGTATTTAATATAGTCTGCTGCTTGATGTCATGACTATTATCCAACTGCAAGACTCTAGATCAGATTTGCTTTAGCAATGTCAGTTAATATGTGTAAGCTGAACGCGCACCTTTGTGACCTCTATGCTCATAATATTTACTTTTAGTTTGCTGCAGCAGCCTGTGGAAACATTACAGTGCTTTTAAATGGATCAGGCAATAACGCTTTCAGCAGGACAAGGTATCAAATATCCACACAAACACTGTTGTTCATTCACTTTACAGATTCATGTTCTGTGGATACAATTTTTACATATATTTTAAATATTTATTAAAAAAATGCATGGAGTAATTGTATGATTACCCTGCATAGGTTTAATGCAGTTCAACAATCTGCATCTGTCTAGTGATAGGCAGGGATGCATAAGCAGAAGTTTCAAGTCTAAATGGTATACTGAGCAGTCAAACTGGTCTGTCAATCTGAGTTCTAACTGCAGTGCATGATGGCTCTGGCAAACATCCCACTTTAGTTACACATCCACTTAATTTCTTCCCCATTGAAGGTAGTCAGATTTTATTATTTTTTTATAATAAAAAATATTTTTTATCATTTTATTTCCTCTAGCATGTTTGGGAGTGTGGAACTGGACAATCTGAACCCCAGGATGGTGTCTCATATCCATGTTAAAGTTGTTCCAAATCTGGAGGGTCCGTTCACGTAAGAGAAAAGGGAAAGATTAGACTGGTTCACAAAAGCTGTTTTTATGTCCTCTCCATGGTCACTGGCACTGTCTTCTTATCATTGGGTATAGACACTGGATAAACACCCTGGAATAAGCTGTGCTTGGGTGAATACACTCAGTCATTATCAAACTGTAATCTCCATTTTCCAGGAATGTGTATATGTTTGTGACATTTCAAAGAATGTTTGCAAGGATCTGCCTGGTAAATGGCGCTTAATACATAAGGAAGGGAACCCTGTCGTTTCAGGAGTAACTGAAAATAACACAAATACTAGTAGCGCTGAAAGAGATAAATATTCTGCTCTCATGTGGATTCGTGGATTCGTTCACATTTCTCAATGAGTGATTTTGACATTTTTAGAGAATCCTGCACAAAAGGCTCAATTCTGAAACTCACCAATATCCTGCAGTCGCGGGGGTTCCGCTGGTCCTGCACAGACAGCGATGTGTATGTATGACACTCCTTTTTAAAAACAGAGCATGTTTTGCTAGGTTTTCAATTTAGGATATACACATTATGTTTCATAACAGGACGCTGATGATTCTCCAGTGCACAAGGGACCCAGGGCAGCCAGCGTGTCGAGCATGCGCCAGCAGCCTCGCGCCCCGGCAGAGCCACGGACTCCACCACCCCACCTGCACGACAGGGCAACAGCCGCAGCACGTTGTTTTATTCCATACATGGAACTTATGGAATACGCCATAAATTTAAAACAACCAAAATGCATTCACAAATTCCTATGTTTTCCAATGAATATTCATACATGTTTTGCAATCTTTTCAAAAACTGTACTGGACTATGTACAAAGACATTGAAAACTTACAGATAATGGGATGTTTTTGGACAGACACACAAATTCTGTTGCGCTGAATTAGAGGGTTAGTGAACCATCATGAGACATAGAGGTGTACTTAATACTATTTCTAGACTACTGAAGGCTTTATTAAAGTGAGGTTTAATGTTTGCTCTGTTTGACATTACATTGAACAAATTCAAAATATAGTATATCAAAACTGCTTATATCTACATGTACAAATGGAAATTTGCCCCAACATTTTATATTTCACAACTTTGTAAATGCAGTAACAAGTTTTTATAAGTGGTCTTGCGATTTCTCCAATCATTAAACAGCTATGACCGTGATACTTGGCGGTAGCTCTCACTCTAGCAAATTGTAACTTATAAAATAAATCCTGAATTGTTATAATCCCCCCCTCAAACAAAAGGTGGCATGTGGCCTTTTGATTTTTCTCTTATACATGACTTTGTTTTTGTCTTGTGTGAGTTGTACCTCCTTTGCCACACTACCTAGAGGTTATTATGCTATTCTGTTTATACTGTATAAGCTTGTCATGTTTTGTGATAGTTATTGTATGTTATGCTGCTTTTCTTTAGTTGCAGTTAGTGACCTGTGTGAATCTGGAACCCCATGTAACCAGAAAGAGAATACACATATTTACATATACATGTGAAATGCATATATGGACATAAACGGACGCAGACTACACATACACACTCCCGAAGGGAGGGGTCAGGGGCTGTACCATGACAGCCACATTTTACACCTCTGCAATTTTCTCCATAGCAGTATGTGGGTTGTGACATGCACTGTTAATTCCGAAGAAAGAGTCTCATTCACTTGATTGACCAAAAGTATTCAGGTACAGTGCCTGGGAAAAGGGTGTATAGGCCATAAACATTTTCAAACCGTTTTCCTTTGAATTTCCAAAGGTTGACTGTGAGGTTATTACTTTTGTCTAAGACACCCATAACATTAAGGACAAAAAGGAACGACATTTAGGCATGAAGGGATCTCATACGAGACCAACAACATGAGACCAGGATCTCTATTAGTACACCACTTACAAGTCATTATCCATTTACCGCAATAATGCATCACTTCAGGACGTAACTGTAATAATGGGGCAAGTCTTAATATATACATCTTCTACTTCACCAACCTGAACCGGAGAGGCTCATAATTTTCACACTGTTCTCATACACTTCACCTAACTCTGCTCTCGGTTTTCTAACACAACTGCACAATGGTGCTGAGTCTGAAAGCCCCATACTTCAGTTTGTTTAGAACAGACAACATGTCAGTATATATCATTTGACCTACAACACTGTGCAATATCCAGACTTTTACAGCTGTGCAGACATTGTTTTGTGTAAAATTCAATCACGTATCCCTCTGGGGCTTGTTTTCAATACTCTGACTCCTTGACATTTCTCTCTGGGGTGATTTTCAGTAAGGACCTACATCACAATTCTCGCTGGGGGTTGTTTTCAGTTTAAAACTCCTTCACCAATCAATCTGATGGTTGTTTTCAAAGTAAAATTCTCCTATTTCTCTCTGACAGCCATTTCCCCTGATCTCTGTCGGGTAATTTTCAGTAATGACATCCATTCCATTTTCTACCTGAGTTTAAAATGAAGAAAAAAATTTATTCATGATTTTAGAAAGCAGAAAAACTGCAAACCTAATTTCATATTTGGAAATGTAAACCAGTAGCGAATGCAAACACACAAGGGAAAGAGGATCCAAAAAGAAGAAGATTTATTGGTATTATGTAGCATGGAATGTGTCAGGGGATCGACAATGTATGGCGATAGATACATAGATACGTCTGGGAAGGTCGTAACAGCATGTAGGGTTAGAATAAATATGGAGCCTCACTTGTGATTTGCAAAAAAAACTCTTTAATTTATAGATCAGACATTTAGAAAACCATTTTCTATTTGCATGAAGATGGGGTGACATTTTAGTCATAGCATATTTATATCAATTACATTAACATGGCAAACACTCCAGTGAGAGCAATAAAAATGCATTGTAACATGACAAAACATGATGTCTGCTAAATGCCCTAAATGTAAATGTTAATGTACATTTCTCGCTTGTAAATGTAATACAAGCGACCTATTCAGTAAGATAGCTATTTGTTGTGAAACGAAATACAGTTACAATTTCAAGCATTTTCAAGTACTTTAGCCAAAATTCCAGCACTTTTCAAACCTGGAAAATGTAACATTAAAATTCAAGCATTCCCAAGGACTTTAAACACCTGTACGAACCCTGCAGGGGTTTATGCAGGGGTATTTCTGCCACCTGTCGTTTCGGAGAAAACTGCAATGACGCATTGCAGCCTGCCGTTCTCGCAGGTTCATGCGCACTGTGCCGAGTCGAGCACGACGCTCATACGCGAAAGTATAACCCAGCCTACGGTGCGTTATCGCCGCGAGTGCCTGCAATTTAAGCAGTTAAACTTGACCTTATACCTTATACCTTATACGTAACTGCGTCCAAAATAGCGCACTTTTACAGTAGCACACACACGCAGATTCCCCTTTTGTTACAGAAAAGGTCGTAGGTTGTGCCAACGTAGTGTCGAATCGTCAAAAAGATTTGTCTCTCGTTCTGCTTTGAGCAAATATGTCATATGAAGAAGTCACCAACGATTCGCATAGAAAACGAAGAAAGCGCATACTTATTGGAGGTGCGGTGCTTGCGACTATAATCGCGTTCTCCATTGTATTGGGATTAACTCTGAAAAACCTCACAAAGTTTGACAGTCTCAAGAAAATCGTCATTGGCAGGTGTGAAAACTACTTAAAAGAAAATAACAACTGGTCCGGGTAAGGTGTTGTGATAAATCATTAAATGTAATAAAACGTTGTGTTATTATATAGTTTTACACTTGCTCGGTAACTTCCAGTGCGAAAGAGCACAACTTGTGCTTTTACTTGTGCCAAAGCGTAGAATAAATGCTTATCACAAAACGCAGACCAGTTATTTATTAATTTATTGAATACAATCGTTTATGCTATAATTTCTCCAAATATGACAGTTATAGCCTATTTTTAGTTATAGCCTTTTTTGTAATCACCAAAGTAGTGTTTGGCAGAATCTTGATCAATTTATATATGCAAAGTTGAACAAAGTTGTATGCAATAAAGTTCTGATTCAACAGGTCGATCCAGACGGCCACACATGGAAGTTGTCGCAGGCTAACAGGCTATTTGAACATATTAATATACATTAGCTAATATAATGTACTACATTATAATGTGTAATGTGAGGAATCACCCTTTAATAAAAGCTGTCTGTTTTTTAAGTATACCATGGGAACGGCTATTAGTACTGATGTGGTTACAAAATGAACAAAATTAAGTCATTATATCTGTTCGATTGGAGATCAGATTTCCTATATGTTCACCATTCCCTTTATTAATAATAATAATACTTTATTTTTATATAGCGCTTTTCTAAATCCCAAAGACGCTTGCAATCAGGACAACAGGACAGGATTAGACTGTACTGAACAGTTTATCAGAAACATTCAATTGAAATACGCTGCAGTTTGCCGGTTTATATGTTGACATGCATAGCCTGTGTTAATCGTCTTCCAATTCTTTATTGACAGACAGTTTGCACCCTCAGGTCTGCTGTTGTATTGATATTTTGGGGTAGCAAGCGGTTCTAAATTCAGATGCGATAATGACGCGAGTAAGAACTCTAACCGCACCGATACGTCCGCACCATACATTATTGTTATATTAACACGCAAGTTCATCTCCTAAGCTGAGAACCTGTTTTGTGTAATCAGCAATGCTCCAGGTGGCCAGAAGCGGACCCATGACGAATGTTACTTCTTGTGTTATGATATGTCTTAGCTTAGGGATACTATTAAGCTAGAACCTGTCAGAGGATCCAGGATGTTTTGTATAGAGGTTTTGTTTGGATTGGTGAGCAATCAAGTGGCATGAACTGGATATGGATCATTCAAGTGCTTCCTGAAAAGGTGGGAATTTAGTGTTTGGCAGCCATTAGGTGGATGATACAGTGTGCAAGACACCAGAGGGGCAAGAAAAAAACACTGTAGAACTACATATCCCATCTTTATCAGCACTCAGTGCACTCAATACCTATCCAGTACAGTTGCACGTGTGAAACATTAGTACTTTATATACAGTATCTGATCATGCACTTTACCAATTACATAAGATGCACCATGTAACCTAGAGCTCCATTTGTTCATTACATTTTGTGGCCATTTTGTTGTCACTAATGAAATACTGGTTTTCTACTTATTTTCTACTATCCTTCTCAGGCCATCCTGAAGCAGATTTCTGGGAGTGTAAAAAAGGTTGCTTTTCTCATTTCGTTCTGCAGGGACAATGACTGTGAGAGCATCTGGCAGGCCTTTGAGCAGGCCTATGTTGGGCGAGATCCCTGTGATGTTCCTCCTGAGGCATATGACCCTCTGATGAGCACAGTCACACAGCAGCTTGCCTGTAGTACTGTAAGAACCCAGTCCCCACCTCCACCCACACGACACACATTCCTGCTTCTTTTTTTTACACCTTAATGCATACAGAACTATTATATAGTTCTTTCCCTCTATATATAGTTACATATATAACTATATGCATCGAACAGCCAAGTTTTTCGAGATATCCATCACGTGTTTGGCATTCAAAACCACAATGTGTCTTATGGCATCGATTCCACTAGGTGGTGAAATCATTCTACAGGGATCTTGGTACATGTGGGAAAGATAACTTCCTGCAGTTGCTGCAAATTAGACAGAGGTTGACAAGAACTTTTTCTACCTCATCCCAGAGATGCTCTATAGGACAAACATCTGGGGACTGTGAAGGCCAGCAAACAATAGAAATTCACAGTGAAATTCCTGGAGCCAACCAAATGTATGCGCTTGTAGCATGATGAGTCCTGCTGAAAGTGTCCTCCTGTCATAGGGTAAATAAGAGGCATGAAGGGATGAACCTGATCGGCCATGATAAGTCTTATTGTCCAAACGTCCATCAGTAGGTATCAGAGGACCCAGGGTGTCCCAGCAAAACATTCCCCACACATTCCCCACACCATTACTCCAACCCACCCCCCCCCCCCCCAGCCTGAACTGAGCTCGCTAATGAATCAGATCAGAATTCTGGATTCCTCTCACCAGACAATATATTTCCTCTGCTTAGTGATCCTGTTTCTATGCTCTTTTGCCCACTGGAGTCTTGCCTCTTTGTTTCCCTTAGACAGCAGTGGTACTAAAATGGACCATCTGCTGTTATAGCCCATCTGTGCTAAGAAGCGATGGGTCGTGCATTTCATCATGTCACTTGGAACATCAGCAATGTTTTCAGCTGCAACTTGCACTGCAGAACAATTCCTGACATCATCATGTCATGAGAAAAACCATGAGAAAATGTTTTTAATACTGGCTCCAGCTAGTCTAGCACTGATCAACACACGGCATTCAAATTCACTCAGATCGATCGATTTAATCATTCTAATGAGGATTCACACAAACAAAACCTTTATTCTATGCTCCAGGGTCATGTATCTTATTTCCATTCAGAGAAGCTCTAGCTGTGAGAGATGTCTAATAAAGTGGCCATATATATATATACTTTACTCTCTCTCTCGCTCTCATATATATATATATATATATATATATATATATATATATGAGAGAGAAAATAATACTTACGTGCTTGTATACATGTTTGTGCAGATGCTGTTTTGGAGTAAAACAGAAAAAATAGCACATGCATTTACAGAGAACAGAGAATGCCTGAAGACTTTGGAGAATACACTGCTTGGCTCCATGTTTGACGGACTGACCTGGTGCAGCAAAAATCAAAGCAAAGGTGCAGCTCATCATAAGGAACTTAAAGGAATATTTTAGCTAAACTCACAAATGTGGCGAGCATACTGGTGGATGCTTGCAAGGCACTAATATACATTTTGATCATGGCAGCTATTTTTCATGTCATGCTCAATTCCAAACTATTAATATTGTTGTCAAAATTCCTGTCCAGAAACCACTGTGGGATTAACATGGGCTTTGTTATATGCATATTATATGGATTAAACTTTCTCTGTCAACAGAAACCTTCACTGCTCATTGTCCTAGCTGGCAGTCCTGTGTGAACAACCCAGTACGGTCTTTATGGATTAAGGCTTCTGCTAATGTGAGTATGCATAGCCAATTTCAGTCCCTGACATGCCAATGGTTTTGAAGGACAAAATGAAAAGCTCATGGAAAAAGTTCAGATCGTGTCATTATGTTGTAATATATTAGAGCACTGAATCAGGTTTGGAGACAGATATGTCTGTTCTAAAGATTTTAAGAGGCAATTCAGAAGATCAGGGAAATGCTGTTTTACATTAATATAAATTATCTGTATTGAACCGATAACATTCTCAAATATTATAGGAAGTGTTATAGTGTGAAAAGCTGAAATGTTAGTCATGACATGCAAGGACATCTGAAGCATCCCATCTTAATTCCTTACCAGTTTGCATCCACTGCATGTGGAAATGTGTCTGCAATGCTCAATGGATCCCTGGAATCCCCATTCAGCTCTAGCAGGTACCATGCACAGCACTTAGCACCTGTCCAACACTACAGATCTCCCACAACACTTGGACCTGCATATGCCTTTGGGGTTTCCTGGCACATTGGCCTGTGTCTATGTGCCTACAATTACTTAAATGCATTGCACTATCAACATACATTGGTTGAAACAAGGGCAGCTATTATGTGTCTTATCATGAAAAAGAAAATGCATATTAATTACATGTGTTGAGAGAACGGCATTCATGGGAAAGCTGTGCTAGAGATTTCTAAATCTATCGATGGCAGTCGTTAACTTACTGAAGGAGTTAATTTATGCACCTTTTTCGACAGGGATAGATCTAGTTGGAATAGTGGGTTAGAAGGCTGAATCCTTAATAAAAGTGGAGGTAGCCTGATGAGACTGATAATGGAGATATTTGCTCTTGATTGTGTGACCCAAAAGCATCAAATAGAGCAATAAAATGTCTGAATTATCCTTTGGGTTCTATGTAGATATTGATTTCACCAATTCAGTGAGACCTTGTACTATTGCTATAGTACAAGCAAGTTTCAATTAAAAACATAAAATCCAAGTGGTAAATAATAAGTTGCCTTTATGTAGCATCTTTCAGAAACCCCAGGACCCTTCACATCACCAAAAATAAATACAACACCCCTATGGGGAAAATTAGGAAGCGAAAAAAAATAGATTTGAGTTGGATTTTGAAAGAGGAGAGTAGAGCAGTTATGGGGAGACAGAGGAAAAATTCCAAAGGTTCAGGACAGCAGCACTTGTATTTTACACAAGTTAGTGGTGCTCATGACGGGAGAGATCGCGAGTCAGTGTGAGAGGATTGGCTGCATGACAAAAGGTTGGAGAAAAGGGGGTATAAATAAAAGCTAAAAGGCAGAGATAAAAGTGTGAGAGCCTGCAGTCAATAAATACTACTGCACAAAAACAACTCTCATGACATCAGCATTATTGGGCATAAACACTGACCATTGATAAATCCATAGCAATTGACCTCTTGTGCTAATTTATGGGTATTCATAATAGTCAGTCAAAAGTGATCAGGGGCAGGTCCATCAGCAAGACGAGGCAGAGCACCTTCGTAATTTGGATCTTTAAGCATAATTATACCGTTGCATTATTTACTTATACTTTTTTTTTTTTTACTTCTGTTTCTCAAGTATTTTTGGATCTGTAGAAGTGAAGAAGCTTGACTCCACAAAAGTGCATAGTTTGACCGTGTTGCTTGTCGCCAAGGACACAAACACGTAAGTAGAGCGCTTTGACTATGTGTGTATACACGTGCGGGGGAGAGAGAGAAAGACTCTTTGTAATAGAACATGCCTTGCCTACTCATTGCATATCCTTTTCTGCCATCACTCAAACAGCTAGAAAAGAGGTGATTATGTTCAGAGAACGCACTTCAAAATAAAAACCTTGGCCGAAACGGTTTACCCTCTTGTTTTACTTGAACATTTTTGTCTGCGAAATCCCCATTATTCTTAGCAAGTGTGTAAAAATGTCAGTTTCAAGCACGAGTCAGCAATACTAGCAAAATCAGGAATCAGAAGATAAACAAATCCAACCAGACAATCATAAAATGTTATTATAATGGACTTAAATTGCTAAACGGTTATCTAAACAGATTGGTTACTTTGCCAACTGCTCTAACCCAGTGCCCAACACAGTTGAACCACAGTGCGCTCATTCCCGTGTGAAGCTAGATTGACGGCTCAGGAGACGGACACAGTGGCCGAGAGCCAGCAGGTTTACTGGGTGAAACACCCTCGGGAGAGGGATAAGCGACCAATAGAAACACTAGTCACGGCTGTTGTGGAATGAAGGGGCATATTAACACGGGAAAGACCTGAAAGAACCAAATCTAACGAGTACAACCAGATAAACAACAAAGACTATGAGTAGCAGGCTACGAGGATACAAGATGGCAGACGACACAAATGAAATAATCTCATTAGACAACACGTGAAACTGAAAGGAGATAAAACCATAAAACGCTTAGAGATGATAGTTAAATAACCGACAACGATCATAACGAGGTAACAAAACTCAAGTTATAGACACAACTGTAAAGCACGGGGTAGACAGAGAAATAACCGACTGAGAAACTAAACCACGCATAAAGAAACCAATAAGGAAACCCTTGTAGAAAGAGCGGGCGAGACACAGATGAACCTAGACTGGAGAAGGTACGAGGAAACAGTAGTCCAAACTAATGACCCGCGATAAGATAACATGGTTAAATAACAAGGCACAGGTGAGCCGAATAACTACAGAGGAGGGGCTACGAAGCGACAGAACACGAAAACAAGGAAGAAAGACAGATACGAGAATGATTGACAAGAGGGGATAGGCTAGTCGTTACGACCTGTAGCTCACCTTGCTCCTAATGCTCAGGTCATGGGTCTGATGCTTAGGGAGGGCGGCCATTCTCTTCCTGATAAATATGGAAGTTGCTCTGTTGAAAGTCTCAGGGTCGCTGTGCACTGGCTTACAGGACTGTTCAATTAGTGGCTGACATGGCAACACAATAATGATCAGCATACAGGACTAGCAGTAGTAACACTCAGGGAACTAAACTGTGATGTTTTCACACAGCTTTTGTAACAGTGGTATGAAACGTGTGATAAATGTCTTTAGTGGCACAGGACTGACATTACAAGACTGTAATTATGATGTTCTGTCATTACTAGTTCTCTATTCCTTACTATTTCTTCCATAAAACCTTACATTTGCTCCTGACATTCTTAGAACCGGTCATTGAATTGTGCAGGGCCAATATACCTGCATCATGTAGGTATATATGTTCAAACAATTCAATATTTGTTGAGTTTATTCTTTGTTGATCATGTCATGCACTGCTCTACAGCGCCATCTGGTGAGGCCTAGCCCAACCGGCCCCTACTGAAGAGGCTCACTCATCCATCCATCCATCCATATATTTGTCTGTCTATCTATTTATTTTTTGTGGTCATGATATTGATGCAGTTTGGAATATTTTTGAAACTCTACGAAAAAGCAGTGGGTATAAAATATAGTGCTGTGAGCTGAAAACGTGCTGCACTTAGGGTCTATTATGCTGCTCCTGTCCAATGTAATGACTTTTTTGTGCCACTAGAGGGCACTGTCAATAACCACACTATCGCGTGAGCTATGCCACCACTGTGTGAAATCTTGACAGTCAAGGATATTCAGTAAAGCAACCCTAACCCTAATCCACAGTAACATGTGTAACGTGTTGACTGGAATATGAGCACGATCTCTTTTTCTTTTTCTACCCAACATAAAGTTTTTCACAAAAAAAAAAATCCTATCGGGACTGTAGATAAATTGACTTTCTTCAAATTGTTCTTTAAAAAATGTAATTGTCCTTTAATTAAGAAGAGGAGAGAAATTTAAAATGATCAGATTAGCAGTACGCTAATGTGAGAGGATGTGGTAGGCTGTGTTGAAGGTCAGGCCTGAAAGAGATGGTGCAAGTTGACTTCATGCGGGGGAGGGGACTGCTGGAGCGAGTCAGACACACCGCGTTGCTGGGCCACCTCAATATGAACATTATGTGTGGGCAGCTGTGTAAGAGACACGGAATAAATGAGCATATGGCTGTTTGATACGAGTGACAGACTGGCTTACAGGAGACTGTGTAATCACCCTCCTGTTTTATTCCACTTCATCCATCTTCTTTGCTTATAAAAGACGTGGGTCTGCATGGGCCTTTTATGACATTCCAGGACCAGGAGTAGGACTAGGACTAGGACCAGGATCAAGACTGGGACTAGGGCCCAATATTCTAGATGCACTTATCACATGGTCATGTGATCTTATCAGAAGTGCAGTTTAAAAGCACTTTTTGTTAAATAAGTCAAAACGGTTTTGCAATTCATTTACAGAAATAATTGCCCTACATCTCCAGGATGTGATGTTGCACATAGCAGAAACAGATAGAATTCGTCTCATAAAGGTCACAGGATGTTCTTTTTACTGTAAGATGTGTTACTTCATTTCACCAAGAGTTAAATAAATCAGAAATGTTTACAAACCACCCAGGACAGAAAGTTGACTTGATTAATGACTTGACTGCAAAAGATCTTGGAGATAAAATTCTGCCGTTCACTTTTTTCTCTTTGTTATCAGGACCACCTGTAAAAATGCTTCATTCAAAAATCTACAAAGCACTTTGCACCCAGACATCGCATACAACTGCAAAGAAGTTCCCTTGTAAGTAAGGTGTGATGGTGCAGAGTCCTAATCCTCAGCATGTGTACTTGTGTTTGTTGTATGAGTGAATGAGTATCTTTCTTTATCTCTAGAACCAGAGTTCAAGACTGCATTTCGAATCTGGACATACCATGTGGTGACTGCTTGTCTCCAGGACGTCTGGGATAGGGTCACATTTAGGGTACTGCAACCAAACAACATCAGCCAAGCACCTGATCTGCTGAAGAAGGTGTCTAAAATGAGTTCAGTGTATCTCTCCATCACCCACCACTGTACTAACACAAATACGCTAAAATACTAACTCTGTTGTACCTCTATTCAGGAGCATTTTGTGGTCTGTTTGTTGTGTCATCTCTTGACACAGCCTCTTATATACCTGTGCCTGACACATGCCTATGATCTGGGAGCATGTTTACTAACAGAACTGAACAGGGTGCTGAACATATGTACTTTGCTCTTTTGCATGGGCATTCACCTGTGAACAATGTTGCCAAACCTACAGTACTCCCATGCTCATGCAATCCTTCGACTGTAGCAGGGAATATATAAATAGTGAAAATTAGATTTTATTGCTAAAAGAGTCTAGATTATTATGACAAGGTTTTTTTTAAACATTTTTATTCTTTATAGGTATATATTTTTATATAGGTAATATTCTCTTTCTCTTTGAATATTTTACCTCTAAAATCTCAGATTCTCTTTTTTTTAGTTTAAGCTCAAACTGACAAGAAATAGAAACCATTTCATACCATTCTTGCTCATATTTGACCAGGAGTGGAAATAATTCTGGAGAGTCCAGGAGCCCAGCCCATGGTTGGGCCAGTTGCTAGGCTGCCTTCGTCCACCAGAGGGAGGCACAGTGTGGCTCGCAATGATAATAATTATAATAATTAGCCACGCCTTTCCTCCAGTCTACCTCTTTGGTGGGTGTCTTAATAATAGACAAGGCCTCATCTCTCTCACCCCTTGGAATTTTCCCAAAAGTCTTGAGTCATTCCGTGCCTCAACCACTTGCCGGAGTTTTCCCAGCTTATGGGATTTCACAGGCGTTCCCTTTGTCAGGTTCTGGCCTGTTCCCCTTTTCAGATGGGAATGTGATTTTTTGGGCAGTGTAGCATTCCCATTGCTCTGCCTTCTTAGCCCTACCTCAGCTCTTTTTCTACTGGACTCTCTTGTGTAGAGCTGGTAACACAGTTAATAACCTGCCCTCTCAGCTGCCCTGAGAGTGGCAGTTCTAACCCCTTCTTGGGTCTTTTGGTTTTCGCCTTGGTGTACTTTCTTCAGCAGTTGTCCAGGTCCAGCTAGTGACACTTCCACTGGTTTGGTGTTTGGTTTTTGAGCATCCTAGCTGTCCTGTCCTGTATCTTCATATTGGTTGGCAGCTCACTCTGTATCCCCCAGTATCCCACACTCATAGGGTCAATATCACCTTGGCCTCAGAGTCCTGTTAAAGTATCACTGCCTTATGGCAATGGTCTATCTTATTTTATTAAGCTCTATTCTAACCTGACCTGGCAACTTGTGTATTAAAATATGGTTCTTAAAATACCCCCAAATACTTCCTAACCCTGCTGGGAATATATTATACCTGAAAACTGTTTCCGTCCTTTATTGCAGCAAACAAACTTTTCCTGTCTTTTTTAACTCCAAGTTTATATAATATAAATTATATAAGTCTTTCCTCATGTTTGTAGTTTTGCAATGCATGAAATATGTAAATATTACTTCATCTTTAATAAACCCTACACAAGAACAGTGTAAAAAAATAAAAAAAATATGTGTGAGAACTACACCATGTTCTTTAAAGGCACAATTAATAATAATAATTAAAATGCCATTACCACGTGTTTGTTTAATATTTTCTTTTACAATCTCCATAGTCCTTGATGTCAGTATGTATTGTTGTTAATCTGTCACACAATGTTAACTTGTTAACTAATGTCAGTTTAGGTAATCTTAACCTCTGACACATCGTGACTTACTGGAACAGTCATTCTTACTTTCATCATCAGATTAGAAACACCACTGATCAGTAAGATTTAGAGTGTGTGGGCATTAAGAGTTTGTGGGAGGTGTGTATTAGGAACTGTCCTTTCTGAAGACCCTTTTAAAGAAATACAGTATCTCCTCAAAATACTTTCTACATGAATTAACAAGATTATGGGGTACGTGGGAGCTCATAGTGATCTAACAATCTGGACTGTTTATTCAGGCTTTATTTAATAATTGTGGTCAATATTTGGGGTGAGGAAGTTGGCATACAAACAAAGCCAAAGATAAAGCAGGGTCATAAACCAGGAAGACACAGGCAACGGGGCAGATGCCCAGACTGACACACCACTGGAGACTCAAACTGCTAGATCTGTCTGTCTGTCTGTCTATCTATCTATCTATCTATCAACAACAAATTCATATTTCCACCTTGTGCCAGCAATTGAGTAATTGAGACACTCCAAAAATAGGCTAAAACACATTTTAAACACGCACATAAGCACACGCGCGCGTGCGCGCGCACACACACACAAAAGAGGTTTCGAAATTTCATCACTAAAGGTAGATTTAACAGTATTTCAAATTTTTGAAATGTTTCACTACTTGTTACAGATAGCATACTGTGTGCAATTACCGGCATGTGCCACGCGGAATGTGAAAATGCGGTAAACCATTTTCTCAGAGCACACGCCCACATTCGCTCCGGCATCGTGGAAACACACTTGCGTTTCTCCATCCCCACGCGCAGGTTAGGGATTCCCTGTATTAGGAAACCGACAATGTGCTCGGGGGAATCCTCGGTTGGGTGTTGGCGAACTAGATACCTTTTAGTGGGGTTCCCTGTGTATTTAAACAAGCGGTTTTACTGACACTGCACACATCTCTCCAGACCAGCACTGGCGGCAATCCAAAACCGGTGAGATATATACATATTTAGTTTTTACATTTTACCTGAACAACAATAATTTAATAACCTAATTAACCAATTTATATGTTTTGAAAAACAAGCAAACAAACAAAAACACATGACTGAACAAATATCAACAGCATTTTTAGTCTGACCAGAACATCGCTACTTAAAAGTAGATTATTGAATAAAATAGACAGTAATCAGTAATCAATAGTCATATAGTACAAAAAGACTGTACTAATAGTAGTTTCTTAGAATGTATCGAAGCGATTTTTTTATATCGCACGTGGGCGTGCGCATGTGAGAAGGTGGATCTCGTGTGGTGGTAATATCGATAACGGAATCATTTGCTTTCAGTATTGTTTTCACAGTCAGCACGCGCAGCCGGAGAAGAAGTCGGTAAACAGAACAGCGCAATGGACGCGATGCAGTGGGACAGGTAGCGTATCTTCACTGCGTCCACGATAATTCTTTACGTTATTCACAAATTTTAAAATATCTGGAAGCACCGTAAAATACAAATGGATCAAATGGATTCAAATGGATTATTTTATTGGAGATATCAAAACATCAAGTTAGCCTATAAGATGGCACTTTACAAATTACTATTACTATAAATATTAGTATTTTATTCTTTATTAAAATTTTATAGATTTTAGATTCATTTAAAATTGTACACCTTGCTTGAATATTTGTATATGTTATTTCTATTATTAGTTTTATTAATGTCTTTTTAAGGTGTGACAGTGAAGAGCTTGACCCTTCTCTACAGGATTGTATTAAAACTAGATTAGATCAAGACACACACACAACTGACTCAGAGGTGAGGGAAAAGGAGAAGTCAGAAGTAAAATATGGTGTGTGTTTGTGTGTGTGTGTGTGTGTGTGTGGATGGATGTGTGTCCGAGAAAACTTTACTTATGTGTTACTGGAATGCCATGTCAAAAAGTGGTAATGTGGTCAGCAGGAATATTCCAGTGTCTATTCCATTGTCTATTGTAATTTGACTAATATACTTTCAAAATGTAATTTTAAGAGTTTCAGATCATTATGTATTTTTGCAGGTTAGTGTGGCAAATTTATACAGCAAACTTTTTACCGTGAGAAGGAAAAATCAAGAGGTCAGTATTGTTAGATTGTTACATACACACACACACACATCCACACACAGAAGAGTAATGTTCTGTATTTTACCATAAGCTTCTCTACATCAACAAGAAATGGGCTGAAGACTACAGAGCTCTGGCACAGGACTGTGAACACAAGGTGAGGCTTCTCTCCTCTATAAAATGAATCTCACACACACACAGGAGTCTCACACACACTCAGGATGACCAGCACAGAATGTTAGGAAAAAAATTAATGATAATATATAATGATAATGAATGTGAGATGTGACTTAATTGGGGTGGGGACTCTTTCAAATCAGGTCTCAGAGATTAACAGAATGTTGAACAACTTTGAGCAGATGAAAGAAGAGAAAAGGAAAATGATGGAGGACTTCACAAACGTGACTAAGAGTGCACAGGTGAGCTGATCTTTCTGCTGTAGACCTATTAGACATGGTCTAGTCACACAGAACATTTGAATATATATAATATAATTTTAGTCCCAATCATGGGGACCTAATTTATTATAAGTTGATCTATAATAACATATATTTGAAACAAAAGCTTCTAAAGACTTTAACATTAAACCACATACACTAGTGCAGTGTGTGCAGGAA